>MKYW01000007.1:2357383-2432181 GCA_015776835.1 Aphidius ervi
AAAAAAAAAAAAAAAAAAAAAAAAAAAAGGGAGAAGGGTGTAGAAATGGGTGGTAGATGGTCAAAGCACCACACAGTTAGAGTCAAAACGTGAGTGCTTCTAACTAAACAAATATGTACTCACATACTCATTCACCTATCTCTCAGTCGTTTCTAGCTACGACCCTTTTAAAGACTTCGACCATGTTTCTCTTCACTATTTCATTTCCCTTTTTTCAATATTTCTATCTTTTTTTAACTACAAGCTATCCTACGAATTTTTTTCTTTTTTACCTTTATTCCCTCACTGTTTTTCGCCACCTCTTTTTTTTTTTTTACTTTGCTGATGTCTAGTCATTTCATGTTTGGAAGCATGAAACACACGCATCCCAGAGGTCAACACTGATACATTGCTGAGTCAGTTTTTTTTTTCTGAAGTGGTAAATGTGTGTTTATGGACATTAAGAAGAGAAAAAAATCTTTTTCTATAGCAACAATTGACAGTTGAATCTTCCGCAAGAACTGTAACTCTAGATTCTTTTTATTTTTTATTTTTTCTTCATCTTTTCTCTGTATCAAAGAGAATACTTAAAAAGTACTCGTTCCATTAAAAAGCTTCTTGTGATTTGCTGATTTTTTTGTCATCTTGGCATATTCAATTGCTTTTCTCTTATATATGTATGTCAATTTTTTCATATTCTATAGGGCCATGAAAAAAAAAGAAAAAACAACATAAAAAAAATAAATAAAAACAATTCAAGGTGTGTGAAAGATTAAGATGGATTTCAGTAAATAAATATGTGTATCGATGATATAATATAAGCCAGATGTCTCGATATATCTATACACAAAAAGATGTAATATATCGAGAGAGAGAGAGAGTGATGTATATGCTGCTGGATGATAGCGACTGTATATAAGACTCACTATCATTTCATAAAGTATTGGGTGATTTGTCAAAGAAGCAGTTTGTGACGCCGACAACTCAGTATGACTGAGACAAATTTCTGGAATATCATCATTGTTGTCGATGTTGTCTTTCTCAGGTCATGTGCAAAATATAGAAAATTTATTTTTCTGTCATATGAACTCTCAGGAGGGTTGTTAACCTGCTATCTATATACGTACGTATCTTATTACCCGAAGGGGTTGATATTTTAATTTTTTTACTTTACTCTTGATATAGATATTTAGAATTGAAGAAAATATATCATTCAAAAATATCATCATTATGTTTTTTCTAGATTAGTGCAAATAAATTTAACTATGTTTAATTAAATTTTTGAGAATATATAAATAGATAAAAGAATAGTTATTTTGGTGTTTACAGAGTGACGTCAGCCACGCGACTGGCACAGTGAATATAGTTAGTTTATAGAGGGTTGAATATCAGTATTTTGAGGCTTTTCTGTTTTCACCCTCGCACATTTAGCTTCTCCCTTCTCGTTGAATTTCAAGCTTTCACCATTTTCGCACGGATTTTGCCCCACCGTTGACGGAATTCGAAGCGTCGGCGCCCAAGAACGACGATACACACAACATTGTATACAAGCAACTGTGGCTATTTTGTTAGCGATACGATTTTCAAGTTTTATTTTTATCATCAGTGCGTGCCACGTGCCCGAATCAACAACACGCATCGACCCACAGTATTTTAATATTTTTTTTAAATATTAAAAACCCAATAATACTCACGGAAAAATTTAATAATTATGAACATGAACATCATCAAGTTAAAAATCACAATAATATTTCAGGCACATTTTTTAGAAAAGAAAAAAAAAAATAAATAATTATCAAAATTTAAATTGTTAAATAGCACTGAATGTTTGTAACTTTCTGTCAATATTTCAGCACAATCACATGGTGTTTTATTTTATTTTATTTTATTTTAAAAAGTTTGTTTAATAAAAATAAAAAAATTAACTAAAAGTTTTAATTCAACATCAGACGTTGAACCAAGTTGGACGAGCACACTCGAGTTGTTGAATTCACGGTTAAATAATATACAGGTCTATCGTGCAACCAAGTCATGCAACAACACACTCACTTGTTTCTTTTTTTTAAAAAAAAAAATAAAATATCCATTAAATACTGAAGGAAAAAAAAACAAAAACGAAATTACACAAAAGTATAGTCTTTGTTTTATTTTAAAAAAATAAAAAACTTTTTTTTTTTCGTTCACTGATGACGTTTGTATTATTTGGTCCACAAAAAACTTGTATTAATTGCACGATAAATCCAATGTCTCAATGTTCAATTAATCACTTGAATATTTTCACAAAATAATTAAATATTAAAAATTTAATAAATTAATCAATGCACTATTTGAAAATTCACAATTCAAAAAAGTTTAATATTAAATATAATAAAATCACTTGAATAAAATATTATTATTAAAAAAAAATCAATAAATATTTATATAGTATATAATAATAATAATAGTGATAATAATAATAATAACAATAGTAATAACAATAATAATAATAACAATAATAATCGTAATAGTTGTTGTTGGTTGCAACGTTTGTCTTGTTTATGCCGCGACGTTCGATGCAACGAATGATCATCAAGGCAGCACAACAGAACAAAAGAGTGGGAGAAATTTGCAAAAATGTGTGTGTATATGTGTATGAAAAAGAGAACAAAATAGAGGGTGCAAAACAGAGAAAGAGTGAGGGTTAAGGGTGTCCGCGGGGGCGAGGCCTTGAGCACCGTTACGAAAACCAAGTCACCCTTACTCATACTATTTTAAAGCCATACCAGACAAGACACAGAACACCCTATCGCTATATATACATATATATTTTTGTACATATGTACATGATCAATATATATATATATATATAGACTCATTATATACATATGTAAGTATGAATATAAATAGACATCATACATATATAGCTATAGATAAAATAGAAAAACTATATATAATATGAGAAAATAATTCGGTTAGTTTTTTGTTAGCATGTACGTGTGTGTATGTATGTGGATGTATGAATTTTTGTCTAGTGTAAATCTTATCATTGAAAGAATGATAGAAATATAAAGACATACCAAAAGGTCAAGACTCAAGTTAATCAGTTGATAGTATACCGCAAGTTGTATATTCAACTTAATCGATGAATTGTTGTTTAAAAATTTAATTTAAAAATAAATAAATAAATATTATAAATAAAATAGTAGTATTGATGGTTGTACGGTAACAACACTTGTCTTACTAACGCACAACGATATTGCAAAAGACGGGACAAGCCAAGTTGCGACGATGGATACACTCAACTGGGGTTGGTTGCGCGATAGATTGTAGGGTAGGGCAACTTGCTGTGTTGTGTTGGATGCTACCGGGTAGCAAGGTACTTGTTGTTGAGATGCCTTTAGCGGGTGTATGGTTAAATTGAGGTGGGTGGTTATATGGTAGTTGGTTGGTGTATATATATATATATAAAGGCACATAAGGGGTGTGTTGTTGCAAGACAGAGAACGCATTTGCTTAGTTGTGTGTTGTAATGTTGGTAAATTGTATATGTATATATTGAAAAAGATAGATATATAGTAAGCATAAGTATAAAAGATAAAGAGAAACATTGAGTGAGAAAAAGACAAGAGGATATATAGGTTTAAAGCTGAGGAAAATATACTTAAAGGGGGGTTTTGAAAATGTATACAGACTAGTATAGTATACAGTCATGAGGGGGTGGTGGCTTTTCTCAAATGGGCTTGCGCGTCAGCTAGCTAGGCGAGGCTAGGGTACAAAGAGAAGGAGAATATTGTGAGGGCAAGAGGTATACGATGGGGGTAAACTGAGTGAGGGAGGATATATACTAACGGACGCGCCTCTAAACAGGCCGGGATAATGCGCGAAACACAACTGAAACATTGCCAGTATATTTTATTTGTTGATGATAATATCATAATGTCACAAATAAGCACATATTTTTCAAAATTATACGACAATGCTTTGTCTTACATTTGAATTTTCTTGTAGAATTTTTACAGAGTATTTTTTAACTTCATTCAGTTATTATTGCTGAAGTGGAAAAAAAAATAAATAAAAATTGATGTTTAGTTGTACACCTTGTGCGAGATGCTGACGACGACGACGACGGCGACGACAAAGATGAGGGGGATGATGGTCATGGAGGGGTTGATGCTGCAACACACCACTTTTGCTTCGAGGGGAATTTAGTTATTCAACCCTTCCAATACAAAGTTAGTCTATCTCATTTTCTCTGGTATTATCCATAGAAAATACTTGCTACCTCACTGGAATTGCATGCTTCGAATTGCTGTCCTCCTTGCTTACTTTTTATTTTATTTTTATTTTTTTATCTCCTTTGCATTGTGATGCTATTATGCAGCGAGAGCAAAAGAGTTAGATATACAAGAGGCGGGTATACTGTAGTAGGGATTGGAAAAGGCGTTGCACACGAATAACTGCGTTGGGTAAAACCTCTTTTTTCTCTATGTGAGGATATATAAAACTCATAGAAATAGAGTACAAATGAATATAGTGTATACAGAACATCAGAAGTGGATCTGCTGTTGGTTGATGATAATGCTTATAATTATATAGTACAAAACAGGCATAATCCCAGAGACTTCTTCTTCAGATGAAAAATACGACATCAATCGTAACAACGTCACTCAAAATTTTAAAAGCTATATATATTTATTAATTTTCTCTTAGCTATTTTATATATGCTTGTAGTATTTTTATATATAATAATGACCAAATGATTTTTTTTAGCTTTATAAAAATTTCAATTTCACAAATTAATTCATGAAATGAATCAATCATGTAAATTAAATTAAAAAAAATTAAATTAAAAAAAATTAAATTAAATAAAATATAAAATCAATCTGAACATTTATAGTTTGTGTTGGATTTTTTTATCTATCTATGAATAAATTTATAATATATATTTTATATGACACAATCAGTATTCGATAATATAATTTATAATTTTAAACTTTTTATGTCAAATAGAGAGCCGAATGTAAAATTGTGATAATTCAGTTTCTGTCTTGTGAGTTTTATATTATAAATAATTTATCAGGTCAAATGGCCAAAAGTGTTAGGATATATATATGACAAATTTTGTAAGGTCGACGACTCTTATTCTACACGAAAATACATGTTAGATCGAAAGTGATTGGCATTATCTTAATTTAAAGATATACATAAATTTATTATTCACATATACTGCAAAGTTATCAAAGATAATTTAAAATTCAAGATGCTTAAGAGTTAATTTCTTTGATAGATCTGATGAGAAATAAAAATAGACTGATTGTGAAGATAAGAAAAAAAAAATACACAAATGAAAAATAGAAAAAACAATCGAGTTATTGATGGTACCATCATCGAGTGTACCTTTCTATAGATGAGAAATACTTGCATGTATATTTTGTGTTGCTTCTACAAGCATACCCCCTTGAACCCCCTCAAGAATATTTATGTATATATGCAGTGTAGGTAATTTTTTGCTTTTTGTAAATACACGTTGATGGTTTATGTTACCCCGAGTTGACCCCACATATTTTTCCAGGTGGGAAAGGGTGGGCGTCAACTGTTCGGCCAATAAGGAGGCACAACGACAAAGAGACAATTCAATTGCTGCCCAATAACAAACGTCTTTTGTTGTTATGGCAAGTTTCTTCGTTTCGTGGCTTTCGCTCAGTGTTTGCGCAACTCTCCATCTACCAACCACCCCCCTTTTTGTGTGAGCCCCCCTGGCCAACCTCAATTCTTTTTTTTTTTTCCTTTTTTTCTACAGCCTTTTTCAGCTTTTATATTTTTATCTGCTATTTTTTATTATTTATTTTTCTTTTCTGTTTCCTACAGTCCAGGACCTCCTTCCGCTCATTTTTTATTTTTATTTTTTCACTCTTTATTCTTATTTTTTTTTGGCTTTGCCACTCCCTTTGGTCCAACTACCTGCAGCAATGAAGCTCTTGTTTTTCTTTTTATCTTCTTCGTATACATGTATGTATGGTATTTGAGCATATATAACTAACTCTTGTCTCTTTCTATCTCTCAGGCCTTCCTCAACTTTCTCCCACCTTATGTACCACTAAAGCGTCAACATATTAAAACAGCCTGCGCAATGCTGACTATGCAAGAACCAAAAAAGAGAGAAGCTGATCTATGCGTCCGGGTCGCAATCATTTGCATGCAACGCATTCGTGATTTTGTTTTATTCATTTTTTTTTTTCTTTTTTTATTCATTCTTTATTTATCTTTCTTTTGTTTTTTTTTTGTTTTATTTCAGTCTTACGCTCAATAGATTTATGTTCGATTTGAAAGAAAAAGAGGAGTAAAAAAAAAAAACAGAGCTAAAATATAGAAAAAACAATATAAAATAAAAAAAATAAAATAAATGATGAAAAATGTTGAAAGAATGAGAACATAAACGAAGAGATATATAAATATTCATCCTGTTCATTGTCACAATTTTCATTGGTAGAAAAATAAAAGAAAAATAATAAAAAGAAAAAAAATTATTGAGGGAGTAAGAAAATTAATATTAATATTGACCGAAGTATAAAATATATATTTTCAAAATATAACTTGACATAAAATAAAGTCAAAGTGTATCAATGCGAGGAGACATCTGTTGGAATTAGCCACGTGCAGGTAATTTTTGACAACGTTGGAAAAAATTTTATTTCTGGTATGTTTTGTGAAGGGTGAAGAAAATGAAGTTTAAGGGATGAGACTGACTCAAAGTATTTTCTCTATATATACAAGAAAAAAAAAAAAAAATAAAAGAAAAAAAATGACAAAGTCGCGCGGTGACAAAATTGAAATTTCTCCACTCGAGTGACGACGCAGCAACTCATAAAAAGTTTAAACGTTTCACTCACTAATATGTGTATGTATAGATCTGTATATGTGTATACGTCTTGTGTATTTTTTTTTTTTTTCCAATATAAACTCGTCTCTTCTCGCGCAATACCACTGTCGATTGACTCGATTCTTTGCGTGCAAAATCAACCCTCCACTCGACCCTAAAAAAAGTAGTCTTTTGCTTTTCTCTTGGTTTTATTTTGCATTTGTGTTTTTTTTTTTTAACCAACACCACACCCCTCCATGATACTTACGGCTGGCAACTTTTACCCCAAGAAATTAGGGGCTTACTTTGGACTCCCCCTGGTTTACCTCTTCTCATCGTTTCTACCCTCAACAATATAAGCAAGTGAGATAGAAAGGTATGAGGGTAAAAGCCACGGTATACACTTGAGTTATATATATAGATGAGTAAAAGCTTCAACAATATTCCATTCGTGGATAGATAGCTGACTACTGTTTGCTGATATGCTGATGTAATTATTATATTGGCCAATAATGTATATATATCTACTCTTCATTACAATAATAATTTTAGTTTATATATCCAAAGAGAATGAGAGGCTTGGCTTTTTCAATTAGAGTCTTCATATTGTAAAGGTCAAACTTTGTCTGAATTAATTAATAATATGTCTGTCAATATTCCCTTGTGTAAAAAAAAAAGTAATCCAGTAAATATTCAAGATATCCAGATGCAAAAAAAAAAAAAAAAACAAATTTTTTTAAATAAAAAAATATTAAAATAAAAAAAAATATGACAAATTATATGTGTTCTAAAGTTGTCTTGGCTCTGATGCTGGAACAAGTCCAGCTTGTGATTGTCCCTGGGGGTATCAGAGTCGATATCTTGGTGGCTTCGTGTCACGGAAGAACAAGAGTCTACGGGGAATGTTGGATTGGACGTGCACATTGGATTGAGAATTGAAAGAACAAGAATAAAAAGAAAAATAAATAAAAAATATGAGATGAAAAGCAAAGAAGAAAAAGAAGAACTATCGACTCGTACTGTGGCTCAGTTGCAGGGGTAGGTGAGAGAGAAAGCACAGTGGAAAACCAAATGGCATAGCAAGTAAAGGGTGGAAAAAGATAGAATAAGAGAGGGTATATATGGGGGTGGTAGATGGGTGAAGGGGGCATGATTAGCATTACACTCTGAGCCTCGATGATCAATAGTGGAAATATCTCACCCTTCATTCTCATTCTCTATGGTTGTGTTAGCCTTATCTCTCCCACCCTATGGCCTCGATCCTATACTACACTCGTACATACATATTTTTCTTTTTTTAAAATCATTTTCTTAGTCTTGTATTGCTTCTGATGTACACATATAAACTTGGATATATATATGCACGAATTAATTTACTCTCAAGTATAATAACTATAATCCAAAATATTTTACACTGTCACCTTTCTTTCGCGCTGTATAGTCGTATCATTCTACTGACTTTTAGATTTTTTTTAAAATTATAATTATATTTCATTCATACATTTTTATTTATTTATAAATTATTAATTTAAATTTTATATATTGACTTTAATAAAAAAAAAAAAGAAGACAAAGTAGAGAGTATTAGCTTTACAAAATATTCGATTAAATTTAGACGATATTGCTGATCTCTTCTACGGACAATATGTATACCCTCTACTTTTTTTTTTTTGTTTTTGGTTTTGCTGATTTTATTATTTTCTTTTTGTCTTCTTGCTTTTTTTTTTTTATTACTTTTCATTCAACTTGTGTATGTTTCAGTGGTATGCTGATGGAGGTTTGGGAATGTTTTATTCGACTGTGTCAGCACACGCGGCTGGTTACATTAACTCTTGGATTCGTTCTCAAAATTACATTGCCGTAAAGCCGGAATTCCTTGCTTCCGTACAGGGGACTAACCGGAAGACGTGGTTCAACGCGGAATGACGTACTGCAATGTGTCTGATTCTGTATCGGCTTTTCAACTGAATTCTCTCTTCATTCAGATATGACTTGTCTACTAAATGTCCTATATAGTATATGCACAGTGTATCAACATTGTTTTAAAATTTCATCTTCAGTAATAACTTTGTTTTACAAAGAATTTTATTATTCTATTAATGCTTGTAGAATGGACAGTGAAAATAAAGGTAAAATCAACAAATAAGATTGTACAGATCTGTTGTAAAATATTGAAAAGGATCTCCAAGACCGATACAACGTCAGAAAAAAAAAAAAAAAAAAAAGTCAAAGAGATGAAGGTAAAATAAGAGAAAAAGAGAAACAAAATAGCTATAGTAGTAGGTTTTGTTGACTTTGGCTAAATATTTAATAGCAATGGCAAATATTCACTTGAACTGTGCGAACCTTCAAGAAGACCGAGACTCTTATACTGCTCTTTATCTTTCTCTGAACAAAACCCATGCTACTATCCGATCCTATTCTTCATAGTACCTATTCATTGAACAAATCCTCTCCAATTTAATGATCTTGTATAACATATCATATATATATAACAAAAAAAAAAAAAAAATAAAAAACTTTTCAACCACATAATCAAAACATACATAGACAAAGTTTTTATCTAAGACATTCTGGTCTTAATAATTATTTCAGACACTTTATGTACTTATTTTTTTTTTTTTTTTACTTGATGTAAAAGAAAAAAGAAAGAAAAATGTGAATAAATAAAAAAAAACAGGCTTATCTTTATGGCAGTTGAATCGAGATCTTAACGATAATTGACCTCCCATTATCCCCCAAAGTGAGCTCACAATTATGACCAATAATTATGCCAGAACAATTACTGCGTGGAAATATCGTCTGTACGCCATTTCCTCAATTGTCAAGGCATACCACTTGCTTCTTTGACAATTTCTTTTATCAGATACCTCTCTCACCTCCCTCAAATTTCTTATTCTTATTATCATTTCGCTTCATTTGACGGGCCAGTAGACTATCCTTGTAATTTTTCTTTTTTATTCATTTCAATTTTTTTCACTGCTCTCTTGACTTTTTCCACCCACTCGCGCCTGCACAAAGTGTCGATTCTTCGGGTTGTCTTAATGGCTAGCAGTCCACTCGTCCTTATTGCGAGCTTAATTACTGTCTGACTTGGCAAAGTTATAATGGCCAACAAGGGGCTAAACCAGAGGGTTCAACATTTTTTACTTTTATTTTTTTTTTTGTAAAATAAATAAAATAAAAATTGATTACATCATTTTTATTTTGTTAAATAATCAATTGATATTATTTTAAATATTGTGCAAAGGGTGATTAAAAAAATTTTAAATAATTTTGAAAATTAAAAAATGTTTATTGAAAGATAATCATTTATCATTTATTGTATTGAGTTGATATATATTTTCTATGTATATTTGTTAAATGTATAGAAAAGTGAACAAAGCATATATAAATTTTGTTTGCGAATCGAAAATTGTCGTTTATATGGGTGCGCCTAAACAATAACTTGTCGTGAATTTTAGGAGCGTCTATTGGGCCATTATGAAACGGTGGCTGACCATTTGGCTTGGACAGTACCAGCGTCAGCAGTCTCGCGATTCACCCTCGTTTATACTCACTCTTTTTTATTTTTCTATATACTTATTCTTGTCTTTCTTGTTCTTTTGCTTATTTGACATCTCTCTTGTCGAGGTTAAGAGCCCCTCTGGTGTTTCTTTCCTACTTGCCACATACTACAATCGTTTGCGATTATTTTCTCTATTACTTGTCGTCAGTATATCTCGAAAAAGCTATAATAATAGACACACTGCTACATAGTCAGAAAAAAAAAGAAAGCAAAGTTATTTCGAAAAACAAAGTGATTCAACAAAATAATTTTTACAAATAAATAAATAAACAATCAATTTTTTTAGTGAAAAAGAATAAAAAGAAAAATCCAATTTCATGATAAAAGTTGATGACGATTTCATCTGTAATTTGTTTTCACACGATTTAATGACTCAAATATCGATTTAATCTTGACAAAAAAAAAAAAAAAAATAGTAAAATTGAGTGTTCTATAAGAATAAGAGAATAAGCAGCAAGTGTATATATATGAACAGAAGGAAATTGCATTCAAGTCTTGTTAAAGTTTTAAAAAGATTTTACAAAGCGATTTACCTTTGGCAAGTTAACCAAGTATATCTCAGGTTTTTGTGGATGAGAAGAGATGAAGGGGTTGTTGTATTGGTTGAGGTGAAGGCCTCAATAAGCAACATTTTCGTATCAAACAAAAAACTTTCAAGATCCGTTGGTAAGATAATCACGATGATATACGAGTGTCGATGGAAAGCCCGAGACATTGAACCACCCCCTTTTCCACCCTATTTCTCTAACCATCTTTTTTTTAACTCTCACATAACGACTTTTTATTTTTTCATCTATCTAGAGCACACATTGAAAATACAAACCAGTCAAACACGATCAATATCTTATTTGTATTCTTTCAAAAATCCCAATGCAATTATATTTATATTTAAAAAAACAAATTTCTAATTTTATCATTCATCAAATAATCGAATGAGACTCTATCTAATTTTTCTATATGCAATTTATACACATTTCAATTAAAATTCTTAAAGCAAACAAATATATATATTTTTCATCCCTTAATATAAATAAACAGGGTTGAAATAAAAATATCGACAATAATAAAAAAAAAAAAAAACATATTTCTATTATTATAAGAATATATGTATATTTTATCAAGACTGTTGTGATGGACTTTCTCTGTGTGGAGAGGAGGGGTGATGGATTAAGGGAGGAAACATAACGAACCCTTGGGAGTCACCACCGCTGCTACTACCCCAGTTGAAACGAAACATTGCGCGAAATAATGTTAAATATTTACTCACGAAACGATTGTTCCTTCAATCCACCACTACGACCCTCTTTGCCGCGACGATAAACATCATTATATAATGTTGATAAGCCCTCATCCAGACAAAAATACATATAAACTAAAAAATATATATATATATTGAGTAAAAAAGAGATGAAAAAAAAATAAATATATTATGCCAGAAATGAGAGCAATACTTTATGCTTTTGCACGAACTCAAGACATCAATGGTGATCCATCTGTTTCAACGTGTCCGATCCACGGATTCCATCAATTGGCCTGAACACTTGAATATATATATATATATATATATACAATACAGAGAAGGATCCACTTGTCCCTTTGCAATCTCCACTTGTCATGGAGATGAAACTAACTCAAGCGCATACGAGGTAGATATATGTAAATACAAGTAGTATATATATATTCTTGCACATTATATCTCATATGTTATATATAAATTTCTCTTGTCCATATCCCTTACATAGTTGTCTCTCCCTTTATTCTTTACTTCACAATTTATATCTCCGATTATATTTCAATTAAATCCATCGTTTGTTTAATTCTTTTTTTTTCTCTCTTGTATTTCATTTACCAAGGTTACTCATCTGTCTATTCATTGAATATTTTTTAGTCGCGAAACACAACTCACTCACTCACTTGTAATTATGAAGGGATAAAAAATATAACTAACTGATGGATTTTAAAACCCTTTTTTTTAAATTTATATATAATATACATATGTCTACTGAAGGCTTCGAGTTTTTATTTTTCAACCAAGATTTTCTTTTGTTTTTTTTCTCTTTTTTTAAAATATATATATTACTTTTTTTTTCCATTAAATTATTCGATTTATCCTCTGGATTGAGTATGTCCAGAAGAGAAAGGTTGGAAAATATACACATTCACTTGAAACAAATGTGCTTTAGGGGCTAGAAGGATGAAGGGTTGAGTTTGAAGGATAATAGTTTTTTCTCGCTTGAAAATTGGTAGAACGTAATTGAAAAAGAAAAACAAAACAAGAGAAAACTAAAATAATAAAAAAAAGTAAAAAAGATAAAGACATAAAAAGAATAAAAATAAAAAAAAAAAAAAGACGAGGAAAGTAGTACTTGACGCTGTCTGGGTTGATTCGATCAATCATTAATCGCTTCATTACATATCAGGTCTAGTGTACTGGAGGGGTGCTACATTGCTCCCTCTCTTGTTTTACGTCTGGCGGTTTCTTGAATGAACGAAATAATAAACACACTTATATATATATAAATACAATATAGACCATATTGCCCGTTTAAGTTTCGTCAGACATCATTAAGTAGTTGGACTGAGTATATATTTTTACCCTTTACCTCTTTTAAACTTGTACTAGTAGTAGTAGTAGTAGTAGCAGTCTGCACTCTGCCACGTGCAATCGCGGCCACGATATTATTCCACAAAATCCCTCGGGGTGGATGACAGTGTGCGCGCGTGCGAAGGGTTGTAGGCGACACGATCGCCACTGTCCCTCACCACTTTTCTTTTTTTCATTTTAATTATTTATCATTTTTAGTCTAGCAACGCTACTTCAAGCTATTAAGCTGTACCCCTTTTTTTTTTTCTTTTTATTTTTTCAAGCTGTTTTGTTTAACTTTGTCTCAAAAACCAAGTACCCGACACAATTCATGTTGTCGGGAAAAAAAAATAATAAAAAATAAGAAAAACCATAACTACTTATTTTCGTCTTAAAAAAACAAGTTGTGTTTTGTGTTTATTAAAAAAAAAAGAAAATAAATAAATTTATTTGCTAAGATTCAGGACTCTATATAGAGTATATAAAATTAAAATTATTATTTTTTTCAGTATTAAATTAACTGACCTGATACTCTTGTGTCAGCCAGGGACTCGTTCTTACCTGAAATTAAAAATGAAAAAATATATAAGTTTAATAAAAGAATAATAATAAAATAAAAAGAAAAATGGAAAAAGATTATTTGTGACAAAAGTACAATGAAAAACGATTCAATTGACGCCAATGGTTGAAATCGAACTAGTAATCAATCCAGATAAAATCCGATCAAAAGATATCTCGTATCACTTTTTTCATTCTGAGGATTAATGAATACTCATTCAAGTGTTCTCGATTAACAATAAATCAGAAATACTATTGTCAATGTTGATACTAATAGTACTCGACCACGTCACAAAAGAAAATATTTATATACATTCATTATATATACAATATCATATATATCTTTAGATTAAAAAAATTCACTTTTAGTGTGAATGACTCACAAACACATTGTACTTTACATATTAAAATTTATCCAGTATCTTATTCAAGTATATTTTATAAATAAAACTTGTATATATATATTATACTGCTCGTCAAAAAAATATTGGCAGTTCAAGTTTGAGTAACAACCGTGAGTCAATTTTGAAAAAAGTTAAAATGTTAAATTGTGCGCAATTTAATTCAAAGAAGGGTCGCTTACTCGCAAGTATATATAATATTATTATTATCATTCTTCTTTTTTTTTTTTTTCATGTGTAAGAAATATACACAGTTAAAGACGAAGAGTAGACAAGTTGGTTATAAAGACTATTTGAAGGTATGAATAAGATGAGAGAGGAGGAATAGTAAATGTCACAAAACTGAGACAATATCGCATTTTATAGTTGTAATCGTGGATGATAATCGTGCAAGTTTGTACGTATTCCGCCCTTCTCTTTATATAAACTATATACGTTTTCTTGTGTCTTTTCATAAAATGGCCCTCTTTCGTTGTTCTTATAGGACACCCTCGAAGAATGCCTCGGGTGTGTCACGCTAGAGATATTCACATGTACATTGTCTTCATCTTTTCGTATATCTAGACTATTTCTTTGTATCTAACACCTAGGTTCAACTAACCCTTAATAACACCAAGAAGCTGTATATGCATGGTCGTATAACCGTAGCTAACAAGATTTTCGTATATGTATATAATTGGTCGAGTATTAAATTGCGTATGGAGAAAATGAGTGTGGATGTAAGGGGTGGTTTAACATAAGATGAGGTTATCACTGTGTGTGGGCTTGGATCATTTAGTAACATACTGCAGTGTCGATTAAGTTTTGAATCAACTTTAAGAGGCCCATTCAATTGGCAGGGGAATACAGAAAGATTAAATTTATTTTCTAATATTATAACTGTTTTAATTTAATTTAAGAGATATATTAAACAATAATTAATATTTTATATAATAATAAATAATCAAAATTCAAGATAGAGCTTGAAAGATGTTAAATTAAAATATTAAAAATAAAATAGAAATATGTATCACTTGACAAATAACGAGTCAAAAGTGTGACAAGAAAATTTCAAGAGTACAAGAAGAATGAGAACATGACTCTTATGTATATACATATAGATACATAAGTGCTTGACTTCTTGAGAAATCCGCCCTTGGGTTTTAGCAGTGATCTTGCTAAACACAAGACATCGAAACACCTTCAAGGCATCCCCTTGGGTATTATAACACTGTATGGCCAATCTTCCATATGGGCGTCATGGTACGCCAATAAATGCCAAAATCAACTACCCTCAAAGACACTCAAGTACAAAGTTATCATATTGTACATTGTACCCTGCATTGTACATGAGAGAAACAAAGATGGAGATAAATTTCTTGGCCGGCTGTTCATATAATAAAAGGGTATTTCAATATGTCTTTGGAAAGGATTTTACACCCTCCCCTTCCTTTTTTGGTGCACATTTAATTAAGATCCAAGTGGTTTTTGCGGTCGTACAATTTACAAATGACTTTGTAATTCACATATTTAATGACCAAATTACAATTAAAAAACTTTTCTCATGCACACATACAAGTTTAGGTATTTTTTTTATTTTATTTTATTTATCTTGGAGTTTGGAGTTTCAATATTTATGACCTTATTTGTCAGATCAAACGATATATCTATATAATTTTTTTTTTTTTGCTTCTAATATATATTGTAAAAATGTGTATATTTACTTTGGAATATTTTTGAAGGATTTTCGAAGGAGAATAATAATAAGAGGCAAAAAAATATTGATACTTTTTGCGATTCATCAGAGTAACTCTGTGAGTGGCTATTTTGACGACTTGTATTTTGTGTTATTTTCACGAGTGATATTAATATCGATATATTGCTGTAAGAAGTTTTGCCAATCCGGAAGGCAAACAAGTGTTTTTTTCTATTTTTTTTTTCTTACATTTGTTAAAGAACTTTCATTTACTTTTATGTGTATCAGACAACTATATGTATATATAAAATCTCTAGATACATATTTATTTATATTTTCAGTGTCAAAAAATAATATTTTCATCAATTTATTTATCCTGAAATAACAAAATTCAGATATTATCTTTATGTTTTATTAAATTAATAAAATAAAAATGATAAACAGCAGAAAGTAAGAAAAAAAAGAAAAAAAAATTCGTAGCTATAAATTATATATTTATTGGCTGACTAAAAGTTGTGTATATCACTGGGGGTTGAATTTGTTAAAGTTCACAAGGATCTTTGATGAAGTATAACGTTGGATTTCCTAGTATTTTAACGCACATCATTTGACTGAGTGATGTTTGTTTCAAGGTAATACATATACATTGTAACAAGCACTCTCACTCAGTCTGGGTCGAATAAAACCTGAAACGTTGGATACAGTCGTTGTGGTGGTTATGATGAATTTCTATGCAATCAAGAGAGATGAAAATATAAGTGAAGTTGATAGTGTGTGTGTGTGGTAGGCCAAGTAAGCATTTGATGTGCGTGTACTGAGTACCCTGCGGGCCACCAGTGCGGCTTGTTTAACTAGCCTTTTAATTAGAAATGCTTAAAAATTTAGCGCCACGAAATATACATCCTTCTCAAAATTGTATGTATTATTATGGGTATAGTTGTATTTCCCATTCTCAACTCTCGACTCTCCTTTTGTGGCAACTTTATTGTTCGTATCGCGATATTTACCACTCTGATAAATATAATACTTTATATTTTGTTCATTGTTTTATTTTATTATTATTATTTTTTTTTATTTTTATTTGAGTGTTTTTCATTTTATAAAGATTCACTTTAAAATGTGGTTAAGAAGTTTTTTTTTGTTTTTCATTTTTATTCTACTGTATGTTGGTATTCATAAATTATATTTTATTCTTTTTTATTGTATATTTTTTTTTATTTTTAAAGTAGAAAACAATACGAGTTTTGTTCATTGGTCTGAGAGGTCTAAATTTACGTGGATTTTTCATTGAAACACCACGCGGTTAAAGAGTATTAGAGTTAACTACTACTTTTTTTCACCAACCCCCTCAATTTTTATTATTATTTTTTATTAAAAAAGAATAAAATTTTTTTTTTTTTGCACCTGAGGGGAAAATATTTATGAACTCGCGTGCTCGCCTCTGGTGGGACAGGACGCGTGAGAGTACAATAAATGGACTTAACTGTATACTATATAAAAACTACCTATGTATGGTTTGTTGCGGGAAAGTAAAGATGAAAAATAAATCGCTGGAAATAAAAAATAAAAAAAAATAAATAAATAAAAGAAAAAGAGAAAGAAAAACAGAGACAATAAAAATAATAACCACCATGGGGCTTCAGGGAGTTTTTGAGTCAAGGATATATATATATAAAGAGAAAAAAAAACAAAGAGAGAGAACAAAAATAGAAGAGTTGGATATACAAGCGTATAATCGGGGACATGGGTTGCAAAAGGGGGTGAAATTTTCATATCGGATTTACCGACAGTTTGGGCTTTTGTTTCCGGCAACTCGCTTCTTTAGCATTTTCATTTTGAAAAGGGAATTAGCTGATGCCCCGCGAGGATTAACCCTTCCAGTAACCCTTACGAATTTCTCATCCGGATAGTGTAGAAAAAAAAAGAATCTGACTTGATTTTTTTTTTTACTTATATACATCAGTGTGCAGATATATATTTATTTTTCATCACTAATTATTATTGTTATTTATTTTGTATGTGCGACTAGATGGTAATTAATTCCTGACAGATCGACTCTCTCGAAATGAAAAAAAAAAAAGAAAAAGTTGAAAAAAAAAATCGAATTGACAGCCGTGAATTTTCAGTCTCGTTTTTTTAATTTTATTTATTTTTTTTTTTCCGTTCTATTCGTTTTCTTTCATTCTCACCCCTTGGCAATATTGGATTTATTCAGCCTCGCCTCCGCGAAAGTTGTGCTCTAAATAAAAAGGGTTGTCACTTGAAAAACTTAGCCCTTTTATATGCCGGTACGACAGATCTTTTTTTCAACCCTTCTACCCCCCTCTGTTCTCTTTAACCTCTCACACCCCAACTATCTCTATATGCTTTACCAGCCAAGTTTTCTTGAACTCGCAAGAGTTTGACAGGACCAAAAATACCAAGACATTATTAAATATGATTATCCTCATGGGGATCAGGTGAAATCGCCAGAGGGATAAAAGTGAAAATGAGATAGCCAGATTGAGAAGGAGTATAAAAAGTCAAGGAGTGTAAGATGCACTTAAAAAAAATCTGGCAAAAAAGCGAGAAAGAAAACGAAAAAAAGAATCACAAAAAAAAATAGGGTTATGTTCAGTCAGTTGTGTCTGAGTCGGCTCTCAAACTTTGATACGATTAAGACGAAATGAATTAATCTTCATCCGTCCACCGACAACCAAGAATGATGACAATGTCGGCGTGAAGAAATTTAAAAAAAAATAATAATGACGAGGAAGAAAAAGTGTATCTCTATATATATATATTGAAAATAATAAAATAATAAAATTTTTTTAAAAGGGGATAAACGATCTTGAATCAAAAAGGGTTATGTCCTTTTTGGTTGTGACCCCAAAGCATTATCCTGGGGGACGAAGGTGCCACGTCAATTAGGATAGAAAAAACGTGACGTGACCTTACCAAGAAGAAAATTATCACGCCCTTTAATTATTTAAGACTTTTCATAGCTTCAGCATAAAAAAAAAAAAGAATTAAATTAACAAAAAGATAATAAAAATTACATGGTACGAAAAAGTATGATAAAAATATCGATGAGTATTAATGTTGTACAAAAGTATTAGTAGACATGTGAGGATAAAAAAAAAATAGAATGTTGAAAATCTGTGTAACAGTCATTGCTAAATATATATAACATCTATGTGTGAATACTCCGCAGTCTCTGATCGTTCACCGTCAATTTTATTGGGTCGTTTTATTATCCCTCTCTATGCTCTACCAGAAATTCCTTTTTCTCTTCTCCACGATGCTTAACCACCACCTCAAATGACCACTGCACCCTCATACTCTTCTCTTCCAATACAAAAGACTAAATGCCATCACTTCACTTCACTGCCTTTCTATCACTCACACACATATATACACATCTGTATACACTAACATCTACAATTTTCCATAGTGGTTACTGTAATTTTCGCAAACCTGACGAAATCAAGGGCTTCTTTCACCCCGTCGCGAAACTCTCTCGGTAAAATCAAACTTTATTGCTAAATACTATTCGATCAGCAAAACTGCCCTTTGGAATATAATCGAGACGACGCGTCCACTGGGACTAGTCACACGAAGATTGCCCCATTTACTGTTACCAAAGCAAATAATAAAAATATCAGAAATAAAATAAAATCACGAAAAAAGAAAACATCCTATTGTAAATATATAGTATTTATAAAAATCGAAAATAGTCATTTAATTGAAACATTTAGTCTATAAAATATATCAAAGTTTTGATTGTAATCTCTTGATCAGAAAAACAATGAACCAATTTTCCAAAAAGTAAATTGGTAAACCAATGCTGATCTCAGCAATTCTCACCGAGTTGAGAAAAGTTATACCAAAAATAATCACAAATTTCTAAGAATACATTTTCGCTTATTCTCGAACAAATCGATTAACTTTCGTACAGAAAACGATGATGCATGTGTCTCAATAGTACCACAAGTATTTCATCTCTATATACAATTTTATTCTTTATTCAAACATACATGTTATTTTTATTGTATATCTATATACACAATGTTAAGAATATGAAATTTTTTTTAACGTTAAAAAAATGTTTTAGAATAGCAAAGAGTTGGTATTGCGGTTGAAATAAAATTCAAGACCCATTCCTCCCTGATAGAATAGATGGATATAGAATAGAAGAATGAGATAAACTGGAAGCAAGTCACTATGTATTCTTTGCGGCGTGAGTGACTTTAAACGCGGCAGAAAGAGAATGTATTTACCCAATCGACGATCAAGAAAAACTTGGTAGACAAGAAGAAAAAATATAATAAAATAAAAGGGGGCAAGAGATGGTTGATATAGGTGGGTGAATGGGTAGAAGAGTAAAACGAGAACGGTTGACGTAAAGCAGAAGGAAAAGTATGGAATATTTAGCGTTCAGTGAGCTATAAAAGCAATTATATGGGTCCCATTGTTTGGGCGGGAGTGCGCCTCGACGATACGGAAACGAACTGGCTTGACGAAATGCAGAGGGTAGTTTTTAGAGAGAGGGAGGAAAAAGTCGCGAGGAGGTAAATGGCAAACGAAAATCAAGAAGTACGAAGCAATAAATACGGACGAGTCAATTTCGCGTTCGATTTTCTCTTTACCTCTGTACCTATATCACCCCCTTTACTATCCCTACTATTCTACCATCAACAATTCAACCAAATCCCCAAAGTCTCGATTTACTTTGAACCAGTCGACTCTGCTGTGCCTATACATATATACACACCAAGAGACCGAGGCTATATACAATTCTCAATTGCAATATACACTCTTTCCAACTTTGTACAAAACTTGATCCAACAATGAATTTATCCTGCCTCATCCTCAATTTATTTTCCCTTGCCTCCTTCTCATATGCAACGTTATAGTTATCTTCAATTCTGTCTTTATGAAATAACCAATATTTTTAAATATTAAAATATTCATATATTTTTTATATTTTTCACTCATCACTTGTCATAATATATTTTTTTCTTTTCAAATCATATAAATCATTCTATATTTCTGTTATCATTATTTTTTCTTTAATAAAACAATTCAAAAAAAATACATGCACCCTTATTTTTTGTTGATGACAGAAAAAAAAAAAATAATAATAAAAATTACTAAATGTCTTTGGAGTGTCCTCGTAAATTTCAATTCGACATGCCTTTTTTTTCTTATTCTTTAGTTGAGAATAATTATTATTTAATACGTAAGTAGGAATAACAAATTGAAAAATTTTTTTTGTGTGTGGGTGTAGAAGAGTCGTGAAAAATTGAGGAATCACGACGACACAGTGAAGGACAAAATGAAAAGAAAAAAAAAATAGAGATATGTGCGAGCACTGTAAGGACAGAAGTGAAAAATAATAATAAGTAAAAAAAAAAAATGAGAGGAGAGAGTAGCGCACACGGTGTGACTCTAATATAAATGTCTCAGGGCCCAGTGCAAAGTTGGCACACCGAGACATTCGCTAATTAAAAAACTTGAAAAATTAAAGCACATTTCTCTTGGTTGCCATTTTGAAGAGTGAGAAAATGAATATACCATAGCTATATACGAACTAGTGGTGTATAACTGGATTTAGTCCACCTCTCTTAATCTCTGATATCTGATCGGCCATCTGTTTCAACTTATACATAACATCCATTGAATTGAATTTATTTTCTTTAATAAATTGACAGTTCATTTTAAATAATATAAATTTTCGTTTATATTTAATTTCAATTTACAAACAATTTAATTATTGATTGTATTTTTATTTATTCATACAATAGAAAATAATGAAAAAAAAATTCATAATTTTATAATAGTATAAATGATTATTTTAAAGCGGGTTAAATTTTGTTATACCCAGAGAGTAAAACTTCTGCTATATCAAGAAAATTCAATAGGTGTTTGACTTATTTATGCGACGTTAAATGCCAGAGCTAATTAGATTGTGAATACAAAGATTTCTGTCTTTTGGAGTTTTGATGACATTGAAACAGGGTGCCAGGAAAATTTTCAACAAAACAATGGTTAAGTATGACAGAAATTCATCGTTGGATCACCATCACCATCACTACCGTCAACTGAATAGGCAAAAACTATAAATGTTGTAACGTGAAAAGAATCTATTGTTAATTTTAGAGAAGGGGATTTTGTGTTGAGTGCTTTCAGACTATGGCACATGCAAAACGAGCTCAAATATCTCTTTATATTATTTTCACTCTCTAATATCAATAATGATCAAAGACTATCATCGCCCATTGGTGGCGTGTCACATTATCACCTATAAAAAATTGCAACTTTAAAAGTCAAGAGTCAGGTGTTTATGACTTTTATAATTTTTTTTTCTTTTTTTTGTTAATGCACTTTTTCAAGAGCTCGGAAAAATTATGGATGAATCAAGTGGTATAGTGAAGGAGATGCGGTGAATGAAAAAGTTGGAAAAAAGCCTGGCTACGATTCCAAATGACGGATCGTCTTCTTTCAGTTAAATTACTCGACCAGAATTAATGTGAATTAAAGATTTTACCGGAGGATCTATTTTTTTTTTTTTTTTTTTTTTTGAAAATATAACTTACCCAGTAACGACNGTGACGATAGAGTATATAATTATTTAGACTATCGTGAGAATAAGCTGCATGAGAGCTGTGATAGCGGATGATGAAAAAGAAGAAAAAAAAAAATGAATGAACAAAACACTTGTAGAGATAATCATTGTTACATGAGAGCCACAAAAATAGACCATGGTGTTAAATAAATATATAAATATAACTTTAAAAAAATAAATAAATAAATATTATTTATGCCAAAATTATATATTTATCAAAGTAAACTGTATATTAATTACAGTGGCGTGAGAGTTGTCATTGGAGAGTATCATAATCATCCGACACCAAAACGCAAGTTAATACTCGAGTAAATATAATCTCGTTTGATGACTATGTATTTATTTGTATATAAAATATGAACTTGTGGATAAGGTTGTATACCTTTCGTATATATAGCTTTAAATGTACAAAGAAAAAAAATAAAAAATACATGTCTATATATAAAACAACGTATTACAATTCAATACGTATCAAAAGTATGACGTTTGTTATACACAATTATCATATACGTTATCATAAAATTGTTTTGCGCCATCACGAATCAAAATAATTCTCCTGTGAGCAGCCTGTCTAAGTCCAGGTGGAGATAATAGTGTTTGCTGTTGTTTAAGTAAACCAACTTTTATCAGCCATGAACACGATGTACACATATACATTTTATTACACTAATAAATGATAATCATTTTATAGTTTTATATTATTTTTCTCAAATATATTACGATCATGATGAATGAACATGAAATACGAAAATTTCATAACATGAATTAATAATAATCATAAATATATTACTTGATTTATTTCTGAATGATTTTAAAATTGTATTATTAGTGGTATTGTAAACGAATGATATCAAATTTAATGTATGTATTTCAAAAATATTCTTATCATTATTTGAGATTATATAATTTTATTTTACTGCTTACCGCAAGTTAATTTAATAAACCAAAAGAAAAAAAAAAAAAAAGATATATGTATTTCATTTTGATATATTATTTGTAATATTTAATTTTCATCGAAAAAAAAAAAAACTATTTTATGACATGATATCAAATATTGTCTAGCAAATATTTCCTCAGCATTAGTAAATTATAAATGTTTTATTTATAAATCATAAATATAATTGTTGAACAGGAAAAAACATTAATTATTTCAAATTTATATTTATTTTATTTTGATAGCATAGTTTTGCGTAATAAATGATTTACTCATTAATAATTTTATGAGTAAATTAGAAGTGTATAATTTTCAAAATTCCACTTGTTTTTGGTTAAGTGGATACAATAAACAAATATACACGAAAAGTACAGACATCATGAAAGAGAGAAAATAAATATCCATAAGGAGAGAAAGAAAGAGATATATACATGTTTTAGAGCAAAGAATGTCAAGTGAGCTTGAGTAAGTTTCGAGAATGGAATATTTTCATCTATGTAAACGATGTTCTCATGTGCTAACGCTTTATTACGTGAATTTAGAAGAAGCTTGGCAGATGAGTTGATGAAAATGTGAGAGGTAGTAGTGGGTAGATTTAACGATTCTCAACAAATGTAAATTTTCTGGTTATGAGAGGGTAAATTTTTGCCCTTGATCTTACTACTCATATACATGTAGCAAATATTCTTTGTACTTGAGCATAATTATATATCAAATAATATAAACTCACACTTAATATTTTATATATTTAATTAATAACAATAAACAATTTTATTGCATCAATAATTTATTTAAATTTTTTATATTTATTATTTTATTTTTGATTTATTGTTTATTGTATTTGGTATAAATATTAATGGCTTGTTGCAATATCAAGTATTTTGAATTCCAATGAATGAAGATGTTATATATATTTTATAGATCCTTGGTTAAAATTGTTTGAAAATCGACAAATAACTTTTGAGCATTCCAGAAGTACGTCAAGGTTGTTTGAGCTGAGCTAGTCAGTCGAGTGTATGCTATGAGCGCAGATGGCGAAACGACGTGATATTTATTTTTAAACAAACAAACAGATTGATGGTGAGGCAAAGCAAAACTCACATATATACACATTTATGTGTACAAATATACACAATATTTAAAAAAAAAAAAAAAAAAAATAATGATAATTTTATTTAAAATTTATCTATATACTTTGAGTAACCACATCTGGATTTTAATAAATTACATATTTAAAAAAAAAAAAAAAATATAAATAAATATCGTGAAAATATGAAAATAAACAAGAGGCAAGCTTTATGATTAGGTTAAAATTTTTATATAAAAAATTGCATTTAATTAAATGTCTACAAACTTTGAAAAGTATATTCTATGTTTATCATATCATTCGAAATGCAAATCTGTATCTCAATTTATACAAATTCTCATTTGTTGAATTTATAATTTTTTTATTTTCATTTATTTTTGTACATGCAGATGGTATTATCACCCCTTTATATTTGTGCTACCCTTTTTGCTTAAATTTTTAGCGAGATCTCTGGACAAGCCAGACTAACAGTATCAAGTAAACAATTCGCATTTCTTTCTACTTTGTGTTATGTTTAAATTTTTTTTTTTTTTTATTATTTTTTATTTCTCTTTTATACGCACACTTGTCATTTGCTTTGCGTGACTATACTAAAATGTAATCCTCCAGGCCAACTGAACAAATACAAGCAAATCAAATTGATTGTTTTTTTTTTTATACTTTATTTGGCTTATATATATACATATATTGCGAAGGACACGGCGTCATGGTGTCACGAAGCGAACACGACGTTAGCTGGTGCGGACACAACTGTTTAACAAACAAAAAAAAGACGAAAAAAAAAAAAACAGAAATAAAAAATAAACAATAATAAGAAAAAATAAATATTTGATTAAAAAAAAAAAGGAAAAAAAAAAATCATGTTACTTAAAAAATAAAATTTATAAATTCAAATTGAAAAGAAAAATATTAAAAAAATTTTTGTAGGAATTTGTTGAATGAAAATATAAACACATGCAGCTGTATATAAATGATGCAGAGTGTGATGATGGACCAAACAATGTTGTGATAAATATTGAAGGGAGGCCGCTTATTTCTTGTGCGGTGGGAACAAAGCATAGAGTAAAAGGCGAGGAAAAACAGCCACCAAAGGTAGAGAGAAAGAGAAAGAGAAAGAGAGAGAGAGAGAGAGAGAGAGAGAGAGAGAGAGCACATATATATATTTATAAACACATATAGCGAGAAAGCAACGACCAAATTGAATTTGGGTTCTGGTCTCTGTTTAGATTCCTCGTTGGCTGTTTAGTTTAGAGGAACAAAGAAAACATCTATGTGTTTATTCTAGCCAACGCTTTTCCCCTCACTCAATGTCGCCTCTTCTTTATATATACACATATACATCTATTTCACATAGCCTTCTACCTTACCCCCTTTTCTACCATCACCCACTCATGAGATCTGCCCTCACTACCACCAACTCGTTATTTTTCTATTTTTTTAAAATTTTTTTCTTGTCCCACCACAATACCCCCCCAACATATATTACTTCCTAAGCGATTTTCTCACCGATTTAATTTTCTGGTTTTTATTTTTTTCATCATATATATTGACTTGTTTTATTATTGCTCAATGATGAAAAGTGTCTGGTATATTAAAATTTTTTTTATTGCATTATACTTCCTGGTATATTGGTTTGTGATTTTAATTTGTATATAAGTAAATGTTTTAAAGTATATTGCTGTATTGTATATGTATATATATAAATTTGTGAGACGCAATTTCCAAAATAAACTGCGGTTTGTTACTGTAGAGTCAAGCTTTACGAACTTTCAGAAAATAATCATTGCGCGTGCTTTTAATTAATTTTACACTGTCTAAAAGCATTGTGAAATAAAATATATATGAAAGACAAAACAAAGTGTAACAAAAATAATATTAAATATAAAGAGAAGTAAAATGCAACTAATGCATTAGACAAAATTTATGTATATTTACTACTGTTGTCTATACCAGGTCGTCGTCCACTAAAATTTACAATGGTTTTTATTTACCTTTTGTTTTTTAAGGAAAATGTCATGAACATATATATATAGACATTAAATAATTGATGAGTAAACATTGTCATTTAACAAACCCAAGTTCTATCATGAAAGCTTTTTTTTTTTTTTTTATTATTATTTTCTCTATTCTCATGAGCTCATCAGGGACAACAAGGCTTTGCATTTGAGGGGTTTAAAAGTCCAGGTGGTGGGAGAGAAGAACACCTGAAACAACTATCCGCTCTCACGATTTTTAAAACAACGTTTTCTTGCTTTCTTTTTTTGTCTTGTTTGGTTTACCGTTCACTATATTTCTTCGATCGATTAAACCGGTGTCACTTTTTTTATATCTATTTTTTTTTTCATTTCATTTAAATAAAGAATAATAAAAAAAAAAAAAAAAAGAAATTATAAATAGCTACGTACAGTAAACCACGACTTTTACCCCTCCAACTTTTTGCGTGCTTAAGAAATTAATAATACAATAATGTAATATGAGACAGTCAATGCGTCATACGCAAATTGGTGTCACCACAAATCGATTGAACGCAACATATGAGAATCAAATGTATGGAAACGAGTCACGTTTGCGATATGATTTTTCTTCACAACAACATATAACTAAGTGTGTATTGATCACGTACAATTTTAAAAATGTTATTCATTAGTTAAATTTTACTTGATAAAAATCAGTCAAACAAATTTATTTATAATCATTACTTGTGAATATAATATTAAAAAATTAAATATAGATTAAATGAAATATTTTTGTTGTATATTATTTAAAAATAATAATGGAAATTTATTAGAATTTATTTGTATTGATGTTATGTTAATATATATATATGAAGCTATGAAATAATCAATAAAGATAGCGTGATGGATAAAATTATAAATAATATTGTTATATATAAATTATTTATATTTATCTTTCGAAGAAGTAAAATTTTAACAACGATAATAATTATTGTATTTCTATAAACACTGATATTGTCACACGCATTTTAAGTTTATTTCCTCAGGGGTATCACTCAACGACACAAAGTTGGCGTGTGAATAATAGAGGGTAATCGTCCATGTTTCTTGCATTTACTGCAAGAGAAATAACAGTGAGGTTGGGCGGTTGGATGAAGGGGTAATAAAGAGGTGGGGTATTCTAGATTGGATTTAAGTACACAGCCATGAGGTTTTGAAGAGTTAATAATGCATATAAAACCTTGCTTGATTTCTATACTACAACGAGACGCGTCTCACGTAATTTGTCTCAAGATTTGCGACATCTATTCTCTACTCCATCTCAAATGAAGAAAATTTTACTTTGCATGTAAAATTTTCGACAGATCAATAAAATTTAGGTTTACTTAAATTTTTTATTAACCAAACTTTTCAAGAATTTAAAGTTCATTTACATATACACACACACACACACATACATAGCTATACGCATATTAAATATTGAAAGAATTTTTTATTCTTTTTTTTTTTTAAATTAATTATTAATTTTGCCTGATATTCATAATCTTTTTAAAAATTTAATTTCATTATCTTCATAATTTAATGCGTATTAATTAAACAGTTGATATTACATTGATGTCAATATTTCTTTTATTAGAAAAAAAATTTAATTCATTTTTTTTCAATTGATTATACAATAAGAAAAAGAGACACAATTGAGGTTGAAAAAATATTTTATTTACCATCCAGCTGTTTCTTTCATTTAAAAAAATTGAAATGAAAAAATTCTTTCAATTACGTAAAATTTCAAGTTACTTTTTTTTTTTTTTTTTTTTTTCCAAAGGGGGTTTATATCCCATCGATATTCATAGGAAAAGTGTGCTTTAAGGTGTGAGTGAGAAGAGCGAAGGGGATGACAATTTCTTCCAGAAGTGGCTGAACACGCAAAGTACAAAAGAAAAAGAAGAAAAAAAAAAAAAAAAAATTAAAATAAAAGTAAAAGGGGATGAGAATTGTGGATGATAAAGAATAAGAAAGGGGAATGACGGCCAGTGGCGTTGATTGGAAAGGACAGCCTATCTGCAATTTGCGATTTGAAGGGCTGCTATTCGTTCGTCTTTTATCGAGACACTTCATTCGTCTTTATTGTATCTTTTTCTTTATTGAAAAAAAAAAAAAAAATAAAATAAATTAAAGTAAAAAAAGAACTGACTATATTTAAAAATAAAGAAAAAATAAATTAGGGATTGGGATTTTTCTAATAAAGTTCTTGAAAAAGTAAGGATGAAAAACAACACAAGTGTTTTTTTTTTTTTTGTAAGAAAAAAGAAAGAATAATAAAGTCCTTTTTTTTCAAGCAGTAGTAATACATACATAAATATATATGAATAAAAAAAAAAAATAAAAAATAAGAAAATAAAAACGGAACGTTAAAACAAAATTTTTATGAACGGCGGTTCTTCAAAGAGATTTTCTCACATCACTCCAACCTGAATATAACCACAAACTATGGTAAGGGAACAAGTCAAGTTTGGCCTCTCGACTTTTGGGATTTCAGTAGATATTTGAGAGGATGCGGTGAGACAAGAAGTGCTTTTCTTAAATTATAAACAGTGTTGAAGACCAACACCATGCTTTTGAATACTTGTATTTTCATCCCTCCCTCTCAAGTATCCTCATTGTCGAATAACCGAAGAAACTTAGCAATAAGTTACTCAATACACTGAACCCACAGTAAATTACTCAAACTCTATATTTCTTGAAAATTTCACAAGTGACTCAAATAGAACAATACTGTTAACCATTTTCTGTCAAGTTGGACATTTTCAGTTTGTGAATATATAAACAACGATAGCCCCTTATTTTTTATCAACATATTTAATATTTTTTTCTGTTTTTGATTTTAAATTTTTACCAGTATTTCAAAATCTACAAAGAAATAGTGAAATACTTTTTTATGATCTGTATTTGCACACATATGAAATGCCAAGTGATTGCAGAAAAAAAAAAAAAATTTATAAGCATAAATTCGATATAGAAAGATCAGTTTAAAGACCATAAAACATTTGTTCCCTGTATATATACAACCAACTTGCTGAAACTTATAGCCCTGTACATGAGATTTTGAATTGAATTTAAAATCATGGCTGGGCTTTTGCTCAATATATACGTGCATTTTTATGACGGTCGCGCACTGTCGAAAAATACGTCTTAAAGCCCACTATACTATCAGGTTTTCTTATTCAACATAGCCGATATATATATTTTTTTTTTTCGAAAACCATTCTATCAAAAATAGTTGTAAGAAGGGAAAAAAAAAATATATTTATTATATCTAAAAATCGCAATAATATAATTCGTAAAAAAAAAAAATGAAAAAATAGAAAAAAAAAATAGAAAGCAATTTTTTAAGGTGAGTTTTATTAAGGCGAATGATTGTTTAGTTTTTTTAAATTTTTTTCTTTTTATTTCGTGTACCTGATCGTTGTCTTGTTGATCTTGGCCGAAGTCACCGTTTGGGGTGGTCGAGGCGGAGGGTCGCTGAGACGTTGACAAGTTGATCGCGCCGTCTCCGTCCGTGTCATGATCCATTATGCCATCGTCCTGGAATCACGCCATTTTTTTTGGTTTTTTTTTTTTTTTTTTNTTTTTTTTTTTTTGTTCTCTTTTTTACGTCTGATACTAGCATGCAATTTTTCCGTGTTACAGTTTACTATAATAATCTATTATATCTTTTTGGACTCGTGTCTCAAGTCAAAATTAAATGATAAACCGCTGTCATAATTAATATTCAACATTATTGTAAATATAATAAAAATAATCACTGATCAATCATGCAAAAAAGACCAGAAATTAATTCAAACAAATTATGTATGTTACTTAACAGACGCATAATCATTAATATTAAATAATAATAAAAATTAATCAAACAAGAATAAAAACCTAAAAATTGGGACAATCTTCAATTGGTAAAAGAAATAAAAAAAAACACTTGTTAAAAATTATTTTAAACAAATTTTAGCTTTAGTCAACAAACTTTTGGTTTAAAATTAAAAAACTGTCAATAATTAATGACACTTATCACCTGTAATCTTACATCATTTTTTTTCTTTTCGTTAATTCCATTACGATGGTTTATTTTTTATTTTTTTAAATTTTATTTTAAATGAACCACTAAATTAAATCACTTAATCCAAATTGGCTATTGAAAAAGTACAAGATTAAATTAAAAAAAAAAAATAAATAAATAACCATAAAATTATTCACAAACACAGTTGATTCAACTCAAAAACACTTGCTCAATATAATCCTCAAAAAAAAAAAAAAAATATGAAAAAGAAAAAAACTAAAACACACACCACTTAATTCACAGAGCTTTTCATTTTTACATGTTTTAATGAAAATATCTACACACACGTTTATACAGGTGGAATGTGCGTGTACAGTACATTTGCAGTTAATCAAAGAAGGTCGTTATGTCGGTGAACAAAAGTGGGGGGAATGAACAAGTATATAAAGAGGCGCCAAAATCAAAATAAGAAAAAACTTAATATGAATAAAAATTTAAATTAAAAAAAGGATAATAAAGTAAGTAAAAAAAAAAAAAAATCACAATAATGAGGAATAAAAAGTGCGTAAATAAGCAAGTATAACGATAAACTCAGTGACCGAGTAGAACGAGGACTAAACACTAAAAGCGACGATGCCAGTCGCGTACCGAACCCGCCGCCGGGGCTGTTGCTTATTGTGTAAATATAAACAAATATAGTTGAAACCAACCAACAGGCCTGCTTTTAGTTCCCCACTCAATTCTTCTTCATATATCCCATCATTCCCCCCCTCATACCCCCGCAGTCGGCAAGTTCTCATTTTTTTATTATTTTTATTATTTTTTTTTTTTCATTTTTCCCCTCCATATATCATACATAAACACATTTATACACATAAACCACGCATACATAACACAATCATCACTGGTCGTCTCACTTAACTTAGTCTCTATGTTTCTATCATTTCTAACTTCTTGCGGCCCTTTGGTTTTGCCTCATATCTTAACCATCTTTATTCCACAACTAAACATTACCATGGCATATGCTTTGCCATATGAAAAAACCTAATCTTAAAATAATAGTTGATGATGATTAAAAAAAGCTTTTTGAAAAAAAATTTAGATAATTGAACATGTCACTTGTTGGTAAAAGAACCATTTAAATTTTTTTTTTTTTTTATATATTATATTTATTATTTAATTAATTGATATTTATAATATTTATTTATTTATATTTTATTTGTTGGATTTCTAAATTTTATATATTGTATGATAAAAGATAAAAATAGTCCAATATATAAAAAATAAAATATAATCAGTTGTTTGATTTATTTATTTTTTTGATAAGAATCTATTTATATATTTCGTAACAAACAAACAAAAAAAAAAAAAAAATAACTGTATATCTGTATAATATATTTTCTATCCGAGATTATGATGAAATTTAATTCAATTTTATATATATTGAATTTCGTAATGGATAGATATTTTCAAAGTAAACATTATTTCGTACCTATCTGATGTTCAAATTGCTTGGATGTCATATGGTTGTCATTTTTTCGTTTATAATATTTTCAAAGAGAAAAAAAAAAAAAAAAAAAAAAACGAATAAAAGAAATAGCTCAACAAGGTTAAAAATTATTATTTTTTGGTTTATATATATATATACGTCGGAAGTAGATATTTGAGGTGTTTATTTATCCCCCTATTGCTGAACTCTTTACTGCCCTATACATGGTGCTTTGTGCAAGTTGAAATAAGAAAAGATCTACCTCAAAGCAGAGAAAAGTTGAAATGAATATTTAGTGCATATGACACGACAATAGTTAGTATATAGTTCTTAATATATATAATTTTTATTTTTTTAAAGTCATTCAAATAATTTCACCCTTGTTAATTCTTTTATTCAATTTTATTTTACAGTATACTATTGTTGTTGTTGTTGTTTTTTTTTTATTATTATTTTGCATCAGTGAAATATACATGTATAAGCATATTACATGAAATCATTGCCGAGGTCGCGAAAGGGGCTTTTTACATACTTTTATTTCACATTGGCAACGAAAGGACTACTCTACTTTGCTTCAACTGTATCAGGGTATACAAGGTTTCAACACTAAATCCCAAGGGCTTTGCACGTCCATTGTCGGCCCATAAGCAAAAAAGAGAAGAAGGAGGGTTGATACATATATACACATGTATATTGAAGAAATATAGAAACGGCCACCGGATGCCAAAGGCCCACGTTTTACCACTGTGCTAGGGTGAAATCCTTACACATGAAACTCATGTTCTTTTTCTATTCCTTTGCTTTTATTCAATACATATATATATATTTAATGTATATATGTATTTATATCTGTCTTTTCCTAACTCGGCCTTGGTCCTATGACAACAAAACCATCTAAAAATTGCCCCAGCCGGCATCGACCCCATCCAAATACCTATGTATTTATTTAATAAACAACAAGCCCATCCCCTCTGCTGCCCCAATAAAAATAACCCCCTCAACTTCCTGTTTACAATTCATTCCCGGTTAAATTTCAACTGCATTGTTTATCTTTTATTCTATTATAAATATATATGGATACAATGTGTTTTTTTTTTTTTCTCTTATTTTCTTGGTATTTTTATTATATATTTTTATGATTGACAGCTCGTTATTAAAAATCAATTATTATTTATTTTGTTGGATAACGAAATTTGAATATTTTATGTTATATTAATTAAATTCATTGTAAGCACAGAATATAATAACAACTGCTGACGTTTAAATTAATTAGTAATGAATCATTAGTGATTTTTAGAAAAATAAAATGTACATAGATAAATTTTTTTTAATGGATATAAATGAGATGAAATTTTATGTATTTATTAATATACATATATATATTTCAGTTAAAGGAACGTAAAAATTTAGCATATTATTAAAGTTTGGATTTTTGTCGTGAGGGTAAAGAAAAAGTACTGTATGAGTAGGAGAGAGGCTTTTTGGTCTCTGAGTTAAATAATAAACGAGGGGATTAACGTTCATACTGGACTGGTAAAACAGACAAGGGGTGGTACATAAAAATACTTGAATCTGAGAAATTAGCGAGGTAACGGGCTGTCCGAGAGTTCCGATGTAGGATGGCATAAAATCGCAAGAGCACTGAGAGAAAGACAGATGAAAAAAATAAAATTTAAAAAAAAAAAAACAAAAGGATGAGAAGAGAAAGGGTTGCAAGTTTTGGATATATAAAAACGAGACATTGCCAGTGGAGAACACGCAGGAACCTAAAAGGGTTGAATTAATGTCGCGATAAATATATGATTTAAGGTAGAAACATTTGCAACTCGGGCTAATTTTTTATCTCAGAACCGCGTATCCAATGCCGCAAGGGTTTTTTACTCGGATCCCATCTTCTCTTTCCCAACTCAACACTCACTCTCATATATGTATGTTTTTTTTTTCTTTCCTTTTTTTTTTAATTATTATAATTATTATTCTTTTTTTTCGCGACAGTTTTGTGTTTTTTTTTCTTTCTTTTTCTCATACTCACAGCAATTTACTGCCAACAAAAATTTGACACGACGTGCGCACATTTTTTAATAGTTCGCGCGGGAAAAAGCTTTGTCTTAACAACGCCACTGCCAAGGGGTGCACCTAGATATACTATATTCTGACGAGACACATAATTACTCATCATAATTACCACGGAAAGAAAAAATAGAAAAAAAAAACTGGTAATCAGTTGCACGTCCTGAAAATGTTCAAATATGTATAAAAAAAAAAGAAAAGAGTATTCATTATTGAATATTTTTTTCCATTATATATATTTTTTTATATTTTATATAATATATATTTGTTTTTTTCGGTCTTTTTCGTGGCTGGATTACCAATTCAATGTTCTGTATATAGGCAAAGTCCGGTGAATGCAGAGTTTCTCGCAAGCACATATATAAAGAAGTGTTTTATGAGTCCAAGATAATACGATGAAGGATGCAAACTGTGTCCAGTCATGCTCAAAGGAATATGTGTCCGGGAATATTAAGTCTCCAGGGATAGTCGGTTTTAGTGCTATTTCACTATGTCATTGCTTGATCTAGGGAAAATACCCATATAATATATCAATTCAGTATTTTAATGTCTAAAACAGTTAATATGAAAAGTGCAAACACCGCGGAAATCGTTCGTATAGGTCAGCCACTACGGTTTCCTGAATTTCAGTATCATCTCTTTTCAACTAAACCATGTCTATATATATGTATATAACGGAGAAAAAAATAAAGTAAAGAAATAAAGGTTAGAGACTCTTCTACAAGAAAAGGACAATTGTTAACGTGTCACTTATATGTATATATACACACATTCATATAATGCGAGTATATGAGTTGCTGATACGTGCGAGTTTCATAGTATGATTTTATACATAGAATAGATTTTCTGCGGGTACAACGAAAATTATTAGAGAGAAACAGTAGAAAAGACCTGGAAAGATAATTGGAGAAAAGCGTGTTTGTGGTCTTGACGGAATATTCTACAGGCTCAAGAATACACCACTGGACGTGCTGAAGCGTTAATGGACAAAAACAAGACAATACTAATTGAAAATTTACATGATCCATTAAATACAAAATCATTTTACAATATATATTTATTATTATTGTTTTCAAGAATTATAAATTGAGTCAAAAAATAAAATAAAAACTTTTTTTTAGAGCCAATTCATTGGTCGTAAAAAAAAGGGAAAAAAAAATCAAATAAGAAAAAAAGAAAGTATATATATTGTTGATAGAAGATTTTATCAGTGTATAGTTTAGTGACAGAACGATTTTCCATCCCCAAATTATTTGGCGTCGATCGAGGGTGGTTAGACATTTTCGATAGGTTAATGCTTTTTAGCGATGCATACATTAACATTGACTGGCTGGCAAAAAAAAAAGTCATTGGAGTTTCATGTAAGCTTCGCGTTAATTTGGTTTGAAGACACCTCTGTCTTGTTAGCATACTTATCATCGAATGGAATTAAGAATAATAGGGAGAGTATAAGGAGAATTGGGATGGGTGTGTAAAAAAAAAAAACAGGGTGGCGAGGTGTAAGAAGACAAAACAAAAAAAAAAAATAAATAAAAAAATAAGCAGGGGTATGTCTTCTGGCAAAAGAAGATATTGGTAAATGTGAGAGGGTCGAAAAAAAAAAAAAACCCGACTCTGTTGATAATATCCGACCGCGTCGAATTGTGAGAGGACATTGGCTGGTAGACTATTGTAGAAGTAATGTTGATTGGATTCAAGACCAAAGACATTAATCTGCCTTCTTTTATTATCGAAGGGTATATGGATATATTAGAGAGGAGTAGGTGCACTTTCAGTTTTTTTATTTTTTATTTTTTCACAAAACAGGTTCACCCTCTCTTTTGTTTTTTTTGTTTTTATTATTTCAATTCTATATTCTTGCTTAAAAAAATCCACTCAGAGTGTTGATAGGAAAGCAATGCTTATTTTATATTTCACAGTTCTTAAAATGAAATCAATAGTATGTATAAGAAAAAAAAATAAAAGAAAAAGAATAAAAAAAATACAAGAAAAAAATAAATCCAAGACTATTCGGACAACTTGACGGATAAACCACACGCTTTGGGCGTGGAATTTCGGACATTTTCCAGGAGCTAGATAAATGATCGTAAGTAGTGGACAGAGGCCGATAAGGTCGTTTGACCGTCTCGGGGGGCTGTTTCTGAAGAATGGACCTCTTTGTTTAGCCGTTTATAGTGAAAGAGATTTGCCGGGATTGTCGTTGAGACCGATAGCAAACGGGCGTTGGTTACATCACCCCCTTTGACCGAATTCAAGGGAGATGATTCTCGATAGAAACAGCAAAAGAGAGTATTGGATGATGTTAGTTGTTCACCGACTGGAACATGAACTGAAATCCCCCGTTAATACTATGCCTTGTATATTTTTTTTCTTTTTTTTTTTATTATACCCTTTCTTTTTTTGGTTAAATTGTTCTTTTAGCTTTTTTTCTCACTCTTATTGTTTGCTTGCTGTACGTATATGAAGAAAAATTTTTTCAACGACACTAACACAAATACTAACTTCATAAAATGACCCAAGCATTAGCTGACAACAGAGGTGTGGACATGGGATCATCCTCAACACCCTCTTTACTTTGGACCACTACCAACATCTCGTCATTGCTATATCCTACTTGAAGCGATTGCCTCAATCGACCCTCCACCTTTACGAAAACGACCAAACGTTTCGCATTTATTGCTAAAAATATCGTTTGGGATCTAAATAAAATTTTCAGCATTGCTGATAAGCTGAAAGTCTTCTTGGTCATTTTCAATGATATCAAATATAATAATAAAACAAAATAATACGATATATATAAATATTTTTGAATAATATTATGTTAATCTTGTTAAAATCCTTTGATAAATTTTCAAAATTGACCAAAATATATATTTAATATTTAACATGATAATTTTAATGAGTATATTTTCTTATAATTGGAGACTAACGAGATGAAGTATATATACTATTATCGTTTGGACCTTTTCTAAATTGACAATACTCGAGACGTTTTTAAAAGAATATATATATTTAACTACACATTCAGCAAAAGATATAGAAAGCCAAGCTTTGATAAGCTCTAAAAGACTAAAGTTATGCAATAATGAGCTAATGTAGATAATAGGATTATCGTGAGAATCTTCTATAATTGGCCAGTGAAAAGGTGAGCTTTGGTTTTACTAAATGGTCTTCACTACTCTTTTGATGGTCAAAATGTTACATTTTGAACGCTTGAATCGTTAAGAGGATTTGCCACGCGACCACACTAAGAATTTGTTTTTATTTTTTCAAATTTAAACGTTTCTTTTGATATAACAACAACAAACAAAAAAAAAAAAAAAATAGATAAACTCAAACAATACTATTGTATATCCAGTTGCAGACAAAAAACATTTAAACAATAAAATAAACAATATTTATAAAAAAATAAAAAAGAAAAGTCAACTAACAATAGAAATGTGAAAAAATATATTTTTCTGTTGTAGTTGATATTGACAAGAAGAGTTGGGGAAGTTGTTTTGCAACCACATTGGCTGCATGTATGCTTGCGAAAACGTTTTATCAATGATATCACAATAGACTATATAGCTGAATTGGAAAGAGAAATGAAATTATTAATGGTTCAGTGAAATTCGATGGTATATATAAAATGTATATGACCTTGTGTATGGACTATTTGCAACTCGGAAAATGATGAATGGCTATCTGCCAATCACTAAACTCGTAAATATTTAATTTGCATTACATTGATTCTTTAAAATTTATGAAAAAATAAAAACATCACACACACACACACACAAACGAGTCAATTAAATTCGAATTTCATCATCATTTAGTTGAAAAGCTCTGACTGTCAATATGAAAATTCAATGTTGTGGCAAATATATGCGATGATATAAATAATTCAATTTATCCAATATGTATATATTATATGTGTATCTATATATTTGCAAATGTAACCAATAAATTTTCGTAAAATTTATCGCAAGATCATGGATCAAGGGCTGTGGGATTACGATAGGAGAACTTGCAAACTCACTGGACGTATTTACTGTGAGAACTGGTCAGTCTTTAGTTGTATGGTGTTCAAGTCTTTTTTTTTATTTTTTTGCTACCCTTCTCTGCCACTTTTCAGGGTAAATAAAGAAACTGGACGTGCGGGAGAAGAACCCCAACATATATATTTTTCTTGACCAAGAAAAAAATAAAATAAAATAAACCTGACACGCCTTTCGCACGTTTGGTATAAAGTCCAGCGAGATGAACGTCTCAGTTGATTTATGAGACCGCTTATCTTGCAGCAATATACCAAAATCGATTTTATACCAACATCACCAGTCTTGAAGAAAGAAAAAAAAAAAATACAGCAATAAAAAAAAGTAAAATGCAATAAAAAAAAAAAAAAAAATAAAGAAATCTGAAAAATAAAAATTTGCTGACATGTGATGATAATTTTTTGGCAGTAATAATATCAAACAGCTCATCCCTTATATTCGATACATTTACTCAAGCGTATATATAGTGTCAATGAATTTAAATTTTTTTTATTTTTTTAAGGGTCTTTTATGTGATGGTCTTGATGCCGATTTTAGAGCCACATTGCCATATCTTCATGCACCCTCACTTATATACCCTCATTCGTTTGCTCACTCAACCACCCACTTACTTATACTCATCAGACATTATTTTCAAGAAAGGGATATATATAGATAAATATATTGAGCAAGCTGTATATAGCTATAACCACCACCACCATCACCACCACGAAGAGTTTGAAGTTTAGACTACTTTCGCGGCTACGCAATCAACGATGACTCGAAGTCGTATACTTATTTATGCTCGGATGCCCTCAGTTGTCCCTGGTGAAGAAAATTCGCACAGAGAAAACAGAAACGACCCCCCCTTGAATGGTCTTTCACATTGCCAAACAGCCACCAAGTATAAGATGGTTTTACCCTGAAATCATTATGCCGCGCCTTAAGTCGAGCTAATATGTCCTCTTCACCCTAACCTATTGTATATCCTATCCACCACTATCAACCTCCTTCTCTTATTCCACGCCTGACGTCGCGACGAAGACGATTTAATGCCGTTTTATAAATTATATCAAGACTTTTTTTTTTTTTTTCTTTCTTCATTTTTTATCCTTTTGTCGCTTGATTATATTATATATATAAATTTATAAATTATTATTATGATATTTGATATATCTTTATAAAAAATTTTCAGCTATAAAATCTTGGGTAATTTTTTTCAATGCAATTCACATAAATATGGCTATGAATAAAATAGCATGAAAAATAGCAAGTGTTTTTATATTTGCATCGGCATGACCAATCTTTTTTTTTTTTTCTATACACACTGGTGATAGGGTTGCAAGTATAATAGGGAAAGAAAAAAACCGCAGAATGGATATTAACAGTTATAACGCCTTCTTATATATATTTTTTTTTTTTCTTGACGCAAAAATAAAATACATGGAAAATAAAGAATAAAAAAAAATTGAGCAACCCTCGAGGGAAACAACTTCTTGTTCTCACATATCTTCAAGCTATCGATTTGAGGATTAGGTGGCAATTTTTCAAGCCTACAGCGAATAATTATGGAATCGTTTATTCATATTGGATGACGCACCATTTAAAAAAAAAAAAAAAGTAACTCGTGTATTATAAAAGAAAAAAAAATAAATAATATCAATTTTTTTTTTCTTTATATTTATTTTTATCATTGGTTTATTTAATAATCCACTTGAATCATCAATTTATTTGAGTATTTAAAAATGCTAGAATATAAAAGAGATTTAAAAAAAAAATTAAGAAAATTTTAAAGAAAAAAAATAAATATTCTTGTTGCTTTAATAATTGCAAAAGATAAAAATTTCGTGGCTTGGTCTAATCCGCAAATTCTCTACTGAAATCAGTAGATAATTGACGCAATTTTTTTATTTTCTCCCCACAATAGAATTAGGATTTGAAATGAAACTACGTAGGCTGCTTTGAAATGATTTTTTTACTAAAGAAAAATAAAAAATAAAAGTATCAAGAAAGGCTCAACTGCTAAATAGAAACATTTTTCGATTTACTTAAAATTAATTTGTTCATATAAAATTCATCTACAGAAGCTTTTATTTATTTTTCAAGATTAAAGTAACCGAAAAATGTGGTGGTAATCAATCTCACAAGTCAATTGTATATAAATTTATCTATGTAATTTAAAATTTAAAATAATTCTTGACTTTGAAAATGAGAGAGGTGTGTGGTATGTGATATTGGTCCAATGGGACAATAAAAAAAAAAAACCTTTTTAAATCTTTTTTTCCCTCTTTTGAAAGCCACTGAGTAGCGAATTGAAGGGACCATTGCGTCTGTTTGACGATACGTGATAATTGGAGATTTAAGAAATAGAATTTTTTCGGTTATAATAAAATAAAAATAAAAATGAAAAAATCAAGAAAATATATACAATTAGAATGCAATGTTTATAGTGGTGTTTTGTTATTTGATATTATATGCAAATTTAGAATATATTTCTAGAACGAATAAAAAAAAATTTAAAATAAAAAAACGAAAGTATCCATTAAAGACTTGATATAAAAAAAAAAAAAAAATAAAGAAAATATAGACATTGAAAGAAAAATTATACTCTTATTCAAAATTTAAAGGGAAAAAGAAATAAAAAAACCTTTTATTGTATGAATAAAAGTAAGAATAAGTAAAGAATGTACAAACAATCGTCTGGCATATTTTCGATTATCGGCCAACGAAGCGTAATCCAGGGTGTAAATGGAGAATTGTCTTGGTATGATGACGAGAAAAAAAAAATAAATAAAAAAAATGAAGAAAGAGACAGATGAGGTGCTGTGGGATTCACGATGAGGGTCTTTTTCTTATATAGAGTAGAATGAGCAAGGAGTTAGGGTTTATATTTATATATATTTTTTTTTTATTTTTTTTACCAACGTAAAATGACAAGAAACAGTAGATGAGGTCACTACCACAAAGATGGACGAGGTGAATCAAGTGTGGATGAGAAATAAGAAACTCTTTAAAAATAAAGCGGGATAAACAGACAGTTTGCAGGCAAAAAAAAATAAAAAAAATATATATACTTGCAAGAAAGCGAGACTCATTTCTACTTGGAAGGAAATGTAAATTGCCAGCGAGGTGGAAAAGAGGAAAGAGAAAAGAATAAGGGCTCAAATGCCGTGGGTAATATTGAGTGAAGATACTCGCCTTACTTCATGCACCTTCTTTTATTTTATATCAACTTTTTCTTTTTTTTTTTTATTTCTCCTCTTCATCTGTATTTATCTATATAAAACTTTTTTAAATTTCATGTGTCAATTGCAAGAAAAAAAAAACTCTTTGACTTTGTTTCAAACGTTTTTTTCTTATTGAATAATGATTATTATTTTTTTTTTTTTCAAATAAAAGAGTTGATGATCATTTTTATATTTTACATTGTTCCAAGAAATCTATAGAATGTTTTATATAATTTTATTGTATTGTTTATAATATTACTTGGTTATTTTAAAATTCAATTTAAAGTTGCTTAATATTCTATTGAAATAAAAAATTATATGATTTTTTTATAGTGCTATATGTGAGGTGAAATAAAATTTTTTCAAGAGTGTGTATTGGTGTGATGGTCATTGTAAATAAAAGGTCATTCGTATAACCAATAAGGGGCTAAGTTTGGTGGATTTTGAGACATTTTGAAGGATATATACGGAAGTGAAGGGTGGATCGGTGTTCACGATGGATAAAGTGAAAGATTCTGGGGTAAACCTCCTTCTGAAGTGAGAATGTGAAGGAGTTGGTCACAGTACGTGCTTGGCATGCTGGACGTTATAGAAATCGAGAGTGAAAAATAAAAAAAAAAAAAGAAACAAAATAGAAAAAAAATAAAAATTGTATATAGTGTGTTGAAAAAGTGATGGGAAAGAGGGATGAAGTGGCTCAAGCAACAGTCGCTGAATAAACACAAAGTCCAGTTAAAGTCGTAATAAATGTCTCCTGGCTTCCGACGGCGAGCGAAAAATTCTTGGCGCCCGTTTGCCTCAATACACTACTTTATTTTTTTATTTTTTTCCTATTTGTCGTTTTTTATTTTATTTTATATTTTTTTTTTTTTTATTTTTCTCACTCACTCTTATATACTTCCGCCGGAGACAAACGGTATTGAGGGTGAAAATTGACGGCTTTATCGAGAACACAGTAACGAAAAATTCATGATTGTACTACGTTTCGTTGTCTCGTATGTCAAAATCCCTTTAAAAAAAATTTTTTTTTTATTTTTCTATATTTTTTTAAATAAAAAAAAAAAAAGGAAAATTTTCTCTTTTCCATATCTTTCTGTCTCACATTAATTTATTCTTTCCAATTCGATTACGCCCTTTTGTCATTTTTATTCTTGTTGCGTTCAATTTATGAGCAGTTGGAGTGTCGATCGATAAAAGGCCTTCATATCACTTGACTTGATAAATACCAAGCAACGTTTTTTAAAATATACTAATACGAAAAAAACGATATATGCTTTTATAAATTTATATACGATTGGTACTTGAAATTAAATAAAAATAAAATAAATAATAAAATTTATTTAAAAAATTGATATAATATTATTAATAGTCTCTCAAAAAAAAAGTCATAAAAATATAATATTAAATTTATAAATGCTTTTATACATATATATTTCAAAGATGTTTGTTTTGTAAAACATAAAATGTGACAATAATTTCATGTTGAGCCATAACTTGAAAGTATAATAAAAAAAAATAAAAAAGTATATAGGTGTGAGATAAAAGTACAATGTTGTCATGCTAAGTGTGAAGAAGAAATTGGAAATGTGCCAATTAAAATTGATCATACTATATACTGCTATAGCACCCAAGCAATCCTAGACAAATAAACATTTATATATATATCAATGCAGATAAATTAAATTATCATATTTGAAATACATATAGATATACGCATTGGTGTAATATTATTTTGGTAGCTATTATTATTTACTCAAATTGAAAAGGAAAAAAAAAAAAAGAGTAAATTTAATGGACAATATGTATTTTATTTTGGCACAAGATAAAATTGGAACAAAGGAATAATGTCCATTTCGTTTGGGTCGTTAAAATAATAAAAGTTTGTTATTTCATTTTGAAAAATATATTCAATGTTGAACACGAAAATTAAATGAAAAATATTGAATAAAAAAAATAATGATGTTGTAAATAAAAATGAAAGAAAAAAAATATATATACCTATATTTCAAGATGAAGATAAATCAAAAAGAAAAAAGAACAAAAAAAAAATAGATAGAAAAAGAAAATTTGAATTTAGTAAACCCTTTCTCAGCGGGATCAGTATAGCATTCCACCAAAAGATATTTTCAAAGACTCGAAGCAAGCTTATATGTGACTTATATCCAGCTAGGCGACTTGTGGGTTGAGGCAGATGATATGCCAGAGGGTGAGACGTCGTTTGGCAATCTTGGGGGATTCACGTGGATACAATGGGATCTCAATACATCACCTAGGCTAACCCATAGAGTATCACAAGCAGCACCTCTCTCTACGAATAATGCCCATCTTCTTGTCTCCATGTTCAGCCAAGATATTTGGTAATAGCTCAACGAGTATAACACGTATATATATATAACAGAATAGTGTGTCCTAATATAATATACCAATATCTCAAAGTTATAGTTTAACAGTAACTCTACTCTACAACACAATGGCTATATATGTCTACTAAAATATTTGCTATTTTTTTAGCAATAAAAATACTTGTCTAATAAATTTAAGAAGAAAAAACGCGATCAAAATTTTCAAAAAAAAAAAAAATCTATAAATAATGAATTTGTATAATTAATGCCAAGTTTATTAATTTAAAAGTAAATTTTTTTTTTTTTTTTTCAAGTTTATACAGTAAGTTATATGAAGGTGACGTTGCATAGTTGAATGCAGTCATGAATATTCCTGAAACGTGCAGTTACTCTTGGTAAATAATGAAAGGTAAAAACCAAAAAATGAGAAAAACTAAAAGATATATGTGTCTTGTGATGAAAAAATTAAGCATCAGTAAAATTTATATTTTATATTTTTTGATAGTGTAGAAGTTGGTATTGGGATGATGCATTTTGCTGAAGTTTAAGTGTACCCTGTGTCCATGGACTATGTCTGACAGGACGTTGACTTGTAAGTGAGGTTTTCTCATTTCATGATAATTTTTTTTTTCATTTTAAATGGCATGTGCAATGAAAAAGACTTGTGTTGTGTTAGTGAAAAATATTCCTGGAATTTTCTGGATCAAGCAGACAGTAGTAAAAACTATTGCAATGAAAAGAGATAGAAGCAACAAAAGACAAGGTGGATGGGACACTTGAAAAAGGATCAGATATTACGTTGTCGTTACGCGACACCCTGACGTTGTCGTTTACATTTACGTTTTTGTATATAGTATATATATATATATGTATATCTCAAGTATAAAATTTAGTTTGGTTCTTTTGGTAGAAGGCGTGGTCAGTGCTCAACGGTAACGCGCACCTTTGCACCTGCTCATCATGACTAAAGGACACGCCCTCTCGCGGAATTTCGCTTTTCTCGGTGCCGCCCTCTGCTCTCTTATTTTATCTCACTTTATCTCAGCAACTTGAAGGATTCCCAAGTTGCTGCTTCTCTTTTTTTTTTCTCTATTGTACTCATCTTCAATGTGTACCTATCTATATACTGTATATAGTTTGGTGCTCCCACTACCAACGTCAACTTTTAACACTATGGATATGCACCTCCACCTCCATCGAACACCACCCAACTACCCCACCACCCTTTCCACCAAAGAAGCATTTCTGTCTGTCAAGTTTTTTTTATTTTTATTATGATTCTTCTTCGTTTACTTATGTATCATCATCTATTTTTTTTTTTTTATTTTTTTTTATTTTCAGAATAGCATTGTGTTGAAGAATTTTTATATTCAAATATCTACATAACGAATCATCAGTTATCTCTTCTTTTGCAATTTTTATTTTATTTTTTTCTTTTTTAAAATATTTTCTATTATTAGAAAAAGTTTACACTACTATCTAACAACTGATATCTTATATATAAACTTAACCTCTCATCTCCTTTAAGATATGTATATCTCGAGAAGACAACAATATGATTCAATTCTTGGTGATGAGGCATATTGTACATATACAACTATATATATAACAAATGTAATTTAAAACAATATAGCATGTTTTTGGATGATACAGTAGTTAAAATTATACTGTGTAATACAATCTGATATGCTAACCAGAGGCAAAATGTCGGAAGTTATGCTAAAGCAACAAGGTTAGGCATTCCCCTATTTAGCAACATCTCAAAGAGTATATCTACATGCACACGCATGCAGTAATTATCGTCTTAATGAAGCACACGATCGATATAATGTGATGATATGCCTCAGGAAATACCAAATCACAAATTATCTACACACATATATTTATATACATATGCACACAAAAACAGCTATATACATTTTATAGTTTCAAGTTTTGTTCGTATCTACATATAGACATTCATACATAAACTTATAAACTATATAAAAAAAAAAAAGATTTTACACTGGACTTTCTTTGTATTAACGACTATTTTATTTTTATGTCAAACTATTCAAATTTAACGATCACATGGAAAAATAAAACGCACTAAATCTATATACGTCAATACAGACTATATTTTAATGCATATATATTGATCGTAAAATAGAAAAGCTTTTTGATCATTATATACTATTTTATATAGCTCTGGTATTTTATACTATTTTCTTCATAGACATGTGAATATATATAATATAAATTTTCTTATTTTAATGCACATATTTACGACGTATGAAATGGAAAATTTTACAAAACTCGTGATGATGACGAATTGAATTAATAAGTTGAAAAAAAAATTGTAAAGTCCGTCTTGAAAAATTGAATTATGCATTTGAATTAGACAGTAAGGGAGAGTAATATACTGTTGGGAAAAATTAGCAATGATATATTTTTTTAATGACAGAAATATATATTTTTTATAATGAAAAATAAGAATAAATTTTAAGAGTAGCACGTGGATGTTTGCGACGCGCGCCTCTCTAAATATCAAGTCCATGTTGCTTGTATATCCATCGAGAGGGTGCTTTTATATCCCTCGTAATACTCCCCCCCCACTTGTTGTGCTTTTACCGTGTTGCTATGTTGCCTTGTGTATCGAGAAAGTTCAACGCAAAGCCAGACGATGCTTTTTATCCCATTCCCTTAAAATATTGCTGAATCAACAGGCGTTTTATACAACTATATATTTTCTCTCCCTCAAATATTATTTCAACCCTTCGTTATATTTTTTGAATGACTCATTGTCATCATTGAAATCATCACTTGTATTTGTCCCCTCAACTAACAATCATCATCAAAAGCTTTTATGAAAAAAAAAATTTTTTTTGTTTTATTTTTTCAAGTTTAAAATAAACTTTTATTAAAAATTTTACATTATAATTATTTTTATTTAATTTTATTATGTAAAGATTGAATATTTGAAGGAGTTTTATGTAAATTTTAATTTTATTATTAATATTTACAAATGTAATATTAATGGGAATGTGTAAATTATTGAAAATCGTGATGAGAATTTATGTAAATTTAATACGGAAATACGGAAATGTATTTTTGATGAATCTCTATATATGGAAAATATTTATAAAAAATTTATAATAATCAACACGTCGTTTCGACAAGTTTTTGATAAAATCCATAGATCATTGGTGAAAGTAAGTTAAATTTAACTAATATACAAGGGTGGTAAAAAAAAAAAGAGGGTTATACGTATTCAACATCAGGATCTTTAACTCGTCTGTTGGATAGCCAAGACCTCTGCCTTTGACTTACTTGGTATGCAAGTAGCACAGCCATTCATCTCTCGATCTCCGGCAGTCCCAACCTCCGGATATAAATTAGCTTTTGTTTAGCATTCAATGCAAGAAGTAACCTTACTCTTCTATTTCATTCACTCTACCTTTTACTTTTACCCCCATATTTATCTATCTATCTATCTATCTCAATCACACTTTTATAAATTTACGTGCGAATAAAGGTTTTTACAATTTGTCTATACAATTAATCCAACTTTTTTCCTAGCAATTAAAACATTTATACTTTTTTTTCTTTTTTAAATTGCCATTTGAAAGAAAATTTATACTTTTGATGTTTTGTAAATGTAAATTTTTCGTATTTCTATGTATTAAATGGACCAACTTGTTTTATATTAAAATTTTGGAAAATTTATATAAACTTTTAAAATTTTACTTTTAGGGTAAATTAAAATTATATATAGAGAATAAAAGTTTCATCCAATGCATGATTGAAATGAAGTTTTTAAAAATAAAAAAAAAAAAAAATGAAATGATAAATTTTTTACTTCAATTGAAATACTTAGTTGTGAAACTGAAAAGCTTTGAATATAGATAAAGTTGACTAATTAATAAATGTGAAAATGCATTAGCATGAGACGTCCACACAGTAAAATCGGACACGGGTTAATGTTGAGTCAGATGGGGGTTTTGGCTTTTTGGTTTTGGCACAAAACTATATATATATAGCCAAGAGGAATTATAAAATAATAAAGACAAAATTACGTAATGCGAGGATCAGATGAGAATTAGAGGACAATGAGGAGATGGCTAACAGCCTTGTTAGATATCTTTGCACAAGTGTATATGTGTATGAGAAAAAGAGACATAGAGATATAGTAAATTGGTTGTTGGTAGAGGTTAAGAGACAAAATATAATGGGGATATATTCACCCCACGTTAGAAAGGGATGAAGTAGTTTGAAAACCAGACGTCTTAATGTTTGCAACGTCTGCCTGTGTTAACCTATAACCCCTCTCTCCTTGAATCCTTGACATTATGTGTTTCCAATAAAATCATATAATCCAATTTCAAATGCTATATCGATCAATATCTATCTCTATATATATCCATTTTATATGCAAACATAAATATAAAAACAAAACGACTTACATAAATATTTAGTTAAAGATTTTTTTACTTTTATAATGAAATATTTTTTTTTAAATAGAAAATGACACCAAAATATATATAAAATTAGTAGTCTACAAGCAAATAGCAACTTTGTAAATGCTAACAATGTTATGTAATTAGGTAAAAAGTTGTGTAATCAAGAAGTACATCTTCACAGAGTGATTGCCACAACGTATTTCTCTCTTTCTCTTTTTAAAACCACCCTCTTTGATTTCCTTTTGCACACCCTATCTTCTTCGTATTAAAATAGTCACTAGAAATGAGTGGAAGAAATAAATAGAAAGAGAAAAAAAGAATCAGTGAGTGTGAGTTGTGCTCTGCATATCTTAAAACCCAGGGGTTGGGAAGGAAGCTAAGAAGACTCGACGGATTTTTTTTTTTTTTATTTTTGCTGCGATTCATATCACAAAAGGGGGTGGCATAAATTTTTTAACCCATGATTTTCTTTCTACTATATATATACATTGATGAAAAAAAAATACAATAAAAAAAATAAATATATATTTATATTAGCTCTTTAATTTAAGAACTTGAAAATGAGAAAATAAAAAAAAAATTATTATTTTTTGCTGATTGCATTTTGAAAATCGATATTAAATCTAAATAAATAAAAGTTTAAAAGAGAAAAAAAAAATGAAAATGATGATTGTGTGTTGTGATTGAGTTGAGATAATAGAAGTGTCAGCATTTTTTAACATTGCAACTATATTTCAATGGCGATTACTTTGTATGCGGTAGTATGGGGATTGAAATTATTGTCACGTCATTAGTTGTTTATATAAATGCTCACGTGCCGACATGAGCCAGTCAACTTGGAATATATATTTATACCCATATGTAACATTGTAACACGGCACTCAATATTATACAGTGTTGCAACTTCGCAAAATTGTCAAGAAATTATTATTTTTTTTAATTGTGCAAATGAGCTGAAACATTTGTATCTTGACTATGTATTTTGTATCTAATTTCATTTCGAAAAAAAATTAATAAATAAACTTTTATAAATACAGAGTCAAAATTACAGTGTCTATTTTCATTTTTATTTTTTAAAACACTTGATGGAGGCATCATGTTTACATAAATTTAATATTTCATATAAACCAAAATACGGTTGCATGGATAATTTTAATTCGAGTCTTGTTAGCTGTTGAATTAGCTTAAAAAAATTTTCCAAGAAAAATAAAATAATAATAAATTTGTTTTTTATATTTTTAAACAAGGGGAAATGAGGTGAAGATTAAATAAAAACACGAGCTTTAATGTTCAAGTGAAAAGGGAGAAAAAAAAAAAACAAAAAACAAAATTATATGTATATGAAAAAAGGAAAAATAAAATAAAAAAATAAAAATACTGAAGAAACGGACTCTAAGACAAATAGCTGAGGGAAAACAAAGCGTATTATAAATACGAGAGGTCGAGGAGAATCTCCCTCGAAGGGAATGGCAGAAATTCTTTGCGAAAAAAAAATAAAATAAAAGGGCAGTCGTTTTTTTTTTTTTTCTTTTGCCTTTACCCTACTGTTGAAAAATAACGGAAAGAGGTGACAACGACACGGCATTTATGACCGGACGGGAGTTACATTTTTACTTTTTTCAACAATGAAAAAGCCAGACTTCTTTCACCATTCACTTTGCCATCTTAAAACCTGCAAATTACAATTTTTCTTTCCTGTCTATTCCTCGAATTTTTTTTTCTTTTTTCCTTGTATTATATACATACACCCATTGTCAAACAACAATATTCATAACTATTATAATTTATTTATTTGGTTTATTTTTATTTTATTCATTTTGATAATAATATTAAATAGCATATTCAAATAAATACAATTATTGTATATATAAATTCACATAATATGAATATTCATAGTTGGTTCAAAGATTTGCGGCCATTTAAATTGAATTTTATGGACTCTAAAGTTGTAATGGGTCGTTATGAGAAAATTTAATGGACAACAGATAGCTCGTAGTGTTTAGATTGTTCAATGTGAGTCTACTAAACACTTGATAAAATTACTTTGACCTTAACAATTGAATAGAACTGTTTGATAATTTTTTTTTCTTTATATTTATTATATTTATTGTAAATAATTTAGTCATACGCTGTGTAAGGAACTGATATAATACAATAAGAAATTTATGCATAAAATTATATCACAAATAAGACACACGAAAGTTCATTTGAAATATAAATACTGTAGTTTTTTAATTTTATTTTATAATAATTTCAATAAATAAAAGCCTAATAGAGTCTTAAAAAATTCCTATTATAAAATTGATTTAACGAAAAAAATAAACAAAACTGCACAGGAAAAAGTTCGCATTTACTGAATCACTCCGATAATATAGAAAAATAATAAAAGAATTTTTATTAATATAACGTAACGGAGCAATGTAAATTTATTTTGATTAAAATTAATTAAATAATAGTTCTAAAAAATAAATTGAAGTTTAAAATAAATCGAAACTTTACAGAGCTACCTTCTCTGTGCCGCTTAAATAGTATAAAAATGATCAAATGATTTTTATTGTTTTAGGACACGAATCAATAGATAAAAAAAAACTTAATAAATAAAAAATTTTAAAAGACTTACATTAGGTCGAGTGTGACTGCGTTGATTCAGCTGCCAAGCTGCCGTGGTTGGCTGAAAGTGTTCTTTTCCCCAGGATCCAGTGTCGAAGGGATTTTCACCTATATGTCCCTGCAACAAATGAAAAAAAAAAAACATCAACTCTATTAATTTATATACAGTAAAATAAATTTAAAATAAATAAAAAAAATTATTTATCTATAATATGAAGAAAGAATTTTAAGAACCGAGAGAAAAGAGCGAGCTAAGATCGTACGTCGTATACTTTCATAAATTTACGAGTTTCGCGGCGATTCTTTTGGCCATTCTCCCCATCCGGCAAATTTTTTCATATAATATATTCTTGAAAAAGGCTGTATGGAGAGTACGGAATAAAAAAAAAAAGGCAGGGAAAAAGTATATCACTAAAAAAAAAAAGAAAAGAAAAATAGCAACTTGGCTTCTTCTCCTTGACTTTACACCCCATAAGCCTTATTTTCTTTTAACTCATCTTCTAACCTAGAATCTTTTTCGTGTGCTTCTTTAAAATATAAATCAAGTGTTATAATGAGAACGATTCGTCTTTCAAAAAAAATAAAAAAATTATTTCTTTTTTTTTTTATCTCACCTATACACATATTCAAGCCACATCAAATTGCATTATAAAAAATAATATTTTTTAAATTACATTCTCAAATTTAAATAATATAATATTACGCATATGCCTACAAAAAGAAAAAAAATAATAATTTTCAATAAAAATAAATATTTAATAAAAAAATGTATATTATAAATTGATTACCAAGCATCATTATACTGCAAGTTTACAATTAACTTTTTATACATTTTGTAAATGTAAATTATTAAAACGTAATTTAATATGATTATTTGCGTTTATACTTATAAACAATTTATTCAGTAAATACTGAATAAGCATATACAATGTTGTCATCTATACTCATATAGCATATACGATTGTCCATTTATAAATGTTTTATATATCAATTCATGTTTCTAATCGATAAACACATTGTTTTATTATTATTTTTTTTTTTAATTTCTATTTTACTCTTTCGTGCTTATGTTCTTCAACTGCGAGGATAAATGTATTATTAACATATGTGTGGTATATATGAGTATGTTTGTATATTTGCCACAGTGGAAATAAACAGTCAGCAAGGTAAATAACTCGACTGGGTTGTTACGTACACAGTTGAGGACGCACTCCTTTCTGAGGCACGTCGAAGCTAACTCTTTTATTTTATTTTTATACATTTTTTTCTTCACTGTTTTTTTAATTTTTTTTTTTTATTCATAAAAATACAAACAATCATGCTCACAGTGTAGATGTGTGTAGAGAATTAAAAAAGAAAAAAAATAACAAAAATAAAAATAATAATAAAGAGTGAGAGAAAATAAAAAGAGGGCTGCTACATTATGAACCTCATTTGCATGTGTGTAAATGCACTTGGATACACATATGCACATTTATAATACACTTGTTATTGAATGTGTTGATTGTTGTAATTGCATTATTAAAAAGAAGCTAGAGCTTGAGGACAAAAGAAATTTATATTTATAAAACAACAATAAATTGATGATAATAGCAGGATGGAAAGAAGTTAAAATGACAAATAAAACAAACAAACAATCGATCAATAAATATAGCTTCTTTTTTTTTTTAATATACAAATAAGTTCATATATAAAAAAATATAAACACAAGAAATAATAAACAAGCGATATATTCATTTTATTATTTATTTATATTAAACTGACATCAACACTTATTGGCTATTGTTGTGATTTGATATGTTGCATATTGTATAAATCATCAAGCATCAAATAAAACAATAATGCAATTTTATTCAAGCTAGCATTATGTAACAGCTAAAATTCATAATAATAATTTTTGTGATAACACGATGACAGGTTAATTAAAAAAGGAAAAAAAATATATCAAATTTTATGATAAAAACATGAAGAACAAAATGAATTAAATTTAGAAAATCAATGATGATGATTTTGGATAATTTTTAAATTGAATTACATATTTGAGTAGTCAGATTTGATAAGACAGATTTGATGTCTGTACATTAAAGTAGTTTATCAAAAAAATAAAGAAGGTATATATGTAAAATATAAACTATTTAAATTTGTAATAATAATCAAGTGAATTTACTGTTTGGTTAAATAATGCGAGTGTTCGTGTTACGAATAAATGAAACATGTATATATATAACTCAAGATGAAGAGGAAGAAGAAGAAGAAGAAGAGATGTGACAATAAACTCAAGAAGTTGTATCACGTTGAAAATAATCTACTGAATGTAATCTCAAAGTATTTGAGATTATTTCTGAATTCATTCAACGTGTTTCACGTGTTGTGTACATACACCAAAATTGTATACGTGTTTTAAATTCTCACCAATACAACGTACAAAAAATTGAGAAAGGTGTGAAAAATTTTATATATGATGGCAAAATAAAATAAAGCATTGCAGAGTTAAGACAGGACTGTATAATTGGCAATATCTATCGAATTTAAACAATAAATCTCGAAAAAAAAAATACAAAAGCTCTCAAGGGGCTTCAAAATTCGAGGCAATAAAACACTGGGTGGTATCACAAACTAAAAGATATATGTATACATTTTAGCATTTGAAAAATAAAATCAAAAAAGGAAATTTAAATGATATAGTATATAAAAATATACATTTTATTGTGAGAATAATAATTTTGACATAAAAAAAAATTGTCATTTGTTATATTTGTTTGTATTGAATAACAAATAATTAAATGATAATTACAATGAAATTAATTATTGTTATATAAAATTATATAAATGAAACAATTGTCACACAATTTGCGTTATGATAAAAATAAAAAGAGGGTTTACATATTGAAAATATCTCGAGTAACATAGGCAGCTGCAACTGACACTATGATTACATGAAAGTTGTTTGTGGACGGGGTTTACAGATGTTGCACCGAAAGTAAAGTGAGGCGTAAACTCACCGATAAACAATATAAAAGCTGGCCTCGAATAAACGATATACTACACGGGGAAGAGATGAGAAAATATATAAACGAACAGGATATGTGAATACAATATATATACAAATATAAATATACAGACACACGCAAGTATAAATATATATAAACAAAAATTTGTATACAAACGTAAGAAAAAAAAAAAAAAAAAAAAAGTAAAATAAATAAATGAAAGATATAAAAAATAATAAAAAAAATAAGTCAGGGCATTGACATTAGAATATACATATGAATTACTTGAATAAACAAAAATATATATTTGGAAAAAAATAAATGTCACTTACATGGAAAGTCAATTTGCATTCATGAGTATTACGTTTTAATATACAGTAAAATGAAATAAAAAAAAAAATGTGTATGTACTTTTTTAACACTGGATAAAATAATAAGAATAAATATTCATATTTTTTTGTATTGATTTATTTCTATATTTGTAAGAAAAAAAAATAATCTATAGAATGATAAAACAAAAAATAGCTAAGGGCTGAATGAATACATTTATGTTTATATGAAAAATTAAATACGTGCTTTTTTTTTTCTTCGTCTTATAAGCACATAATTTAAAGGAAAAAAACTATTATTATTATTTTTATAATTTTCTGAGAAATATTATTAATATCACTCATCATACAAGAGTGTATGTAATTTATTGTTTATTTTTAAAATATATTTATTTTATTTATTTTTTAAACTTCCCTTTATTTATTCATTCATTTTTTTTTTCTCTTCAAGCACACACACACATTCCCATCATTGAAATTTGCATAAATATATAAATAAATATTTTTTAGTAAATTTAATTTTTTTTCTTGTTAATATTTTTTATTATTATTATTTATTATTGTTATTTTTTCTTTTGAGAATCGTTATGCTTAACGATGGTAAATAGCGGCAATGGCTAGATACTGGTTGAGACGAGTAAATGTTATGTGGCCGAGCGTGGTTGCGGCCTCTAAAAATAAATGTGTTGTTTATTCACAAGTAAACCGGATGCCGGTGTTTGCTTTGGAGCAAATTGTTTTGTTCAATTTTGCTGAAGCACGAAGCGAGAAAAAAAAAAAAACGCAGCACGCGGCTCTCCTCAAAACTCACAAAAATAAAGTCAAAAAACCTCATCCTCATGTGTCTCCTTGTTTTGAAGAAAAAAAAACCCAAAGAAATTATTAATTGTTTTATTCGTCGATGAAAATCTTTTACATTTAAAGAAACATATTACAAAAAATTTGAATTAAAGAAAAAAATAAATAATAAATTGATTGGTTATAAAATTAAACGTAATATAATAATGCATGTTTTATAAGCATTATGAGGACACTTGTTCAAACATTTTAATCGACCTATAAACAAATAATTTATACATGCCACGTGTATGATGTTAAAATAAAAATAAATTGTATCATGAATAATTTTGTAATTGCATATGCTTATGTTGTTCAAATTAATTGTCAATTAATTATAAAATATTATTGAATATAATAATTAAATATTAAATTGTCGTTTATGTTTTTTTTCGTTCATTTAAAAATTATGTATGTTATTTGTAAATATAAATTTGACATATTTGTTAATTTCTGTTTTACATTGAATTATATCCAAGGATATAAATATAGTTGTTTTAGTTAACTGAAATTGTTCTAATTTAGTTAAAAGCTGTATACAGAATACAAGCGACCTAGATGGCCATTCAGTTGAGCAAGATTTTCGATGTGACTGAAGGGTGCAAGTGCCAAAACGCTAGAAACATTGCCAGAGAATACAGGGAGAGAAAGTGAAAATGCCGCGGCTGTTAATCTTGATTTAATCCTTGACAAGCACTTAAGCAGCCTCCCTAAACTGCCATTAAATACGTTGGTGACTACCCGACACGCTAGACTTACATGTACCCTATATAACCCTTTTAAAATTAAACGGAAAAATCATTTTAAGAATTCGTAATGAAAAAAAAAAAACAATATACAAGACAATACGTATATATATAGAAATAGAATTAAAAAAAAAAAAAAAAAAAGAGCTATCATTGACGTAAATTTATTGATTTGAAAAATATATAGCAAAGTTTATAATAAACAAACCGCTAATTTTATAGAATAAATTATTACTGTAATATAGAATTATATAATATATTTTTAGCTGAGAAAAAGTCAAGTGAAATACTTTTTTTTTTACTATATAATTTAACTTGAATGAATCAGCTGTATATCTAGATACACATTATTTATTTAAAATAAAAAGTTTAATAAAATTTTATAATATTTATCAGTTGAACTATTTTAAATGAAAAAAAAAAATAAATATTATAATTTAACAAATGAATAAAATTTTTATAAATATACAGAAAAAAAATATGAGTTATAAATTAAAATAAATTTAATTTTTTTTTTTTTTTTTATCTAAATTTATATATTTTCATAAAAAATATCGAAAGCATGACTTGGTGCATTTTCTAGTAGTCAGCCTCTAGGCACCGCATAAAAGATGCGAGAATATATATATATATAAGTTTTAAAGAAAAATAAAAAAAAAATAAAAGAATTTACAAAGAGGGGTAAAAAAGTTTTTATTTATGCGGTAAAAAATAGAGTATGAGGGACCTCAAGTATCATATTTAATTTTTATTATATCAGAATACGCATTGGTTCCATACTGTATTTTCTACTTTGTGAATGACTATACTTCTCAGTGAATGTATATGTAAATATAGCATGATACATTGGACACTCACTTATAAACACCCCATTTTTATTCCTGCTGCGTTTCACCACCCATTTATCCTCCCTACATTATGTTTTTTATTTTTTTTACTCTATTCCATTTATTTATTTATTTTTATCTTTAAATTTTTTCATAGATCAAGACTCTTACTGACATCACATATAAGGTTATCAAAATTTTTCCTAATTTTAAAAAATGTATAATAATTTATTCAAATAAATTTTCTTTACAGTAAATTATAAATAAAAAAAAAAATGAAACATAATATTACTGTGGGCTGTAAGCTTATTGGTATTCCATGTAAATTTTTTTCATGTCAAATTGAATTTAGATATATGGTTTTATAACAAGACGACTCATGACATGTCTCACCATTCATTGATTGACGCTGATTTGGTATTGGATTTATCTATACACACTTGAAAATATCTGACCTTTTTTTTCGCACGAATGATATTCACATATATGGTCATTCTCAATTGAGGGGACCTCTTCAAATATTCTTCCAAGTATATCTTCCACTCACTGGACACATGTCAATTCAAACGAGAAATTTTTACTTCTGCCAATCTTATATATTATATGTATATTCAGAACATTTGAATTGTGTAAATAAAGTGTTGAAAATATATAGTCAAAGTTACAAGTTTTTATGTATATATGATAAAAAATTTCTTGTAAAATTTTTTTTTTTTCGTACATAGAATAGACGAAAGAACGTCGTCTCAACGGGGTTTATTTATTATTTTACGTAGAGTTTTTTTTAACGTCAATAACACCTAACACTGTGCTATGTATGTATGTATGTATGTATGGTGTGTATATATACAAAGCATTAGCATTTTTTTGTTGTTTAAAACTGAAATATACGCGGCGGGGTTGAGAGTCGTGAAAAGAGTGGCTGAACGTGCTGGAACGTGCCTCTGTACTAGGAAGGTTTTGATCTTCAAATAAGTGGGATCGCGCTCTTCTGAATATAAAATTTTTACTTGTGTGCTAAAAGATTCAGAATAGACAATATAGTATCCTGACCATGGCAAAAGATATACTTGTCACACAAATGACATTGAAAGAAAAAAAAAAAACTGTTGTCCTTTTTTTCTATTTATATATATTACGATTAGATATGAATATTTAATTGTATAATATATATAACAGTTAGTGCACCATCTGGTCCGTCATTTTCACTTCTATATACACACATACCAACACTTCTATATGTACCTTTTGTATGGAGAAGTTGAAATGCCAGCATCCCTATTACACTGCAGTACCAACAAGCCGACTCTAAAATTCAAGATGAAACTTTGCTTCTCTTGAAATTCCGTTTTCTCACCAAAGTGAGCTAAAGCCATATGTATTTACATTTATATACAATGCATATGTAGAATTATCACATACACATTTATATATAAATTTGCATGTTCTCAGATATTCTAAGAAGAGAATGTAGAAATCTGTGAGGTACACAATCGTTTTCATCGCTACTAAACCATACCAATTACAAACACTAGCGGCTTCACTATACCCAATGTTAACTAAACACTAAATACTAACGATACACATCTCATTTACCAGTGTGTGGCTTTTGTAAATGCGCGTGTTTACTAGAAATAAGTTAAATCTCAAAAAGCCATATACATGTATAATTTTTCTTGTGTTTATATATATTGTGATATACATTTGTACCAAAAATATATTATATATTATAATACCAACTATTAACTACGACAAATGTTGCAAGAGTTAAATTTTATATGTTACTATTGTAGCATTGTTTTCCTCATTAACTGTAACACCAAACGAATTTAGAACTGAGCAAATATTTTCAACAAAATATATATATTTAACTGCACACTCGTCTAAATATATATTCTAAGCTGAAATAATAATAACGACTTTCAAAATTATTTCACAAAACAATCACGATACTAACAATGTTTGTAAAATAATAAAAAAATAAATAAAAAAAAAAACATTGTCAAATAATGTATAATTTTTAAGAAATAATAAAAAATAAAAAATAAAAATTTAGAATTGTAAAGATTATCAAGATTATAATAATGTTTATTACATTTATATATATGTAATTTTCTATTTATTTATTTGTTTAATTTGTTTCTTTTTTTTTTTTTTTTTAGAAGTCACTGTGTGTTACGAGCTTTGAATTGCCAGATACCGTGCTTATTTCATTTAATGAATGGCATTGGTTTTACACATGCAACCCGACAATACAGTCAAACACAGTGGGTGGTCATGCCGGAAGTTAAAAAGAAAAAGTTAAAAAGAGATGGCCAATAATATAACACAGTAATACAAAGGTACCACAAAATGAGATAATAAATAAAGACAAAATAATAAATTTAATAATAATTAATTATTAAAATAAAAATCAATTATAGTTTTCACAGTCTTGTGTGGCACATTGTGTTGAATAAACCAAGTTGTAAACACCCTTATACTTGAATAGTCATTTAGAACAGTTGGCCAATATAATTCAATGCTAAATAATAATCTTGATTTGTATTAAATGTGCTTCAGTATGATCTCAAAGTATTCTAAAGTCTTGACCACAAAAGGGTTTCAACGTGGCCAAAAGATACTTTGTCTATAAATTTTAGTTTGTGGTTTATTTAGTCACCCCAAAAGTACAAGTTAAAATTGAAAAAATAAATAAATAATATAGGGCTGCAAGTAATCCCACACACTGGTCAAAAGTTTTTTTTTTAAATAATAATCAATTTACCTGAACCATGAGTATAGTAAAATTATTTTTATTTTCATTGGAAAAAAAATTGATAATATAGTGTTTATATTATTTAGCAATAAATTATGCTTGGCTCAGGTCAGGAAATTTTTTGAGAATACTCGAAACCTGTCTCTATTTGCTTGGCAAATTTTTACTTTTAATTTTAAGTTTCTTTTTTTTTTTTTTTTTTAATGTCAAATACCCCTAAAATACTCAAAAGTTGATCAATTATTCAAATCAAAAAACGTTCTAAAAACTTTAACAACTATTTTATACCCTTGAATTGAACCAACATATTTATATTTATATTTAATAATAGGTATAGACACTATGTATCACATTTATGCGAGGGGTTATTCATTCGAGTGATGGTGTCACTCTGAGTGTAGTCATCGTTTTAATTTTATGTAGTTATTCGTAGTTTTATGCAGTATGGTGTAGTAGTTCTTAGTGATATGTAGTCATTTGTAGTTACACTGCAGAAAATTATGAAGTCACAATCTAGGCCACATGCAAAACGAGTCATTAAATAAAAAACCGATGGATCGGACGCATATTTTTCTTATTTTTTATTTATTTATTTAACAACAAACGCAAAGCTGGAAAATTCTTAAAATTTGTAAATATATAAAGCAAAACCCCCTGAATATTATCCATTTTTTAAATTTCCAACCGAAACGTTTGTTGTTGAATAAATAAATGCAGAAGGTCAATCTCTTAAAGTACAGTTATTATTATATCAATATATTATACTATTGATAATAATAAAAAACTTAAAAATGTAGTTGAAATGTAGTAAATAGTAACTTGATGTGAGTATTCTGGAGGTGATGTTGAGGTATAAGGGTGATATGAGAGGAAAAAAAAAAAGGGGAAAGAGGAGACAATGTAGTTGGAACAAATTTTACAAGTTTGCCCGGTACAGAGAGTCTAACCCTCTTTCTCGTTACTCCAGTCTTTTAATGAGACTCTTTTTATACTCGTCTCGGGCTAAATATTGTTGCCAAACCTCGTTTCGGCGATACGGATCAACATGCCAGACCTCTATACTCATCACTCTACAGTGTATTTTTTATTCTACCTATATACATATAATGGACAAGCCGCGCCAACTCGTCTTGGTACCTCTTTCTGATGCACAAAACTTACATATACTTTTGCTTTTCATTTATTCATGGTAAGTTTTGAAATTGCAAGTTTAAGTTTTAAAATGAGTCTGGTATTTTTTCTTATATACCAACCTACCTCAATCAACTTTTTCATGATTGTTCAACTGACAAATAAATAATATAAAAAAAAAAAATAATATATGTATACACGCTCAAAATTAAATAAACGTCATAATATTAAATGAAAATTTAAATACATAATTTTGTCGTACTCTTTAACCTACTAAAATAATAAATTCATAATATATTTCAACGAATTGATCAAAATAGTCATTCAATATATGTGTGCTAATGTAATTGTTTATTCAGCCTGGGTCATGCCTGTCAATCTTTCTGAACAAGTTTAACAGTGACACGATTATACACTTGATTATTTCATTATTCTCATCAATTATTTTTTGAATTTTATAAATAATAGTACACATTTTTCAGTTTTACTGAAATATACAATTTTTATTTTTACTTTATTTATACAAAATAAAATGAAAAAAATCAATAAAAGAAAAAAAATTGCCTTAATGTGTTTATAATAAAAACAATTTCATTTGATTTTAACATGAAAGTGCTTTTATTTTATTTGACTATTATCTCAATATAATTTCTTGTTGAATTATTAATCTTTATACGTGAATAAACCAATAATATTATTTAATATTTTAGTACCAGAAAATAACAAATATTTGCTGGGTAAAAAAAAAAAAAAAGAAGAGAAAAAGTTTATGTCATAATAAATTTTTTTGGTTATTTCGTTAATTAGTTAATCACAAAATTATCGAAGTTGTAAAGTTTTTGTGTTGGATTCGAGCAACACAAGTGGCATTATACAACCAGTTCACAACGATATAATGTCGCTATGAAAAGGGTTTATACGTAGTCATGGTAAAGGCATACTCTTAATTGCGAATTGGTAAAATAATTGAAACAACTCTCGTAAAAATAGTTTAAAAGTCGTAATTTGATCGTAAAAGTTGCAACCACAACGTGCTACCATAATATATTTTAACGTGGTGAGCTAGAAAAAAAGTAACGAACGAGTTTTGAATGTTGAAAAAAAATAAAAATAAAAATAAATAAAGTGAATAGAAAATTGGTGGGATGTTTAAAATAACGGGTTGAAATAAGCAGCAACTATGAGATGTACTATGATGGTATATAGTCAAAGAATTGTAGGGGTTGAATATTCTGTAGCAAGTAACAATGGGGAGAGAAAAAGCGACTGTGATCTTCTTCGCGGATAAGTCGTATGGTTTTTGCCCAATGAAATTGCATGATAAAATAAAAGGGTAAACTCCAAGAGAAATAATAGTAAAGAGAAAAAAAAATAATAAAACAAACTCTACAGACTACAACCCTCCCTGATCTATTTTCAACGCACCAAATATTTACAGTACGATTAAAATTTATATATATATATTAAAAATAAAATTGATAATAAATTAAATTTTTATAATAACAATGTAAATTATAATTTATCATTTTATTAAACATTTATAAAATATTAAAATTATAATATTTTCTTGTAAAATTATTCTTTTTACGTTTTTGTAGATAATGTTTTTTATTTATATAATTTTTACATTATTTCTACTGATTTTCTTGTCTTTATCTTTAATATTCAAACTCTGAAGCACAAAGTCGTGCAACTTTCACAAACGCCTCCACCTTTTCTCTTTTAGACTATACCATAGAGATTCAGAAAATCTGAGAGTGAGATAATTACGGTAGAAAGTGTGGATATTATTTAACCAACATTTTCAGAAGGGTGTGTTTTAGAAAATGCAATGGTCTTGTGCTTGTGGTATGCTTGCTTCACTTTTGTTGGCTTATTATATATATATACAACATAAACGGTCCAATCAAATATAAGTGCTCCGCGTGAGACAGTTTTCAAATTACTAAATATTCTTTAAAATTTTTGTCTTCTTCTAATATGCGTATATACATCTGAGACTACCAAGCAAAAATAATAATTATATATATATATAAAAAAATTAAAAATAAATATACATACACTATGAGTCTTAAAACTGCAATTCGCATTTAAAAAATGATAAGCATCAAAAAATATAACCATGTTAATCCCTTCAGTTATTTCAAACTCTCCTATCCAAGACCTATTATATTTTTTTTGATGTTTTTTCTCTCTCTTTCAACATTCAACCCCTTAATTAACGATCAAAACTTTTCTACTTGTCGCTATTGTTATTTTTTATAATTTTGTTTTTTCTCATTGAAAAAAAAAAAAAAAACCAACTCTGCATATATATTTTAATATATTTTCATTTTTGGCAAAACAAATAAATAATGATTACATCATATATTATTTTAATGGGAATATATATGCTTGACGATAATTAAGTGTATATCAATGGGGGTGGTTTTTTGAATGTTTATGTATATGTACGAGTTCTGGTTTCGTAAATTGGCATTGCCGCAAGCACTGTACTTTCTCATCACAATACAGTCTTACTACTTCGAGCACCTTCTCCATTTAGAAAAACGCAATTTCCTTGTAACAATATAGCATAATAATGCTTGAGGGGTAAAATAAGAAGGCTAGTTAGTTAAAGAGAGAAGTAAAATATTAAAAAATAAAAAAAAAATATAGAATGAGGAAGGTTATTTTCATGAGGAAAAGAGGTTGAAGCCTCCTCTTTATACTCTACTTTTAAACCACGTTTCGTTGTTAGAACAACCACCCAAACACCTCCGATTCACCATTACAGTTTGTAATGTACTTAGGCAACTTCTGTTTATACACACCAACTTTTCCAGCAACGGAAACCCTCAACTCACCCATTTTCAATCCCTCTATTTTTTAAAACCCCCTTTACTCCTTTAAGCGTTTTTACCCTGATATCGTTTTTAATGTAGGAAAATTATCCTCACCCCTTGTCTGACCCCGAATAACTCATATTCTTGATAACCCCTTTTACTCACTCTCATCACGTAAGCCAGATTTATTTTATTTTTTTTTTTTTGCAAATAAATAAAAATATTGTATATAAAAAAAACAAAAAACAACAGAGAAAAGAAATAAAATTAATTCAACTTTATATTTTTTTTCCTCTTTGCAACTATTCAATATTTTTTTTTTTATCATGAATTTATCACGTAAGATTTTGGCAAAGTTTGTCTACATGGCCATCTAGGGCACCTGGTGTTCATCGAAAAATCAAAAGACAAACTTCAACTGCCATAAACAGGTCGAACGATTTGTTGTCGAGCTTGCTTTTTTTTTTTTTAACTTGTCTTTTAACAAAAAGAGGGAAAAAAAAATATATATATAAATAAATAAAAAAGTTTTAACGGTGGATAAAAAAATAGAGGTAATGGTAAGCGTTTGAAAAGGGATGAAAGGAAAAAAAAAAAAATTATATATATACAAATAGTGAAGAGTAAAAATGTCGACACCCTCCGGGGCTGTAAATAGGAATGAAAGACCATGTGATAATGAACCACATACTGTAAAAAAGCTGTGACTCATTTTGATTGCAACTGCAACATGATACACATGTACTTTGTAAACTTAACAAACGTAAAAACAACTTGTCATATCTAATAATAACTCATTCTCGATAAAATACATTTATATAAAAATCTCATAGATGTATTATTATTCTTTTGTGTTTATTTTCATAGCTTTCATTTTATATTAAATTGTTTTTAAAGAAAAAAAAAATTTATTTTCATTTTTTTTATTCATCAAAATAATACTGACAATGAGATGCTCAAATATACAGCATAGACAAAGTAAAAAATAATTATTACAACTACCAACATAATTTATATTTTATGAAAAATTAAAAAAAAAAAAAAATTCTCATTACAAATTTTTCTAATTGTTCAATTAATATTTTCAATTTAATCCTGTATAGAGTATAAAATTGAGGATAAAAATAATTAGATAAAAAAAATATATCTATGCACAACTAATTTAATCAATAAAAAAAAAAAAAAAAATAGATGAAAATGGGAAATTAAAAAATGCAACGAGTACTTTCGTTGTTTTTTTTTTTTTTATCGTTCAAAAATAAATAATAAAAAAATTGTTCTATGTATAGACAGGTATAAAATTGTACAAGGCTAGTATACTCACTAGCAAGTAAACAAACGAGACTTTGCTTTTTCTCATTTGTCCCATCTCTGATTGCTAATGAAGACTAACCATATTAACCATGCAACAACTAAAAAAAAAAAAAAAAAAACTTAGGCATCAAACCAACTGAACATTGTGATGTTCAAAAGTGCGGAAAACGTTGTTCTCATTCTGATGGTCATCAGATAGAGGTGAATTTTGTTAAAATCGAGTGAGGGTCACGTTACTCACTTTTACAAATCCCTTAGTCTCGTCATGACAATGTTGAGCAACGTGAATGCATCAAGCGTATGCATGGGACAAGTATTTGTAACAAAGAGTTGCGCAAACATTGAATTTACAAGGGATATGTTTAGGAGTGAGATATAGTGAGAGAAAGAGAGTCAATATTATTGCCTATCTAGAAAAACAAGATATACCCTTACACTGAACTTCGTTAGCAAGGTCCTTTTTTTTTTTTTTTTCTGTTTATTTTTTTGCTTGTTATACAATTCCAAAAATAAACTTTGATTAAAACGTGACTACTTTATTTGTTTTATTATTTTAAAATTTATTTATCTTGTTTTTAAAATAGAATATTTTTAAAATAAATTAATATTTCATAAATATTATATTAAGAAGCATTTAAAACATAATGATAGATAAATAATATATGCTATATATTTATTTTTTACAAAGATAATAATTTTCAGCATGTCAGTGTCTGTTGTTGGTGAAAATATATAAATCGCGTATGAAATTTCAGGGAGTAATATGTGAAGGGTTTTTGTATGCAAGTATCCAATGGGCCGGAATTAAAACGATATATATATATTTATGTACAAAAATATATAAGACAAAATGCAGATTGCGCAGTAAAAAAAGGGAGGAAGTGCATAATATTTGTATGATAATCGATACAATCACGTCATCGCGTGTTTACCATGTTTCTCTTTTACTATTTTCAATATAGTATGAGTACATTGTATGCATTCCATACCTATGTCAAAATGAGTTATAAAACTTTACCTATAACAATTATTTAGTATTAATTTCTAACCCATTAATTTGTATTTTTTTTTTTTCGTCTGTATATTTTTCTCTATATTGAATTGTAATTTTCATGAATAATATTGAAATATTTGTCAATTTTGTATTTCATTTCAATAACGAATTGATTGATATTTATTAACAAAAAAAAAAAATATATATATATTTGTAATACTGAGAAATAACAAGAATATTATATATTTGTTTGACATATTAATTTGTAACTGATAAACATGATATTTTATGACTCTCAAAACATTGCAGTAATATGTTTTCACAAAATCAAATTATTATTGAAGCAGACCGATGACAAAGTGAATATTGAAATAAAATTTTAAATTAATATCAAAGCAACAAATTAAGGTAATAAAAAAATATCAAAAATAAAAAAAAATAATAATTATTCAAAGCACAGTTTAAATATGTATTTTAATGATACTTTGATATAAAAATTATTGAAAATCAAAATTGTTTTTAATGGACAAACAAAAAATCATTTAATAAAGGTTACTGTATTTCATATATAAATATTAATATTTAAATAATGATTCAAACAAAAAAAAAAAATGCAAAAAATTATATATAAAATTGTTGGATCATGTTAAAAATATAATATTCATATCAAAGTTATCATCTTTGTATTTTCAGTTGCCTAAAAATCATGTCCCCCTGGCAATGTTATAGTCAGTGTATGTGGCAAGGGATGAACTTATATGTGACAAATTCAGCACGTTCTTTCTCACTATGTGTCCTTTTAAAACTACACCTTTCTATCTATTTTTTTCTGTTACTTTTGACACCATTGCCCCACGGCATATGCCGACTATTATTATTTTCATTTCTTTCCGTTCATACACGTCCACCAGACGTATTTCTCCCTGTCTATTATCCAACCTCTATCTTTATTTTTCTCCATCTACCTACCACTCCTATCAACAGCCTAAAAATTCATTTTGTTTCTTTTTCGTTTTTTTTTTTTTTATCTTCTATTTTTGATTTTTTGATATTTTTAGAAATCCCTCAATTCAACACCACCCTTACTTCAAATTTTATATCTACAACCCACCCCTTTTTTTTCCTCCCCCTTACAATATCTACTACCTTCATATATACGTACAAGCCCTCTTATAGTTTGTACACGACACGTGGGCTAACGCTTACCGACATTTCCAGTTCCTTTGTCTTTTACAATGAAGAGTAACAAAAAATGAATGTGAAAAACATTTAAAAAAAAAAGACATACAAAAATTGTGAACGCATTGAAAAAGAAGACGACTTAAATAAAACAAAAATATTTATAATAAAAAAAAAAAAACGTAAAATAAAATAAACGATGAAAGATTTGATTATTTCCTGCGGCACGATCGTACACGACACACAGAAGACCATCATAAAATACAGAAATAAAATATAAAGTGATATGTTTATTCGATTCACAGCTAAAACTTTAAAACTAAAAAGAATATGTATATAAAAAATAATAATAAAACAAATAGTTAAAATAAAAAAATAATGGTCGGAGGACAGTGTGTAACGAATCCCTTGGTGCGAATACCTTGACGTACAATATAATGTTATCAATATATGTAGAAAAAAAAGAAAAATAGAGGGCTCACCAGTGATAATAGAAATCGATTTGTCAGCAAAAGCTTTTACATTTTGTCGCGTGGTTATTTTTTTTGCTCTTGTGTGTACTAAGCGCATAGTATGTGAAAGCAAGAAATAAATAAATAAATAAATAATATGCCAAAAGCAAAAGGACAGTTGGAAGATAGTGGTGTCTAAAATAAGAACCAAGCTAGTATTTCGCTTACAAGTCTGATGGCTGATGGAAATCTTGTAAAATGGCCGGGTGAATAAGACAAATATTATATGGGGATCAATGGTACTGGTGTGCGATTTATTTTCAGGGATTGCAAATCCGACAGCAGATGAGAATTATATATACCTATATATATATATGATGGTCAAAAAAGATCAGAGGCAATTGGAAAAGATAAACAGGGGAATTTAATTTTTTTTCTTTTATTTTTTTTTTATATTTAACACACACGTTCACACAGCTATTTATTTTCTCACTGGATTTTTTTTTATTTTTGTTTTTATTTTATTTTTTTCAACTTGCGGAAAACATCCGGGTGGTGCTTATTTCAAGTTAATTTACCCCCAGCTCATGTTTCCTTCTTGTTTCACGTTTTTATTTTTTTGTATTTTTTATTTTTTTTTTTCATCCTCTCACGTGCCCACTTTCATTCTCGTTAACCCCAGGGTTGTAAATTCATTGACCGACCAAAATACAGCCAGACAATTCGTAAGAACAACCCAAACCCTATTTTGTCGCACACACCACACTCAAGACATTTTCACCGTCTTCATATAAATTTCATTCTCAATTGCCAATTTTTTTTTTTCTCGTTTTACTATATTAATTATAGCATCAACATAAAACTGACTAAATAAATAAATGAATATAATATTTTTAAGAAAAAAAAAATAAAAGTTATTGAGTTAATATTTTATTGTTTGATAAATATATATATATTTTTTCTTTTTTTTTTGAAAATGAGGGTAAATAGCCTCTCAACGGATATAATTTTCTGTAACAACAATGAACGCCAGACAAAAGAGTACCCACTGCGACACACGGACAATGCGAAAAAGCTGCCGGTTGCCCATAAATTGATTTGCTAAAGCGTTTCTAAAAGAAGCACGGAAAAAAAAAATGAAAAAAACACACACACACAAATATAAAAAATAAAAAAAAAGAGCTTTGCCAAGCGGTTGTGTCAGGGTCGGTAGAGTCACCGCGGGCTTTTGTGCTTATACGCAAAAATTACGTCGTCGAGATGGTGATTGTATTTATGTTACATAATTACACGCCAAGCCACATAGTGACCTCTTGTATACAAGAATATGCCGCATAGTCAGTGATAGTTAATATGAAAAAAAAAAAGGACAAAAAATAAAAAAAAAATCTACACACAGAGGAATGAATATGAAAAGAAAATAATAAAAAAATAAAAAAAAGTAGCTTTTCCAACGATGTGTGTGTGTGTTTAAAAAGCCTTACGGCATTTTTTTTCACTGGTATATGGTACAATGGTTACGCACTCTTTCTGTGTGCTAGATAGAGCTTTTTTTTTCCTACCAAATATTACAGTTATATAGCCTCTTTCCCCTCTTAAAATTACCATCGTTCTATATTGCGTATAGAGCAACCATCCACATTGGCTAATGAATAGAAATAATTTCTCGCGAAATTGTGCTTTTCGGTAGTTTTCAATTAACCAAACTCGTGCGCGTGGCTTTGTAAATGAGGCTTTAAGTTTTTATTTCAGCAGCACGTTATAACTAGCATGGGTTAGTATGTGAATACAGTTATAGGTTACCAAGACAAAAATGCATGCAGGTACACCAGGATAAAAAGCCATTTGAAATTATATCAACCCTCAATTATTAATAATGAAATAAAAAAAAAATAATGAAAAACCTCCCAAAAATATAGAACAAAAAAAAAATATTAAAAAAATAATAATTACAAGCTGGACTATGTCTTTTTTATTCTATTGATTGCTTTGTAAATTATCTTGTTGCAATATTTGCTAAAACATTTTTCCATAAAATAAAGATATAAAATGAAAATACATGTATATAAATGAATAAAAAATATAACAATTAACATTGCAAGGTTAATAACGATTGTAATATCACGTGTGTGCGTTTATTCAGAGCCTCGTGGCCTATACAGTTTTTGTGTGGTTTGAGCATATAGATGATATTTATATACATGAAGGGTGGCTAAATTGCAATGTAGAAATAGAGAGTAGCCAATAGTTTTTATACAAAAGAGTATGAGAACTCCTCTTTCAAGTAAACCTTCGCGAATAATATCGCGGTAATACCAGGCGTTCAATTATATACACTGCTAGAGAAACTAGTTTATAGCCAATTGTTATTAAGGCCCGGTGTATGTGCTAAGTCTTTGGGTGAATCTCCCTAACCATTCTCGAGATAACTCTTCTCTGACTCTCTCACCCTCTACACATAATAAAAGCCACCATCCAAACGAATAACAAAAAAAAAAGATTTACAATAAAAACTGAAGAAGCAGTTGAACAAAAATATAATAATAAAAAATATATTTGAATGTATATGTGCAAAATGAAACACATATTACAAATAAAATAAAATTAAAAGTTGGGCACAAATTTTTTTCATTTTATTCAGCACTTATTTTATGTATATAGGTATTATTATTAACTGGGATGACCCGCATAGCTGTTACCTTTTTCAGAAACATTTTAATTAGTTTAATACTATATACATTTAACTATTAACCAATGAGAGAATATTCACCAAAGCCACAAACATTTACTCAGCACCAATTGAATAAAAAGTAAATAACAAAAATAAAAAAAAAAAACAAAAATACATACATATATATTTTTTTTCATTACGAAAAGTGGATTAACAAATTTCAAACGAAACTTATTTGTCGCCATCGCATGTATTACCCTCATTATGGATTATTTTTTTTTTTTTTTGCCTCATATAATAAATTATCTGAGATGATTCGTTTGGAAATGTGACTTGAGTCATGTCGAAATCTTGAATCAAAGATATCGAAACAAAGTTTCAGAAAATTTTTCTATTTATACAATATAAAATGATATTGGATGTATGTTTCTATATATACATACTCATTTGTATTACTATAGATGGTAAATTTGTGTTTGAAAGAAATAATGAAAGCAGAAAAGAATGGTATTGGTATATATATAGTTGTTGGAAGAATAAATAAAATAGTATAGCCACAATTTATAGGGAAATGTCGTCGCGACGTAACGATTCTTCATGAAAATTTGAGCTTGACTTTGTGGGGTTTGACGTAGAGTAAGATATTGAGGAAGTCAACGAGTAAAGAAAGAACAACAGTGATAAAAGAGGGTACAAGAGAAATAGAGAGAAAGACGACATCTTTAAATAATAGTCGATCGATTATTTTGATCTTTCATTTATTCAATGCCGGACAAGAATGAGAAGACAAGGAGGGTAAAAGTACTTTGAACTCACGTCAATGAGCCACGATGACGTCTCTCAGTATAACCAACGAACAATGCACCACTGACCTGCAATACAAAATCACTAAATTCAATAAAAAAAAAATGCTACAAAAAATAAAACTTATATGCAGAATGCAAATCTTTTCAATATACAAAAGAAAAAAAAAAAGACAAATAAATATTCACAGCAAAGTGATTTGTTAATTAACGAAATCGAAATAAATCCTCTATAGAATAGAGAGAAGTATGGATACATTGGCAACAAACTGTGACAACAAAAATAAGGGTTAAAAAAAATGATATCCAGAATAAATATATATATATATTTATATGCATTAAAACGGAAATACTCGAGCATTGAATTGTGTCGCACGCTGCCACGTATATGTATGTATATAAAGGGTCGGTGTCTGGCCAGACGGGCAGAAATGAAGCAGCAAGGGTTTTGTTTGTCCGGCTGTCCACCCCTTTTCTTCCTCATTCCAAATCCCCACCATTTATTCATTCTATATCAAGCAGAGTATGAATTTTCTACCCCCCCTAAACCTTATACTCTTTTACTCCCTCGCACTACTATCACTCTTTACGTAACAATGCACGCGTGTACATACAATGTTTGCCTACATCCTCGCATATATCTTTACTCAGCTCTAATATTGATTACTTCGAACGAATTTCGTGGCCCTCAGCTAACTTGCCAACTCAAGCTGATTTTTTTTTTATTATTTTATTTTAAAATTGTTCTTTTTCCTTTTTTTCCTCTCAATTTCTCACTTTAATTATTTCTATATATATTTTTTATTCACAATGCATTGTTTTCAAATTCAATAGATTGATTGAAAATTGTTAAAAAGCTTTTTTTCAATAAAACAAAAATATTAACAATAATAAAAGCAATAATATATATAGGTATAAAACAAAAATGAAAACTCATTATATATAGATTATAGTATACAATTACAATAAGTTTTGTGTATATAATATACATTGAGTTTAAATTTTGTATAATACATTAGTCTTCGAAGTAGTTGTATTTAGTTGAGTCGAAGGAGCTTTAAGGGGTATGAGGGTAAGAGAGCCTTTGCCACCAAAGATCTTGGAAAGACCAAGTGGATAGTACAAGGTAATTGTATACGTAGAATGAGAATGGCAAGGTAAACAAAACTATGTAAGATTGCCCCATTAATATACATATCTTTTGGTTGAGTTGGGCCGAAGCAAGTGTACGTTATAAGTGGTAAACCCAAGGTGGATATATCCAAGGAACAAGCGAATATGAGCAAGGTGCTTTTGCTACTTGTTATATGCATACATCCACCTAACCACCTTGAACCTCTCTTTAACCTCTCTCTCTTTCTCTTTCTCTCTCTTTTTTAGACAAACCAACCAAGTAACCAAAAGACGTTGGGATGGGTATTCTTGGCCTCTACACAGACTTTGGGGGTTAGGCTCGTTCGAGAGCAAGGAGGGTACACAATGGATATTGAAGCTATAATTTACGGCTGATTGTTAACGGCGCAATCTATGGATTCCTTACGCCACCGCACACAAACCGAACCACTACTACTACTACTCATACCACAACTATAATATAACCATTCTATATTTATATATACCTTGTTGAATTTGTATCTGCCGCATGAATATGATTTAATATTTTTTTAAATACTTTGTATGATGCATAATGATATTTTACGTTTACTTGTAATTACATAGAACATGAAATAAATATTCATTGCATATAATATATTGCAAGTACATGTATACACATATCTGCATTTTTTAATTCAATGTATGATTGATTTGAATGATTCGACAAATTATGACAAGTTATTATCATATTAGCTATTTTACAAGACTTTGCTGACACGCGTAAGTCATGAGTAATACACGACCTATTATATATTAATAAGAGAAAGGTTAAATCACCAAGACTAGTGTATACAAAATCAGCAAAATCTGTATGTATAGTCTTTGAATGTTCATACATGTATTTATTATAGTTGAATGCTCCCTAGCTCAAAGCAGCTGCATGAAAAGCATGAATATTGGTGGAGAAGGGTGTATGGCAAGTGGAAATGTCGATGTTTGACCCGCCTTACAAGGAATTCATGAAGATCCCAATTGAGAACCAAGTATACCCCCCAAGTCTTGCAAATCCGTCTGCCACTTAAGCATTGGATGATAACGTATTAATCTAATCAGAGGACACAAAATTTCATTCAATGTTAAAAGGGACACATCGATATAAATTTTCATTCTTTTTTTTATACTGTTGTAATTAAATTATACTGTAAAGAATAAATGAAAATAATTTTACAAAGCAATGTAATAATTAAATTACAAAAAAAATGTATTATTTGTCATGATATTGATAGTATTATATTGTATTTCAATAAAACAGGTTGAATATTTTTGCATGAAAATACAATATAAAAATAAAAAATAAAATTAATTGAAAGTTGATCTTGTTAAAGTGAAAACAGCCAACAGGTATTTAGCTTAATGAAATATTAAAAATATTTTCAATAGTAAAAATATTCATATTTTTCAATCAATTGATTCAATGTTTTATTTAAACTGAATGAAATTGTATTTTGATGAATAATACTAATGCCACATATTGCGTCAATAAATATATTTGAATTATTAAAAAATTTAAAGAAAAAAAAATCCCCCCCCAAGTTTTGAAACAAACAAACAAGTATCGATATATTTGTTGATGAGGTTATGAACAAGTGGCTGATTGATGATGTAGGTTGTGGTAAGAGTAAAGTAAGGACTTGTACAAATGGTCATCGATCGTTGGATGGTCTTATAGACATTGCCTACTTGAGATGCTGCCTGAGGATCTATGCTTGCCATTTCTCATCGACAATGTGAATGGTGTTGCGATGGTTTTGGTATGATGGAGCAAGCAAACAATGGGGCTAAAATTGTCAGTCGTATAAGAACTGTCACCTCCCTCAATATTTAGGACCTTTAAAAGCCGCTAGGCATCAGAACAAGTTCATCAAAGTCACTGTCCGACACAATCATCTTTAGTTGAAGAAACGACACTTTCAATCATATTTGACATATAGTTTTTGTCAATTCCAGTATTGATGGTAAAATATTATGTCAAATATGTATAATTATATCTTTCTTGTTTGTTTTTTATCATTTTATTCTGTTATTATATTTTTTCTTTAAGAGAATAACACTTTGGGGTTTACTGTTGACATCAAGTATAAACTGCCCACTGGGACCTTGTTAGTTCAATTCGCTTGAATAATCCACCCTCGTAAAAAGAATTTTTACCCATCCCTGTATATGTTAGTTCAACGTTATGTTAGCAACGAGAAAAAAAGCAAAAAATAAAAAAATAAAACACCTCTTAAAAGTTGAAATATTTGGTGTTGAATGTGTACAACAATATGGTCTAATTTTTTTTATATTTTTTTTTCTTTTTAGTAAAAACGTATAATAAAAGATCGATGTTAACATATACGTACTGGAGTGGTCAGTTTGTCCACCCTTCCAAGTTTCAAATAATCGTCCAACACAGTTAATGGTGTATAAAAGTCTGATACCACAATATCTGGAGATTCTCCCTCATTCATTCGAGCGAATATCATTTCCCAATTCGCGAATTTAACAAAAGGTGCATCAATACCTCTCTATACTCGTTTTATTTTTTAGCATAATATACACGATAATAATATTTTTTAAAACAAATCAATGTGAATTTAAAAAAATTTAAAAACAAAATATATAACAAGTCAATAATTTGTTTTTTAAATTATTAAATTTTTTTTTTTTATTTTTTTTTTTTGATATTTCAATCGCTTTACAAAGAAAAGCAATTTTGTAAATTGTTTTTTCTAAAAATTTTACATTATCTCAATCACTTAATAACCTATCAATATTCACTTAAAATATAAAAAAAAAAAAATTGGAAATTATCCAAAAATCTATTTTGTCTGTTTTTTTTATTTTCCTCATTTAATATTTTTGTTTGATAAGTATTTATGATTTTAAATATCAACATGATATATATTTATGTTGAGTGTAAATTTAAAATTAAAGAAAAATTGACTTTTGATACTAAACACAGCAGCCAACGAGTTAAAAATTATATGAAGCTAGAAGCTACAGAGCCAAAGTCTGTCTGTCTGTCCGTGTTATGGGCTAAGATCACGCGATCAGATTTTTTCCCCGACTCTATTTTTACTGGGTGGTAAGCTAACTTTCGGAGTTTACCACCCTGTTCCTCTCCAATTTCTCCAACCCTCGACAAATGTTATAGCCGTATATGCCGCGGGGTGTTGCATCGTGACTTATCGGCCCTAATTATTCGCCGCCGGTAAGAAATAAACGGATGGCTCGAACGATCGGAAGTAGCTTCGCCCCTTCACAAATTTTACAACCCTTATAAAATCGATATGAGCCGCAATATTCCCTGCAAAGCCGCATGCTACAATATTGTACTCATCATTTTGTTTTTTTGCAATTAAATAAAAAAAAAAAAAA
>MKYW01000007.1:2448330-2465006 GCA_015776835.1 Aphidius ervi
AAAAAAAAAAAAAAAGCTATTTTTCAATTTTTCTTGAATTATTAATTTAATTTAAATTAAATTATTAACTATATATATGAAAAAATATATTTCCAGGAAAAAGAAAAAAATTATATGATTGTCAAATAAATCAAGTTTTGTGACTTTAATATTTTCACTGACATGTTATTCAATAAAATTCATCCTCAATTTAAATATAATATTCATTTTAAATTTCATAAATAGAAAATACAAAAAAAAATGAATATTTTTTTTTTTTCATCTTTCTTAATTAAATTTATTTATTTGACAAAAATAATTATAAAATTAAAAACCAATAAAAATAAATCATTATATTATATGACCCATCAAGTAAATCATTAAATAGTATTTTAGATCAAGGCTTGTTTGGATTTTATTTAAAACGATTAATTGCAAATTGCACATACAAGCAAGTCTACAAATAATTGGCATCATAAACTTATTGCATTTAAATGCAAAAACCAGATAAGAGAAAAGAAGATAGAGACAAGAAAAAGAAGAAAAAGAAAAATTAAAAAATAGTAAAAATTTTTTAGAAAAAAAAAAAAAAGAGACATTTTATACAAGAAATGAGTGAGAAACGACAAAATTGTACTGCTAATGGCCAAAGTTAATTTCAACGTCCGGATCTAAATTACAATTGCGTAATTTTCATTCGAAAATACAAGGGGGTATATAAACTAAAAAGTGCGAAGCAAGCATTGAGTATTATATGTTGAATTCACGTAAAAAAATAAAAGTTTTACTTATACGTATAACGACATAAAGACCAGTGAGATTTTCTGTCCTCTAACGAGATTTACGCGTTGCTATTTCCCGCTAAACACCAAGACCTAGACTTGGAGGGATTTCAAGCAACACTCCGACAACTGAAAATTCAACCTCGTCTCACACTCCTTCTCTACTTCTTTGATGCTTTTAATAAATTTCAATGGTTCATATTATATACATGTATTAAAATATATACACCCACACATACGCGTATAAATAAATGCAAATAAATCGATTGTAAATCAAGCATACTTGCGACAAGTCAACTTGACAACATTCATGTATATGTATGTATATAAAATGTATATGTATTTTCTTATAATACTATATACAACATACTAGATCTTTTCTGTAATTATAAATATGACACTTCGGCATTATAACGATGCAACGATTCATCTTCTTGCTGCAATTATTTCGTTTTAAATTCTATATACTATTCTGTATTAAAAATAACAACTAAATATATATATTATTAAATTTATTTATTCTGAAATTTAAATACGATTACGGTTTAATGATTTTAATTTCATATATGAATAAAATTATTATTATTATATTTCTATTGCAACAACTCTTCAATGTATATATATGACATGTCACACTTGAATGATATTTGCTGATAGAGTTGTCACAAATAATCAGAAAATGACATTCACAAAATATTATTTAAAAAAAAAAAAATAATAATACAGAATCATATTACTCTTGAATAGTATTCGGTTCAAATGTGTTATTGAAAATGAAGAAAAAATAATAATAACAGAAGCAGTTATTATTCTTACAAGTGTTATACTGGGTAGACATTTATAACGATCCCCTATTATTCAGTTTCTGTGTGTCAAAGGGATAAAGAGTTAAAAGAAAAAAAAAAAAATTATGTATTGCGCATCGATTGATTCCAAAGGCACTTGAAACACGATACCTTTTCCCAAATGATGATACACACACACACACACGTATAGATAGATATATTTATGTATTGTTCTTTACATTTTATAATTTACTGTGTTATTATGATTTTAATTTTTTTCAAATAATTTTTATTTTATATCATGCATGATGATAATTTTTGTGAATATGTACTTGTATAAATGTACACACAAAGAGAACGAGATGCATGTGTATATATATATTTTCTTCGAATTTCGACTCGACAAATGCTATGACTAAAATTAGTTGAGATATTTGAATCACGTGACTCGATGAAAATTTGACCTTTGGTATGCATGAGGGTAAAGGTACAAATTCATAGTGAATAAATTTCTTGTATTTTTAATTTTTGTTTTTTTTTTTTTAATCTTTGCAAGTAAATTGATTTTAATCATGAAATAAAATTCAAAGTTAAAAGTCTTAAAATGTGACAAAGGTACCAAGTTTTGTGTTGAATGTGATATGCATGGAGACACGTTGCTATTCTAGATTCATAACTATTAATACAAATGTTAGTTGTGCGAATGAGCTTTGGCCACTTGCCTCTGATTCTATCTATTATTCTGTCTCATTCTTTCATCAATGGGACATTCAGCTTTCGTACCGTCATGGATTTATCAACGGGAATAAAATTCACTCTTAAACAAACTGTCTGAAAATGTATATATATATATACATGCACAACATCAAAAATATGTTCACCTCATTTTACCTCAGCAGCTGTTGGTCAATCACCCCACAAAATTCTTGTGACTTTATTATCATAAGATTTTTTAATTTATAATTTTATCTTTTTTTAATTTTAATTATATGATTTTTAACACGTGTTTTCGTTTTCGTTTTTTTTTTTTCTTTACTTTAATGCTGGAAATTGTGACACACGTGTCTAAATGTTTCACAATCTTATCTCAAGAACACTAAAATATCGAAAAATAATAATCTCAAGATTTTATATATTTGTGGTACCGAGAATAATTAAAAAAAAAAAAAATAATAAATAAATAAAAAAATTAAAGTTATCGCTAATCCTACTTTATCAAGGAATGAAAAAAATAAAAATAAAAAAATGAAAAAAAAAATTAACAATTATATAGATGAAATATGCGTAATGTATATAAAAACGATGCAAAGTCGGACACAAGAGCTTACTCAGTAAATCCATCGTGTAGTTTTGTATGTAAATCGCTTATCGCAATGAGTTGTCGACTCGTTATAATTAGGTATGTAGGCAAAACTAAAAGAATCTCAGTGTGTGATGCTGATGATGATGACGGTAGACACACAAATTCAAATTGTTGCTTAGGGTTTGAAAAAATAAAAAAAGGATGTATATGTAAATATATATTAAATGCGTGCATATAAACATAATTGTAATGTTCATATATACATGTATATAAAAAAAAAATTTAACAAGTATAAGTGTCTAATGCAACAATAAGTGCACTACTAGTTGCGGGATAAAACTCATAGAATTAGACTCTTCCGTTGTTTCTATTACAAAATAGATGGCGTGATATTGCAAAGTGGCCCGCGCACTTTTTTAACGCCCGCGTTTTATTATATATATTATTGTGTCAAATTACAAGATACATATCTTGAGATCATAAATTCCATATACAAAAATTTAACATCTCTTATCCTGTATAGTAAACTTGGATGTATAATTTTTTTTTCATTTTTTTCATTTTTTTATATATATATTTATTATTATTAAAGTTTATTATAAAATTGAATTGACAATAATTAGGTCATGTGTATTTTTACAATGAATTATAAAAAAACAATTTTTATATATTTCAAACGTTTATTTATTTAAATTTAAATTTATTTTTCAAGCTTGTTTAATATATTATTGAATAATAATAAAATTCATTATTTATTTATTTATATATTTGTTTAATTTTTAAGGGTGTTATAAATGTCATGATGATGAAAAAAATAAAAAAAATAAGTTAAATATATATATAGATAGAGTGCGGACTGGACTGGTTCACGTGAACACGAGCAGGAAACCACCAATCGTCTTTGACGATTATCCCTGGTGGCCCTATACATACTGGCATACGTTGGCTTACACCGCCGTTGCATGTTGTATGTATATATCCAGGGACAAAATATTTAAGTATACACATACAACAAGCATACGCGTGTCATCAACATGTATAGTTGTCATTGTCATGTCATGTATCACATATGTATATACCAACAGCAATATTATTACACCAGCTGCCAACGCATATCTTTCGTGATCCCTGAATCTACCTTATATTGTCATTTATGATTGTCACATAATATATACTGATTTTCGTGTTGAAATATTTATCGTCATGTATACATGAAAAATTTTACTTTGTTAATATTTATATATATATATATATATATGTGTCTATATTTATGATGATAATGCTGGTATGAGATGCAGTTGTGTCCATATAGCGTTACATTTTATGTTCCGGGTGACACATGAAGAAGGACACACAGTATAAAACTGCACTGGTTCAACACATCATTATCATAAATGCCCGCGATTCGACCCACGCGTAAATCTGTATCACAAATTGCAAGTGTACGAATAAAGTTATGTCATCGGGTAATAAGCAAACCAAACACATGCATCATCAACAGTACATCGCTTAACTATTTAACTCAATTAATGATATTTTTCGTTTTTTTTTTTTTTTTCATTTTCTCTCTACATCATATATTTAAAATAATTGCTTTAAATATATTCTCATATTATTTTATTTATCATTTAAATTTTCTTAATATAAATTGAAATATCGCATCTTAAAATAGATTTTATTATTGTTTTTCGTCTAGATTAAAGTTTATCATAATGATAATGAAATTAAGTGGAAAATAATAAATGTAATTTTTAAAAAAAATTATTATGTTTTATGTTGCTTCTTGTTTACAAAAAATGTAAAATAATAAAAATATATTTATAAATATAGAATAAGAGAGAAACAAGGTGCTTATCAACAGTAAAAAATCATCGTGCAAATAACAACGAGACTGTGATGATAAGAGAAAAGTGACTTGAACTTTTTCACATATATATATTATTTTTTTTTATTGTACAAGTAGAAAATAAAAATAATAATAAAAAATATAAAACTTGTAAAAATTTATGAGTTATAACTATGTTATTATAGTTGTATATAAAAAAAATATATATATTTATATATTATTTTGTTATTTTGTTATTTTTATTGAATTACCTGGACAATATGGCACTTTCAAATGGATCACAAATCTGGAATTTTTATACCACCTTCACGCCAACCCATAAAAAAACACATTCTCAAATTTATCAGTGAAAATTTAAATATAAAAAATCCACAAATACGTAATCCATTGAGTTTATGATTTAAAACTTTTTTAGCCGTTTGTAAAATTTATTTATTTCAAATTATAAATAGATAATAACTTTCACCAACAAAAATATCAACATAAATGTTTTTTTTTACAATTTATATTATACCGATTAGTACAAAGTTTGTTAGCGTGTCAATAATTTTCAGCACTGGATAATGTTAAAAAAAAACAAAAAATCAAAGTTGAAAATCTCGATAGGCTGCAGGTACATATATAAATTGATCGAAAAAGAAATGAAATGAAAATAAAAAAAAAAATAAAAAAACCTCACAAGCACAAAAAATAAAGTTACGTATATCGTGAGTGATTTAGTAATAAAGTGAAGATTGTGAATGAGACAAAGACAAAGCAGAGTGTTGAGTAAAGTCGATTGGATTTTACAAACAAGCAAAATCGGTGTCGACAAACTGATAAGAGTTCCCTGACGGCCAGCAAGCACGAAGTCAAGGCTCTCATTGCGTGATTCTTACCCGCACACCGTACCCCTCTGATAGCGTCACTCCAAAAAAAAAAAAAAANATAATATCATTCATACTTGTAATAAAAAAAAAAAAAACATTTTAAACTAATTTAAAAATGATTTATTATATTAACTTTGTTTATTTATTTATTTACTTATTTTATCATCAACTTGATATATAACTTGTCCTCGATTACACAAATCTTTCAAGGTTTTCAATTCTATTTTCTTCCCTACTTAAAAGTTGGATAAAAATAACAACACATTCATATATTCAATCAAATTGAAAAATATAAAAAATAAATTTAATATTATTTTATGTATTATAATATATTATCAAGACTAATTGAATTCTGACAAACATGTCACATAATTGAATAATAAAAAAAAACAAAAAAAAAAAATGATAGTTAATGGGATGTTTGTTGTATGCACGTATATATATATATTGATATGGAATGAGTTGGATCCTGTCGCATTCGTGTAATTATGATTATGATTTAATGCGTCGCGTCAGCATTGATGGTAAACGAACTAGTTGTTACTTTAGTATATGACCTCTTCTTCACGTCTCACCATCCCCGTAATAACCACATCGCGACCACTACCCTAGCTAATAATTGCAGTGCATATTTACAATCAAGTGTAACAAACATATATTCTACACGTACTCATAGATCGGCAAATCATCAAATCACAAACAGTATTCGACAACGTAACAAGTCAATTTTGTGTCATTCACTAACTACACGAAAACCAAAATTTAGTTATAACCTATTATGTATCATAGTCTCTCAGTGACCAGTATAATACCTTTTTCCCCTGTCCCTATTTACATCACCATATTAACAACAACCGTGCAACATTGCCTCCGGATGCAACTCTATGCATCAGCCTAGTTCGTGAACACACATTTATGGCCTTGTCAATAGAAACATATTTAATATATATATATGATCCAAATTGATATAAATTGTCCTCATAGATAGATGCAACATAATAGCTGTTTTTATTTTATTTACTTTGATATTATTATTTTTTTTTTTTTACTATATTAAATATTTTGCAAATTATATTTATAAATATTTCCTTTTTACATATGACAAAAAACGAGGTATTTTTTTTAATTAAAAAAAAAAGGAAAATACAAAGATATATCAAGTCAAGAAGACAAGAACATGTCAAAAGGATAAATGGATGTGAAAAAAATATACACTATTCGTACATGTATCAGTTTGGTATCAAGGTATGTTATTTATATATATAGTAACACAAAGGTGTGGTCCTCCCGGGCATTGCTACAATCTATCGTGGCATTGGAAAATCGCTCACCAGAAAAGGAAGATGGTGAGCGTCGCAGGGGTCGAGCCAAGACGTGATTAATATAAAAGTGGGTGGAGCTAGGGTAGTCCGGAAGTGGCCGAAAGGGATGCAGCGGCGCAGCAGCACCAGCAAAAGCACCAGCATTCTTGCAATTTATATATCTGGGCAGAAACTTTTATATCTATCTACCCCTAACTACAATGAGATGCGTCGGAGGAGACTTGAAGATTGCCCAGCGCATTTTTGTAATATACGTCTCCCCATTTGCAATACATATGCAACGTTAAAGCTATACACGTTGACTTGATAATTTATTATTATTTTATATTTCAAGTATTCAAAAGAAATATTATATATATTGAAAAAAATTGATGGAAGAATTCGTTTTTTTTTTTAAATATTGCAAGTGGAAAAAAATGGTTTTTCAAGATGCAGTAGACGACAGACAAGGTGAAGAGAGATCAAGTTAAAAGAGAAAAATAAAAATCTATATATATAGGGGGTTGATATAAAAAAATACAGGGGGGTTGAAGAGAGTAACGTTGAGTCGGGTGGTAGCCATCCCCACCCACTTCTTTAACGCCCACCAAGTTGTAGACTACTAGGACCGCCTACGTCTCCGGGACGTTCCACCTACTTCTCACTGTATCACTAACCCCCCTGAGTATGTATTCTAAAATCAACCCCCCTTCTCAACCCGTTGTCGTCTTGCAAGAGTGCTTCGTCGACCATAAATGCCAAAGACAAAAAATATAAAATAAAATTATAAGTTTAATAAAAAATAGTCAAAAAAAAAAAATTAAAAAACAAACAAAATAAAAATAATATTATTGAAGGAGCAAGAGAAGATACTATATTTTATTGCAACGATGTATAAATACGTGCAATGTTTCTAAATTAAAATCTAGCTGTTGCCTCATCATCACTTATAATATTTTTTTTTTTTTTTTTTTTTCATTTACTTTTTTTACAAGTCACATAATCTCAGTGTACATGTGCCAAAATAAAGAAAAAAAAATAGGAGAGAAAATAGAATAGAATGAATAAAAAAATAATAATAATAATAATAATATACATATCTTGTGAATGTACGTGCATTTAATTAATTCGAGACGTCTTAATCGCTTATACAAATAAAGAAAATTTTCAAATTAATTCAGTAGTTCATGTTAAACCATTCATTGGACCAGTTTATGACCGTTAAAATGTCAATTCCATGAATATCGGTACTATCTTGTCGTCTTTCATTCCCTTATACTCTCTTTCCAACCCTTTTTCTCTCCTGATTTAAACTCCCCCGACTAAATGAAAACACGGTCCGCAGTGTATTTAATCGATCGTGGAATTCCTGAGTATTAAAATAGCCACTATACAACGCCTTCCAACTGCTTTTGTATCGTGCTTTAAAACGTTTTTGCTGATTACACATATGCCTTCATATACTAACTACATCTTGGTGTTAAAATAATTATTTTACCACTACTCTAATATATATCAAGTATCTTGGAATAATTTTCTGACGTAACACACACACAGTTTAAGCAATAAATTTTTTTTTTTTTTTTTTACAACTTCCAACAGTAATATCAACTAAACGAATAATTGGTGTATTATTTTATTTTTTATTCTTGTATTTTAATATTTGAAAAATAAATTTAATAACACGTATATAAATTACGAAATAAAAATTTAAAAAAAAAAAAAAAACTCGTTTAATACAAAATAAATTCAATTATTGCGATAGAACAAGTAGGTAAATATATATCAAACAATTATCAAAGCACACAGGATGCAAAAATATATATAATATGTAACATGAAAAATATCAGCAGGATGCAACAAGATGAAAAACAAAATAAAATAAATAAAAAATGGATTAAAGAAATAACAACGGTGATGGATTTTAATTAATGCAGAAAAAAATTGATAACAATAAAAAATTAGGGTGAATTGAAGGGTGCTGTGCATTGAAAATATAAAAAGTGCATATTTATTAATTTGGGTAATTGATGAACATGATTGGTGAAGTTGTGAAGTACCTGGACGGGTCTCCAGCGTGGTTCCAGCATTTTACGCCTTCTGTGTTCTTCACCAAATGTTGCTCGTTCACCCGTACTTGAATTATTATCAATAACGAATTTCAATAGATAACAATTGATCAAAAATATATAAATAAATTATTTATTTATTTTTTTTTTTCAATTAAAATATTGTTTATTAATATTATTTCAAATTTATTGTCTTTTTTTTTAATGTCCCCCACCTAAACCTTCTGCGCCGCGTGCGCCAAAGGCCACGTGTTTTCAAGGGTTGTTATCAATGACGTCACCAACAAAACATCTATATAAATATTTATTTATTTTTGTTTATTTTTAAATTTTCCAATAAACAATTCAAAAAAAAAAATTTTAATATAATGAAAAAATAAAAAAAAATAAATATATGAAACGACAACAATAACTCCGAACGTTTTATTATTATTTATTTGTTTATTTTTTTGATATTAAATATTGTTTGAATAATAATCACGTTGAATATCGAAGTTAAAATAATAACTATAAATATATTCCGATGTAAACTTTATTATAGATTAATCGTTTGTTTGTTTATTTTGTTTGTGTAAATTATATATACTTTATTTGTATATTTATTTTATTGAAAAATAAAAGGGTGGGAATGAAGCCGGTGCGTATGGCTCGCGCGCCGGTGGCTGCCGTCGCGACTCTGCAGCGCTTCGAATAGCTCAGCCGCGAAAACCTTTGGCTACCGCGGCCACGCGGCTACTGAGTCGGCGCATTTAAACATCACTGTCACTCTCCCACTCATGTATATATAAATGCCTCACTACTTGTTCATATATCAACTCTTTTCTACTTAAATTTTTCAATCTACCTACACGAGATTCAATATACACACACACACACACATATATATCTTTATTTATAAATATATATGAGCATGTATTTATTTTTTATATAATCATAATGTATATTCAAATTAAATGTTTCAATTTTCACCAAGTACACATGTACCACTTCTATATATATTTATTATTATAAAGCCAATCATATATATACCTATAGGTATATATATACAAAGCAACATAGAGATTTTTATTTATCATCATGAAAACTCAGAAACCCAGTTACCATTTAATAAAGTATATGTATATACACAATTGATGTTTGTTTGTTGCGAGTTTGCTGGACGATATAATCAAACAATGCCAACAAGTGCCCTGCCAAAGTGCCAACACACAGTTACAATATCGATAACAACCACCTTCGAGAAATATATTCAATGAATATGCAGCAAACATCGATACCAAAACGAAAAGCATTTTCCAACTTATACTAACAAGTTGCTCCAATGTACAGGATATGCTCTCGACACTCGTCGGATCACGTACAATGAAACTTTGATAGAAGCATTCATTTAACTTTACCGACCCCATCGCATATACATATATATATATAAATAAAAAAAAAAATAAAGAAAACAATAACAAAAAATTATTTTCATATATATTTGTATAGATTTTTTTTTGTATGTATATATGAATTTATTTCATCATCATCATTATATTGCATTATCAAAAAAAAAAAAAAAAACATAAAAAAGTTATCATTTACAAGCATAAAGAGAAAGGTCATTCTCTGTATTGTATACAATTCTACAATAGTTGTTTACCCGAGTCATACTGATCGATACTCAGTGTTTGCTATCAGAGAAAACCATGCACACCGGGTGCTACTTGGCCAACACTAAAAGTAAACATATCCACCTACATTAACAACCCTCTTCTGTATTGTCTATCTCTTTCAAAACATAATATATATAACTTGTGTTCTTTCTCTATTATCTTTCGCGACAATAATTATCATCATCATCATCTGAATTATGACATTTGTATTAATTTATTAATTATCAAGTATGACCAAAATTATAAAAAGCTAAATGAACAACCTTTGGTTAACTGGAAATTACATTTTTATATATTTTTGTAAATGTGTTTATATTTTTATTAGAACAATCATATATTAGTTGGAGTATATATATGCACCCTTGAGTAAGGTCATCTCTGAACAATCATACTCCAAGTCCAGGCAATTTCACTTTATGAATTTGCATAATAGCAAGTCACCCTAATCTCACGGCATTTCCCTGGTGAATAATATTAAGGTGTTGAGGCTTATATGTTTATTTTTATTTTTGTATACTATACGTGAATATTTTTTTCTCTAGATTTTGAGATTTCTTTTTTTTTATATCAGTAGTGTGAATAGAGACAGAGGATGTATTTTATAAAACAGTATGCGAATGTTATGATATTTTGTTAAAGATATAGTGTGTGAATCCTAGTTGAATCATAAAGTCGGCCACAAATCGTCCCCTGGACTTGCGTAAACAAACAGTGAAAATGATATAATTTACAAAGGATTAGAAAGCTCGAATAAGGAGAAAGGGATCCCTCGAAGGGATTGCAGAAGTATCTCGATGCAAGGGAAATAACTGTTTCTGGTTATAATTGATATCCTTGCAAAGCTCCATAATCCCCACAGCCGCTCTAGTTGAGAGCTGGAGAAGAGGCAAGAGAACAAGCAGTAGAAAACGAGAAAGGTGAAATAAAGGCAGGCAATACAGTCATGAGAAAGGTGGAGACAGAGTATAGCAACCCTTGAAAGTCGAAACCTAACGATGAAAGGGGTTATTATTTTCATACTTTGTTGGAAAATTATCATTGTTCTCGTATCGAGTTTGATTCCTTTCGTTCTTTACATTTTATTTTATTTTTTTTCTTTTTTATTCAACCCTCAATATTTTAAAATCTATACTAACATTTTTTGTTTTTTCTTTTTTTTTTTTCTATTTTACACAAAATATATATTTTTTTACGTTATTCGCAACGTGCGTCACTCAACTCTTTTCCCAGACTGAATCATACAAAATCTGAATTTAAAAAAAAAAAGAAAAAAAGCAACAAAAAAAATACCAAAAGTATATATAGAGATGGAATTACAAATGCATTGAAAATATTTTTATCTCCAATTACATGGAAATATTCAGACAATGAAAACTTTACGAATGTATATTACATATAGATATATAATATATAAATCAAAAGAAAGAAGAAGATAATAATAAAAATAAAAAAAAAAGAGTTATAAAAAAATGGATAGAGGAAAAAAACTGTTAAAAACAAGAATACAGTTGGTAAAACAGTAGCCCCAAGGCATCTTTCATATGGTGGATCAAAAAAAGAAGATTTAGATATACAGAAGAAAGGGAATATGAATGACAAATTAATGAGTTGTGGTTGTTTTATTTTATTCTTTTCGCGAAAATATCTATAAATATACTTGAAAGAGGTGTAGTAAATATATATTTTATTTATATTTTTTTTTTTTGCATGTATTAACACTCTCTCTTTTTTGTTCGCTTGACAAATCTTCTAATCTTTGAGGAAATTGTGACGAAGCCGTTAAGAATGATTGATTGTCGTCAACTTGTCAAGGAAACATGTATTTCGATACTCCCCATACAACACATAAGTATTGAACACAAATATCTAACTGACACAAATGTAGAAATTATACTTATGTAGTACTTGACAAAGAGGGTGCAAAGACACTTGTGAATACCATTATGGCATGTATTGATGACATCAGTCAACCACTAAAATGTAACTCAGTCAAGAATATCTAAACATTATTATATATTATATAAACTGAGTTTTAAAATAAAACCAAAAAAAAAAAAANAAAAAAAAAAAAAAAACATGAGCGAGGAGTCATTAGGGATAATGTTGTACGTCTTGAGAAGCGGTTGAAAAAGCTCTTGTGTGAGGGTGATTCTCTAACTGATTTACGGGAAAACAAGACTGTTTAATATTTCTCACCGTTCCCCTGGCGCCACTGTCGACTTTTGGCTTTTGCCTAAGTTATTTAACCCACCATCCGTGCACAACGACTATACCACCACGCGAATTTATTAAAATCTCTTCTTTCTCAGTTTTTGATACGATCTTTAACCCCTCTTTTTCATTCACCTTGAATCCCAAGACATTGTTCCCTCAAGCAAGATTTATTTCATTAAAATGACTCAAACAATTAATAATTTATTCGAAAGAAAAAAAAAAAACAAATAATAAAAAACTCCTCAACAATGTATTTAAAAAAAAAAAAAATAATAATTAAAAAGAAAAAATATCGAAAGGACAACACTCTGGTTTTAATGAGGTTGAATTACATCTTTAAAAAAGAGAAAAAAAAAAAAAAAAAGTTTTATTCCCACAGTGCGGTGGTGTGTAGCCCTAAAACGTTTAGGTGAAAATACAAAACTTGGCAGTGCTTCTCGTTTTATCTTCCCACAAGGAATACAATCGCAGGGGATAATTATTCGAACAACCGGTGTGTCTCGCACAGAGCGCGAATTATCGCGCGATTTATGGCCTTCTCGTTTACTATACCCATCTATATATTTGTATGTATATATGGGAATGTGTGTTGTTAGCACACTACACAGTGTATACAGAACGAATGAAAAAGAGGAAAATTGTCAGCATCCCTCTACACATATTCTATCTACACAGCTCTCTGTATATACATTTCAAATCAACTTGAAATCTAGTCAGATGGAGTTTTAGCTTCTTCTTCTTCTTATTCTATTTTTTTTTTAATAGTATATAGCATGTATGTGTATTTAATCTATATTTAAGCAATTGCCATATCAAAATAAATGTTGGGTTATTAGTAAGGAACGACTACAGCTGGTTGTATCTTCAACAATCAAAATATTCATCATAAATACATACAAAAAAATTATGTCCGCAAAGTAATATTATTACATTCTTGAAATTATCAAAATTAAATGATTTATTATCGTACTTTTTATTTATTTAGCTTTTAAAATAATATATAAATTATTAAATGATAGAAAAAAAAAAAAATCGGAAATTAATTAATCACAATTCCTATTATAAATTTGATATATAATATTATTATTTATTTTTTTTTTTTTTTATATATATAGTTGAAGTAGGAGAACAATATTTTTAAAATTTTTGTAGGGTCGTTTGTTTTATAGATGAAGCACTGGTATTTATTATATGGACGATAAAAGGTGTCACATTTATCTCGAAGTTTACTCGCTCGCTCGCTTTCTTAACCAAGTGGGGGATGTGAAAACGAAAAAGCAGATAATGTTTCTTTAAAAGCTTCACTTTTTTTTTTGTTTTTTTCATCATAAGAATTTCAGAGTGTAGCATAGATTATAGACTGAGTATATAGAACGGTAAAAAAAACTATTTATAAATCTCTATTTTTCGTTTTTTTTAAATATTGTAAATAAATCGAGAAATTTTTATTTACTTGGCTGAATATTAAAGCAAAAAATATATATATATGTATTGAAAGTTACAAATGATAAATCATTAAACATGCCGCAGCAGTATAAATGGGTCAGTTATTTCGAATCAGGCATATTTGCTGATTAACCCACCGACTCGTGTTATATACAGAGAGGGTTGCATTTTTCTACTGAACATACATACAAATTGATACAAATTTTATTTTATTTCCTCTATATTCTGGCAGCTATTGAGAGAATAAATATCATACGAGATAAATAATTGTTTGAGATTCATGGATTTTTTATAACGAAACAATGCCAAATGATGTTTTACAAAGCCCCTTAAACAAAGTCATAAAATAATATTATAAAATATATTTTTAAACTTGCAATGATTTATCATCAATGTTACTTTGAATATCAATTTATTTTTCGTATTATGCACATAGAGGATAAATAAAAAATAAAAATTATCCCTATATATACATGCTTGCATTTATGGAAGATTGAAAATATTGGTATAAAGTTGTATAGAATAGATGAAGTTAAAAGGGTAAAGTCAAGTAAACGATCAGAGATGCAAGAGCAAGATGGAAAATTAGTCTATAGGGACTTCTTAACAACTGTAAGAAGCAAAAGCATATACGAAAAGGGAGAATTGGCTTTCGCACGAAGCTAACCACCCTAGCGAGACACATACAATCCTCTTCCTCTTATGCCTCAGTAACTCTGTCGAATTTGTAGTTAAGATCGTAAACGTAAACCTGGGAATTCTCTAGCGTCTTTATTCTCTTAAAACCCTTTTCTCTATATATACGCATGTATATTTTATTTCTACGTTTTATACAAAATCTTTGTCTCCATGATTTTATAACAACCTTAAAGAAATGACGTGATAAAGAAACCCCATAAATATATTAATATATATCGTATCAACACTCTGACAAAAAAAAACACGAATACACATTTTTTAAAATATATATTGACGATGGAATCCAGTATATCATTTGTTAAAATGCCATAGGACAATCTAGATATATATATATATATACATATAAAAAGAAAAGAGGTATATACGCGTTGGAACATAAAATAAACGTACGACTTATTGCGATAGTGGACAAATTTTTTTGTTTATTTTATTTTTCTTCGTTTTTTGCTTTTACCTAACTTTCTTTCTCTCTCTCTTCTTTATACTAAAAATCACCAACCACCCTTCGATTTATGAAGCATTTGGTACATTCAATATTTTTCTATTGTCGATCGAGTCACCCCTATTTGTCTTATTTATGTTTCTTTTAGTAAGCCCCTTGTCCAGTTTCCATTTCAACTTTTCATACAATTCTGAATGACCATCAAAATAAAACTCTGTTGTGATGTTTCACATAAAATTGGCAAGTATTTTATTGGCACAAAAACAACATGATAACATTTAATGAATTAGTAGTGTGCGATAAAAAAATATATATATCAATAAATTTATATGATGCTTTGTTATATATATTTTATTATTTTTATTCAAGTTAGTAAAAGATTAATTGACTTGTTGTTTTTTTCAAATATGTATATTATATTGTTTTCTTGAAGTATATATATGTGGGCAGTGATAAGAATATATACATATTCATTCAAAAGTTGAGAACAATATGTGTACATCTATTCAATGAAAATTCAATGAACACTGATATTAACATTAGCTAGCTCACAGAAGAGAAACATCATAGTCTTGAAAGGGTGGGCAAGACATTTGATAATCATATAGCCCCTCGAAAGTTTGTTGTATCTTGGCCAGTGTAAACGAGTAAAAAGGGGTTTGGTTAAGGGCAGCACGCGTCCCTCCTATTAAATTAACGTAAGAAGAGATTCTAAGGGGATTGTCGGTATAAATCCAAGCCAAGTGGGTCAAGCGCTTTCACACTTAAATATATATACATCTTTATATATAGATATAGATATATATATATGTGTAACAAAATGTGTTGTGGTTGTGGGTGGAAAATTTACAAATTCGTTTGACGTTCAGAATAGAAATAAAGGACTGGATCATTAATTCAATCGGGACACATGTACAGTACTGTATATATACTATTATTATACTAAAAACCACACACCTATTTAATGAAATTGGATATTTAAAGATGATCATTGTTAACACACAAGTGTGGATAACGAGTGTATAGATATATTTTGTTAGAATTAACCCGCACATGCTACTAGTAAATCTGATTTGATTTTGTTAAAGTCACTCTACAAAAGCTACCCCTATAAACTTGTAAAATTTTCTCTTAAAATATTTGAGAATTTATAATCTATATGAATAATTAAATTGCTAAATGAATAAGACATCATTTATGTATTTTCAAAAATATATATAACGTCAAGCAGTCAACCTGATGGCATCATTTGACGATACAAATATATATTGTATTTTTTTTTTTTT
>MKYW01000007.1:2478306-2491420 GCA_015776835.1 Aphidius ervi
AAAAAAAAAAAAAAAACAACAAATAGCAGAGGGAGAAAAAGAGACAAAAGTATTATGGAGACAGTGAAACTGACCATATTCAGACTACTGTTCATCGGACATTTATCCAATTAACCGGTTGCTCGTTATTGCCGGTGAAATTGCAAGCAAAAGTGCGGTGGGTATAGTAGAAGAAAAAAATAAAAAGCTGATCATTGAATGTGACGATATATGCATATATACTCGTATAAACCCCTTCGATTATTTGTTTTTCGTTTCAACATATATATTTTTATTTATTTATTTATTTTTTTCTTTCATCGTATATATATAGACTTGTGAAAAGCTCGTAAAACCAATATACGTAAATTCAAAATAAAAAAATATACGCATAAAATGTGTTTATACATGTGGATAAAAATAAAAAAAATAAAAATTATGTTCTGAATGTTGATCTGTTATGTTTAATTACATTGGCTGATATTGACGGGTTGGTATTCGCAGATAGGATAGGTTGCTTTTACCAAAGTCACCCCTTTCACTTGGCAGTGGCTTGGCGGAGGGAGAGAAAACCTCTCAGGTTGCAATGTCGAACCAAATGGCCAGCAATATTGTCGTCGGGGATTTCAAACCAAGGGAAACAAAACGATCCTATACTGGTGGATATAAATGAAGAGGAAGAGAAGTATAGAAGAGTGACACGGGAAATTAATTATACGCTTCCTAAAAGTCGCCAACTCGTTTTCCAAAACTCTATTCTCTTTCCACAATTTCTATGTATATACTATCATCTTCTACAAAACCCCTTTTATATATTTGTGTAGTAAACTTTTGAGTCTCTCTGCTGGCAAAATTATAATGAAAATATTTTTTCTTGACATTGATTTTTAATTTTTTAAAAATAATTTTTCAATTCACAGAAATTGTCAAGAAGAGAAACAGAATTTATATTTTTAAATTTACATTATATTTTGTGGTATATATATTAATTTATAACATCTTGATTTTTGTGGAAAAATAAAAAATAATAAATGTTAGTAGTAGGCTACTCAAAAGTCTTAGCTTAACGATGGTTAATTAATTAAAATCATAATGGAAAGAGGTGAGGTAAACAGATGTTGCGGATCCAAAGGTCATTTGTTTTGTTAGGAAAGAGGTGGGTGTGAAAAATTAAATAACAAAAATAATATAAAAATCAAGTATTTTCAACATTGAAGAAAATTCAACACAAACTCTTTGCTCTTTTATCACTCACAACTTTGTACTTTCAAAAATCCTTCACGTCTCTTATAAACAAAAAAGGGGTGTTAATGTATTTTCTCTTAAGTCGTCTTAAATGGAAAATTCAAAGATGAAAAATTAATGAAAATTTTCTCTATTCAAAATATATATACTTATTTAATTTACATACAATCAATTGTTTATTATTAATATTAAATTAAGAGAGGTATATTTTATAATTATTTAAAATTTATATTTTTCATCCATGTTACAACACAGCTGTTAATAAAAATATATAAAGGGATTATATGTCATCTGTATAAAAAAAATTGAATTAGATTGGGCGCGAGCGAGGGTGAAGAGTGAGACAGCTGGAAAAATGAAAATCTCAGCATTGCGTTAACTAAGAGTCTAGAAATCAAGGGATCAAAGCAACTTGTTTCTATATATATATATTCATCAACACTTTTTTTTTTTTTTTATATATTTTTTGCATCCCTCGATTTGAAGAGAATAAAAATGTTCAAGAATATAAAAATCACGTCCCTTCGATATTCTCATCGCGCACCACCTTTCCCCTTGCACTGGCAATATGATGACAGGACTCTTGTGATTGGACTTCCGACAGTACTTTATTATCCTGAAGACTCGTCAGATTTCAATATTTTTTTTTCTCTTAATTCCCTCTTTCCGCACGTTTTAAATGAAGACAAAGAATAAAAAAGAAAACTATAAAATGAGGGTTAAACAAAAAAAAAAATAAATAAATAAAAATATTGGAAAGTAAAATCTCACAAATCTTTTACTGATTCAAATGGATTCGGATGACTGGAAGAGACCAGAAATCAGTAATGGAGCCCGGATGTACTGCAAAGGGTGAGTAGTTTTCGTAAGCCAGGCAATTTTTATTTCATCTATACACGAAACAGAATTTTATTATGCTCCATTCACTCTTCAAAGGTCCCCAAACTTGTAAAAGTATAAATTCTTTGATTTTAAAAGTAAAAAAATAAAATAAAATAAAATACAATATCCAACTATTATGTATTCGCATATCGTTTTTGAATTTTTTTTCAACATCGCCAATGATGGTTCACCCATATGGGTTGTTTGCCAGATGCGAAATTTTGCACGCATACAAACTGTATATCCATAAACATAAAAACCATTGACTATATATTGTATAGAACTATATTTTTTTTTTCTTTTTTATTTTTTTATTTGGTGAAGAACCTAGCCCGGGGGCTGTAATGGGCATTGCAACATCTTGCGAGGCAGTTCTCGCGACCCCACTCGTTTATTCCGCCTACTACCTTTTTTCGCACCACATTTGTTTTTTTTTTTTTTTTTACCATGTCGCACGTTCAAATAGTTGGATATTTATCAATAGTGTATAGAAACAAAAAAATAATACATAAATAAACTGAGGGTCGGTGGTGAAGGGCGAACAAAGTGGTCGTTCTCATGTCCAAAATGTTTCAAGAGTAATCGATAATTCTACATCACTTTCATTTTCACCGAGAGTCTAAAAAAATTGACCATGAAAATGTCAATTGCACATACAAATATTGTGCTGAATCACTATCTATCCTTTTCATTATTTATTTTTTTTAAACTCATTCACTTGTTTACTCACTAAAGACATTGTGCCCGTTTAAATTGTTTTTTTTTTTTTTTTTTTTTATTATATTTGTTTTTTAAACAGAGTAATTGTCGTTTTTGTTGACTCATCGATCAATTTTATAAACACGACAACTGTACACATGTCAGTTTTACGTATGTATTGTTATTTATTTGTATGTTTATTATTTTTTTTATATCCTTCACTTGTAAAAAATTGTATAGACTTTTAAAGCACATATCTTTATTTTATATACTCAAAAAAACATCATTAACATAGCTAGGTTATTATGACAATCGATAAGGTAAATAGAAAAAAAAATTAACTATACATATGAATAAATAAATTAAATAAATTCATGGGCTGCAGAAAAATTTTAGCCTTCAATCGACAAAGACAAAAAGTTTCATCTTGGTTATGGAAGATTTAAAGTTTACGTCGAATGATTCAGCATATGGGATTTGAAGAAAAAAAAAAATGCTTTATTCGAAAATATGTAGGTATTATATATCGTTATATGGAAAAAGAAAAAAAGACAAAAAAAAAAAATGTATAGATACGGGTTAGATACGACACATTGCAGCCCCTTTGCGTTTTCTTTTTCTCATATATATATACGATCCTTTTTCCTCATACTTATTCACCATCCCTGGGCCCCCAAGCACACTCCCTAGGATATTTATTTTTATTACAAGCCCCCTATCCTCCTGAGTCAACAGATTTCTTGTCACCTATCTCAAATCGATTTTGAGCTTTACAAAATATAAGTATATCTCAAGTAAAATAAAATTATTTGACCATCAAAAAAAAATTATCATTCTATTTATTTCAAAACTTTTATGCGGTTAATGATAATTTATCATTTTTTTTTATTTCAACTTTTATTCACGATTTCAAATAAAAAATAAATAAATAAATAAATAATAACAAGTAAAAAATGAAAATGAAAAATGAATCCACTATGAAAAGAAAAAGCAATTAAAATGAGACGTGAATTTTCGACCGCCGTTAAGACGCGTTTATATTGCTTTAATGTTTTTCGTAAAGTCAGAGGAGTTGTACCTCATTCTTCCTATTTTCAAAGTTTTCATGCGGACCACCAGCTCAGTGGGGTCCAGTAAATCTTGTGCTCTTACACCCGACAGAGCCCAAGGAATAAAAACCTGTGCACGCGTTTTCTACTCGTCCCCAATCTATGGTCCTCTTTGCTATTCTTATTCCCTCGTTACTCGCACTGCCTAAAGGCCCTCCTTATTATATCGTCTTTCCACACCATAAAATTGGAAAAGAATTTTTTTTTTATTTTTATTTTTCCACCTTCTCTCTTGCCACTTCCTTCATTTTTCCCTACTCAAGACAATAGAATCTAATAAATTTGATTACTGATTATAATTTTTTTTTGTTTTTTATATTCTTTTCTTTTTCAACTTTTATCACAAACAAAGGATCAAATTCACAAACAGATATTTTATTTAACTATATATTATAATTATTATAATAATTTAAAAATTTATTATCACGCAATAATATTATATTTATTTAAGATTTTTTTTTATGATTAGACAACTAGTAGTAATTTTATATTTAAACTTTTTGATGAAAAAAATTAAAAATATTTAGTATTTTTATTTTTATTATGTTGTACACGAATAAAAGTTTCACCTATAAAAGTTTTTCGTGAACGTCGTTTAGCAGGTCTGGCAATATGATAATATCGCAATATCGCAAAAGCACCTTTTTTAGAATAATTAAAGTGGAAGTGTCTTTTAAACAGCCCAGGGCTATCATGCCAAGTTAAGTCGCTTTATATTTTCTTCTTATCTTTTTTAATTGTATGAACATATATTTAGATATACATGTATTATAAAAGGAAGGAAAGATTGGAATTCAAAATTATCTGTCTCAGAACCTGGGTAACCAAGTGCTGAGAACAAAGCTCTCTGAAGAACCTGACATGATACATCTTTTATCAACATACGATATCATCATAATTCGTTCATAAATTTTATATCATGGTCAAAATAATTTTTTCACGAAATAAAGACATTGAAACTTGAAAAATATAAAAATTCAATTTTGAAATTTCAATTTAAATGATGGTTTCTACTTGACCGGTATTTTATATCGAATTATTGGTAGTGAATAACATGGTCGGCTTGCTATCGAACGTAAAGCAATGCTATCGGAAATAGCAAAAGCAGGAAACATTGAATTCTACCTTCGATATTCACTAAAGAGTTTTTTTATAAATGAATAATTATATGCTTGACCGAACCATGAATTTAAATAAGAGTTTCACAGCATAAATACCACAATTCGATTCCCTCAATTTCCCACAAAGTGACTACTGCTCTGCTTAAGTCTTAGATCTTTAAAATCATTGTTGCGTATAGAGCATGGGAGATTCGCAGAAATTTTATGACATGCATCTGTTTAATCAAAAATCACTACTTTATTTGAATTTTAACTTGGGTCAGCTTGAATTTATCGAGCAAAGTATTTTATTAGATAGTCTCACGGTTTGCAAATCGATCACACAAAATTCCTTGAATGCAATTGCTGAAGAGGCTTTCCGTTCGTTTACTTTTCAAAATTCTATGAATACTCAAAATATCACGAGTCTTAGGAGATAAATTTTCGACAGTCAATTTCTTTGATACATGTTATGTCTACCAATAAATTTTTCCAGAAAGTACCAATGTGTTTCCGTAGTGTAGTGGTTATCACGTGCGCTTCACAATCTTTTTTCTATTGAATCCGCGCAAGGTCTCCGGTTCGAACCCGGGCGGAAACAGAATTTTTTTTTTATTGCTATCGAAAATCAACAGTATTGAGAATATTATATACTCTATAATATTTTTTTTTGAATTAAAAAAATCATTATGAAATTTATTCTCTTATGCAATCATTGAATTGGACTTTGAATGTTATTGATTTTTTTGCATTTTTGCATATAGCTATTACTGAAACAAAGGATTTACTCGGGAGCTAATTTATCGACATAAGATACAGCTGATAAAAAAGAAACTCTGTTTACTATTGTTGGTAACTTAGCGATCGGTTTGGCATATAAATTATACATATGTTCAACATATTGACTGGTATAGCAATTTAAGTCTATTTATGTCTACAACGTACATTTCGTTTATCTTGAAAAATTTTTTAACTAACGAAATTTTTTTCTCACTGTACTTATAGTATAATTGGATTGTCATCATCAATTGTCAGGATGGCCGAGCGGTCTAAGGCGCCAGACTCAAGGTCATTAACCTTCTCGGTTCAAAACCGGGGTATACTGGGGCTTCTGGTCCTCAATGAGGGCGTGGGTTCGAATCCCACTTCTGACATTTTTTTTTTATTACTTCAATAAAATTTTAATTTTTTTTTTAAATGACCTCGGTAGTTTGTTTAAATCGATATTTGACTACTTATATTCACTTTGCACAAAACTACACGAGTAATGGAATATAAGAGTTATGTTTTAAAAAATTCATGTATTTTTATTTTGGTATTTCCGTTTTTCCTAGAAAAGTAAAGTAATAAAAAATAGCACGTGCATGACGGGTATCCCTGAATAAAAAATATGTGATAATACAACAGGTACCATTTATCATCAAATATTGTAAAGAAATAAAGGTGTGAAAAAAAAGTGTTATAAATTGTCGGGAGAATGCCAGCTGTTACTTATACGCGGTTGCATTTAAGTGCCCGTTGCATACATGATGTAATACAACATTTATAAGTCCATGGAATATCATTCAAATCATATATTCAAATGGAGGGGAAACATTGACTTTGCGTGTGGGCACGCCTTCTCACCTTTCAGAGTTTTTGTGATAACAAAGACTATTTATTGAAAAATGGTGAAACAATTTTTACATCGGAAAATACTGAACATGCAAATCGACGGTCTGCGGTAAAAACAAAAAAAAAATAGGTAGTATCAGACTTGCTTCCGATTGAATACATTCAATTTTTTCTATTTATTCAAGACTATGTGGATTCTGGAGCCTCAATCCTACGCTACCGGCTTATGTCAAAATTCTTTATTACATCTACAACAAAGTCGTTTTGAGCTTTGTGCTAATTTTTATCGGAACACTAACTGCAGATTTGATTATTAATTTTAATGATCTCTTAATCGTTACCGATGATGGCTGTTATCTTGCTGGAATGATAGTCATATTATTCAAAATATATATATTTAATAATAAACAAGAAAAAATTTATCAGCTTGTCGAAAAAGTCTATCAACCAATGGATGTAATTTCTAAATCGTCTGGTAAGTCGGAGATAATTTTTATAAATTAAATGTAAGCTATTTTTTCGATTCCAGATTTAGGAGTACGTAGCCGTTTGAGGATTTCAAATTTTATCGAACAATTATTATTTTATTTTTTTATTGGATTGGCAATATTTCTTGCTTTTGCATTACTTGTTTTGGTGCCAAAACAAGATGGAGAGCTTCCAATAAGATCTGCTTTTCCATTTAATACAAAAATATCACCAAAACATGAAATTGGATATTTTTTACAATCAGCAGCAATTTGTTACGGACTATTTCTAATTGTTTGCATGGATTCTATGGTTACGGAAATGGGCCGATGGATTAATTTTCGAATGAAAATTTTAACTTCCAATTTTCGAATGTGTGACAGTAAACAACACGACAGGGGGGCATTTTATTCGACCGATGCTACATTCGAGTTTATTAAAAATACAAGTATTTATCAAATCACCAATGAACATCAAAAGATACGATCATTTATACCGATGAAGCTTGATGAAGTAAATAATTTTGAAGATTCTTATCAATTAAGATTTAAAACTTGTCTGCAAAATCATCAAGACATAATCCATGCTGTTGATGATTTAAACGCAATTTTCGGTTCCAGTATGCTCATGCAGTTATTCGCAAGTTTTTCCATGATTTGCCTTACTGGTTTTCAAGCTGTTTTAGTGAGTCATAAATATTTTCGAATAAAAATTAAATTAACGATTAAATTTTAATTTATTTCTTAAATTTCTCTAGGGATCCACCTCTAAAACAAGCCTCATGAAATTTGCTGTTTATCTTGGTGCAGCATTTTCTCAACTAGCAAACTGGTGTTGGATTGGAAATGAAATAAGCTACGAGGTTAACTATTACAATTATATATGCATGAAGGGTTTTAAATACTCATTACTCTACTTGAACTTTCATAAATTTATTTTTAGAGCACAATTTTATTTGAGAGTCAGTGGCTCTCAGGATGGGAAAAGCAAATAAGTGATCCATCGATAAGAACATTAATGACTATTCCTTTGATACGAACAAAAAAACCTCTTCAACTTAAGGCTGGAAAATTTTATACAATGTCAATGGCGACTTTTACTGGGGTAACTGTCAAATATATTTTTATTCAAAATTTAAAATAACGACATGACGATTTTTTTTTTAAAACAGATTTTACGAAATTCTTATCAATTTTTTGCACTTTTAACAACTGCAACTGATGCGCAACGCCAGTGATTTTTATATTCTCCTCATCGAAAAAAGACAACTTTTTTTTTTTTCTTTCGTTACAACTCCTACCACTTAAAATATCAATTGAAAATCATCTGACATTAAATTAATTTAAAAAATTAATTCAATAATAACTATAATATAATTTAGTTATACTTTGAAAAGGTATTTAATATTAATTTTAAATTTCTTCTCTACCATTAAATTGCCATTAAAAATATATAGATATATATATTTATTTTTTTACAGGTAAATTTAAATGGAATTTGATGATAATGATACCAATCACATTATTGAACATTGACATTGGGATAAACTGGTTATTAGTTCTACCGGTATATAAAATTCTCGTCGCAGTTTTACGGTTATGGAACCTTCCAAAAAACTGGATTTCTATTCTCGTCAAGTTGTAACAGGTGTTATCACCACAATTCCATATTTCGACAAGTTTTCTATACATCTATATATAAAGCCTAAAGAGAATACTTTTATTTTCAATTGCCATGTGATATTTTTTATTTTTACGTTCTTTCAAAATTACAATAAAAAAAAAACCATTGTCGTGTTATTAAAAAAGGGTAAATTTTGTGTTTTATTATTATCACCGGAACATTGTAGTTGTATACATGATTAGACGTTATCAAAGCACGTAGTGTAAAACTTTTCGCACGAGTTGACAATCGTGCACGCGCTCATCTATTTATGTGTACATATAAGTTATGCTCTATCTATTTTACTTCTCCCCAAGGAATATGTGATTACGGAAATTCCGTGGAAATTGGAACTTCTTTGTTTTATGTCGGTCTCACTTACACTCGCAAAGATATAAATGAGAACTCATGCACGCGGAAAGAAGCAGGTAGAATTGACGTGTTTATGTTTGTAAAGAAGGTGGAAAAGAACAAAAAAAAAAAAAAAAAAAGCAGTCATGGCATATGCAATTTTATCAGCGGAACTGAATAGTCATTGGTGATAAATTTATAGAATAGAAGAAAAAAAAATATATAGCATAAATTACTAATATTGATAATATGCAGCATTGAACTGAAAAAATTTTAAAAATCAATAGTTACAAGTATAAGATAAATATATATTTTGGTTTCCCTATTTATTTATTTTTTCATTAAATGTTTTTAGAAAGGAAAATTGAAAAGAAAGTTACTGCCTCACCGGATCTATTTAATGTCATGAAAAAATTCTCAAAACAATCTCAAACACTTGAATGAAAAAAAAAAAAAAAAATGAATAATTTAAATTATAAAAATCTTACATGAACAATAAAAAAAAAAAAAAAATGACAAAAGTTAACCATGTAATTATTAAAAATCAAAAGATAATTATTTATAATTAAGCTAATTGCTTAATTGCATAAAAAATAAATACATTGTTGTATAGAAAAAAAAAATCTCAGTATATTTTATACGTATGAATATTATAAGCATAAATAATTCATCGACATGAGTTTAAATAAATCAGTGAAGATGTGAATAGATGTAATTTTTTAGTCAGTCATAGTAAAAATTATATATACATATATACAGATGGTAAAGCCAACGAAAAAAAAGTTAGCTACAATAATACATAGCGACAAAATCATTTCCTAGACAGATGTGGCTGATGCTTTGCCACATGTTCATCTAACTGTTGCCAACTAAGACCATATACTACATGATACTTAAAATTTACACCATCTTCTTGTAAATACTAATCAGTATCTTCACTTATATATAGTCACCCTGGGATGCATGATATTTTGTATATATAATTAATTATTAATATTATTCAACTTGCCCATATATTTTAAATGTAGAAGGAAAAAAAATTCTATAATTAAAATTGTGGAATCAACGACACAACCAGTCATATCAATCAGTCTCTCAGTTATTTATTTAAAAATACCTAAAACTTGAAATTTTCGCAACTAATAAATAAGTCTGAATATTATCCTAACTTTTATGCAACCACTCAATATACCGCTATGAGAATCTGCTTTAATTTTGAATATTTCGGCGACAAAAATTCAGAGTCGTTTGCCTAAATTTATGTCTCTAAATAATTTAATCATCTTATCAACTTGATTACATATGTATAACTGTATCTTATCCTTCGAAAAACAAATATGATTTTTGTTTTTTTTTTTATTTATTTTTTTTTTTTTTCAATCTGGTTTGTTGAATTATTTGAATCCAGAAGCAATTTATCACAAATAACGTCCGTTATTTACGTTTTTTTTTTCCTTATTCTATAAATCCTTAATAAATATATAATTATAAATCAATCTATAAAATATCAATTAATTAGAATTAACTATTAATGTGTTATTAGATATAAAATTATGTTTATTTAAATTTAAGAAAATGAATTATGTGTTAAAAAAAACCCTGCGGGATGTATCATGTCATTATTTCAATAAGATCTGCTCAATCATTTTAAATAATTTCTAAGGTAAAGCTATCAGCACGTGCCTTGCTTCGAGGCAAAGTGATTATTAAAAAAATTTTTTTTCGTCGGTTTTTCTTTGAAAAATAAACAAAAAAAAAATACCAATTAATGAAGCTATTGAGTGGATCCAAGTGAAGGGATTTAAATTAAAGACTGGAAGTCGTGAGTGTATCTATTTGACACGAGAATAGGTAGGTACATAGAGACTGAGATTGTAAGGTGTACAGTGTAGTGATGACGACGATGATGTGGTCGAGGTGATGGAAGAAGGGGGACTACTATACACAAGACCCTGGTAAGCTGGTAAGTGAAACGGACTCAGTCTCCCCCCTTGTTTTACCACAAGTTATTCTTCAAGCCACAAACTACCCATCCACCACACTGCACAGATCAACCACCTTATTTTTATTTATTTCTTTGCTAACAAAACAACACAAATGTCACTGTCACTTATCTCGTGTAAAATTCATTGTTTAAATATTAATAAAGTTTATTTAATTTTTAAAGTGCATAATGATTGAAGTGAAAATAAAACAATAATTATATTTTTTTATTATTTTTATAAAATTAAAAAAAAAATTTATTATATTTTTGTGAGTGAAAGAATTAAAAAAGAAAAAAAAAAAAATTTAATACGAGAAAACGACTCGAAAACAACTTGACGCTGTAGTAAACTCAGGTAATGAACTTGTTATATTTTTTCTTTTTTTATAATTATTTAACGATATCACTAATTAGGTAGTTACATCGAAAAAGAAAAAAAAGTAAAGATAACAAATAAATTGTTTTCATATTATCAAAAAAACATTTGTAATATTTGAAATAATTAAAAATCTCTTGGAAATTATATCAAGTGCTAAAAAAAATATATAGCAATAATTGAGATAATAATGTATTTTTGGATTAATCATAAAGTTAAATATTGAAGGTATAAAAATTACAGAATGACAATGATCAAGACCTTGCAAGGTCATCAAAGAAATACGAGTCTTATGATTATATTAAAACACACACTGACTTTTAAAATATATTCTTGGAGACTCGTTTCCGTTGATCTAATAAATAAAAGTAAATAGAAAAAGAGAAACATCAAATTAACAACAACATGTACATTTTACACAGGACGCCTATGTGCTCCAGTTACCCTGATCTTTTAATCTTCCACTTTTCTCACTTCCTCTCTTTATACGATATACCTAACTTTGCTCATTTTCAAACTCAACAAGATGATGCAAGTATAAATTAATTTCATTTACATGCTTTCACAAAAAAAAAAAAATTAATTATTGTTATTATTAATTAGAAAATAAATATGTGGATAATAATTTAGTAATTAAATTGTATGTGTATATATATATATTATAGCTGTGATGATTTATTTTGAAGCAGCATATCATCATGATAACAAGATTATTGAATACAATAATCTTTTCATTTTTTTTAAGACTAAAAACTAAGTAGGCAATAACCTACTTGTTACATATTATGATCAAATTTTATTATTATTATTTGCATTTTATTTTTTAAATTTTCTCAGTTCACACGCAACTTAAGATTCTCTTTTCTCTAATTTTTCATTTTTTGTATCGAGATATTTGGCCTATTTTACTCGGACTGTTGAACATTTTATCATCTAAAATAAATAGGAAATCATAAAATTCATATTTCCTTTTGAATCTGTTATTTGTATTTAATATAAAAATAATAGTTTTTTCGAATTTTCTATTGTATTTAAATTACAGTATAAATATCGTTATTGTGATAAATAATATAGCCAGCAAATAAAGATGATTATATTATTTTAATATAATCATTAAAATTATATATTAAAATTATTTTAAAGCTGCAATTAATAGCTAGTAATCAATACTCATAAATTGTTATTGTTTTTTTTTCTCTTCATTGTTCTTTGAATAATAAATCAGTATGAAATATGTTTATGACATAAAACCATAATGACTTGAATATAATAATTAATTTATTATTTGATAATTTTAATATTTGACCAAATTCGTAAACTCTGTATACATGTACAGCGCACTTTGAACACGATCAACATGTGATTAAACGTTTTTTCAAGTAAGCTTTTATGCACATTTTCATATATACACACATAAAAAATTATCAGAAATATACTTTATGATAGTCATGCTCGTTTGCTTTGATACCTGCACTTGAGTACTGTATAAAAAATAAAAATAAAAAAAAAAACACTCAACACCTGACGCTAGCTGTCTCTCATCTATTCAAGTTCATTCATTGTATAAAAAAAATATAAAAACTATTCAACAAAAATAAGATAATTGTATTCACGTTAGCATCACACAAGTTTTACATTTTTATTT
>MKYW01000007.1:2500051-2528112 GCA_015776835.1 Aphidius ervi
AAAAAAAGATGTAGCCATTCATATCTGACAGATGTCAGTTGATAATATTTATCATTTGAATTGTTCCACTTGAATTTTTAACATAAAACAAGCTACTTCAAAAACGACACTCAAGAATTTTCTCAAGTGTGTCAATGATCATACATCTATGCGAAATATCTGTGCAATTTTTACGATATTTTATTTTTATTGTGTCGGAAAAATAGTAAATACTTTTGAATTTTTTTTTCATTTTAAAAATATCATTTGGATTTTTTAATTTTTATATTTGAAAACACAACTTGAATAAATATATATAAATAGACACTGCACACACACATACTTGGGTGATAGGTTAAATATTTGCGAATAAACAGAGAAATTTTCTTTTTTTTTTCAAGACAGTTGTTGAACGAGTTGTTTGAGTAGCATTTGCACGTGTAAAAATGTCTCTTATACGTCATCTTTAACGTCCTGAATTTCTGTGATACATCGACAATTTTATATTTCAAAAATAAATAATAAATAAATATTAAAATTTATAATTACATTGGTATATATATATATCTGTTTCAGGAATGCTACACGAATAATTTTTTTGAAGAAAAAAAAAAAACCGTATTTAAAATAAAAACTGTGTTGAATTTAATTAACATAAACCTTGATTGAATAATGAACGAGTTTCATTCTACAGGTGGCTGGATATATTTTAGAAAATTAAATATATTATATATATATTCGAAATGATGGTTATTTTTTTTAGCAGAGAGAAAAAATGGGATAGAAAAAATATAAAAAAGAGAGATCAAGTCACTGATGGATGAGTCTGGTAAATGTTGTCGTCGCAAAAGCATATATGCCATTTTAAGTTTTTTTTTTTATAAATTTAATCGAATCAAGAATAACTGTCTGAACATGATCATTTCAATTTAATATTATATAAATTTCCACGCAAGCAAGTTTGTCTAACAAAACTATTTTGTCATAATTTGTAAATTTTTATAACAGGTTCTCCCGGTATAACCCAGACATATTATTTACAAATTAATCTTCAATTTCATCATATTTTTAATAAACCAACACCATTTGTTTTTAATCGATGTATATATTCAATCTGATTTTATCATTTTTTAAATTTATCCACGCCTCTTAACTCACAATTTTAACAGCAAAGGCGATAACTGACGAGACTTTTCAGCACTTTCCATTCAATCAACTAAAAAAAAATTTAAAAAAAAAACACAACTTTTTGTGTATACCTTGTAATTTTTAAAGGCGCTTGAAAATCGATTAAAAATATTCATTATCAATGTCAAAAATAAAAAAATAAAGAAGAAAATTAACTAAAAAAAAAAAAAACCTTAAACCATCAATCCATAAAATATTAATTATTCTTCATTTTTCTCACCAATCATCGCAGTTTCGATAAATTTTTTTTTTATGGCAAAGTCATAAAGATAATTAACAAAATAAAGTGTCCAACATAAAAAAATATATTTGAGAATAAAAAAAAATATAAAATATGAGCAAGTTGAAGCACCAACAAGATATGCTATTTCATTGGTTGATATATAAGTCTCGATTGGTCAACGATCCCTTTTGCAGAGATGTTTGATGATGAATAAAATACATCATGAGTTTGATGGTAAATAAAATACGATTCTTATAACGTGTTGTCTCTTATGATGCAGGCACTTAATCATCAAAGACTATATACCTGAATCAAATCAACCAACAAAACCAGAATAATTTAAAAAACAAATGGATTTTTAAAAAACGACAAATTAGAAATGTATCTATTCTGAATTTAACGATATTTTTTTTTTTTTATAATGGTTATACAGTTATCTATTATAAATAAATTTATGACATTACGACTTGGCAGCCAATCAAATAGCCAATACATATTCCATATATTAAAATAATACAAGTTTCAATATAGTGCTTTAATATATTATTTGCTAAAAATCGTTTACATTATTTTATAATGTAAAATAAAATAAATAATTTAATTTTATAAACATAATTCTAATCTCTCCAAAGTAACTTTGATGATTAAATTTTTATTTTTTTTTCTAACCGTTATATTTTTTTTTTTTTTTCAATTTATTTTCAATTTGTTAGTCGGCAAAGTTTAAAGAATATATATACTAATATTAATCTAATCAAGCAACTAATAGTATAATTGATAACTAATTCGTAAACATACATATCAAGATAAAAATATATAAAATTATATATGCACATCGTCACTTCCGTTCATTGATGATGATGTCTTAATTAGAACCTTAGAGTGCCTCTTATCAAATTACAACTTTATTATTAAAAGAAATTAATGCGATTATTGTTATTTATTTATTTTTATTTAAACTGTCGTTTAAGAAAAAGAAAAAAAATCATTTTAAATGCTTTTATTCGCTGATGAACTGCACTTTTCGCAAGTCTTGAGTATTTTTTTAATTTTTTTTCTTTCATTTTTGACGACATTCCTTGCCCCTTAACGATCGTTGAATGTGAACGCGCGCACGAATGCTCGTTAAAATTAATTGATATAGGAAGTGTCGGGTGGATACACACTTGGTGAATAACACCATAAAAATCTACCAACTGAATTTTCTATTTATAACAAAAAAAAAACAATCATCAGCTACTAAATATACTTGAGTTTGATTATTATATTTAATTTTATTATTTTCTAAAATTTTCCAAGTATTAATAATATAAATTTTCAATTGCCAAATGTTGATCATTCAAAATAAAAAAAACCACTTGTTAATAAGGTGACCAAAATGTACTTGTAGATAGTTATAATCACTTCTGGTTGATTAAAAATAGTGATGCCGCGATATGACGATATGACGATACGATACGATATGGAGGTGGCGATATTCGATACGATATGGGGTTTCATATCGTATCGTCAAACTCGATACGATACGATATGGTCAAGACGATATATCCGATATATCGTCCATATCGACGATATGACATTAATTTTTTCATAATATTGATAACAAATATTAAAAATTATCAATTAAAATTATAAAATAAAATAAATTCAAAGAACTAAACGAACGCTTCTTTTTTCACCTTAAAAAAAAAAAAAAACCATTTCATTAAAATAAACAATTACACTTCGACTATTTAAAAAAAATTTATAAATCTAGAATGGTTTGAAAATTAATACCATGATGTCTTAACTGTACAACACCCCAATGACTTATGTTGAAAAATTGAAGAAAAAAAATATAGACATTGACAGAAGAGTTTATTCATGAAAATGACCCTCAAAATACCGTTAGAAAAAAAAATAAAAATCATCTGTATCTGCAACATTTTAGAGTTTTATTTGTTGACAAAATAATTTTTCAAAGGAAAAAAAAAAAAAAAAAGAAACCGTGTTTTAACAGCAGGGTATTTACAACCACAGTATAGAAAAATATATGAAAAAAAGATAAGATTGTTTGAAATATTTTTATGAGCCTTCATGCCGGAAAACCGATTTGCACGCCTTAACCCTGGGATTCCATCGAAGTTTCTCAATTCTATCTCTTTAAAAACTTTGTATTTCCTCGAAAATCTATTGGTCATCATTGAAAACATTTTAAAAAATCCAGATGCTGAAGTACATATGGTAGAAGTAATAAAAATAAAATACATATACAGGCATTTCTGTACTGAGAAAAAAAATATATAAAATTTCGAAAAAATACAACAAAAACTGAATTTTTTTTTTACAATATCGTCGATATGACGATACGATACGATATGGAGACGATACGATACGATACGATATGATGAATTTTCGATACGATATGGAGGCGATATGACCACTTGACGATACGATACGAGACGATATGGCCCTTGAAAAATACGATACGATACGATATGGGGCCTCATATCGTATCGTATCGTATCGCGGCATCACTAATTAAAAAGTTCAACTGTTCAAAGCTACCAGACTTGATATTGAAAAATCAGGAAAAAAAAAAAAAAAATTTAGGAGAAAAGAAAATGAAAATAAGATAATCATTAAAGTGTCAAAATGATCAGTGCAAAATGAAAAAAAAGAAAAAGATATAGGTATATATTTATGCATAAGTGTTCTGTATCGGTGGGGACCACTTGTTAAATCCCGTTGCTTAAAGAGCAACATAAGAGTATCATCTGGGCGCGGCCAGAAGAGGAAGAGGAGGTTCCGATCATATATTGGAGTATTGGAGGTGGAATAAAGTCGGCTCGTGCCGCTACGCATCGTCGAATAAGAAAAGTGATACCACCAGCATCATACACTTGTTTATTAAATTACAAGAATTGTGTCGAATGAATGAATGAATGAAAATCAAGAAAAAAACACCAGAGAAAATTGGTACACAGATGAAGAAGCTATACCTTTGTAATATCTCAAGATGATATTATCCATTGCATGCTATTTAAGAATCAAAAAAATTTATACCGTTGCAGCAGCAAGAGTGTCATTATATGTATATACAAAAAAACTCCATGAACCGTGTCGAGTTGTAATAAAATTTCTTAATCTTATACATCGTGCGATATCATTTCTTCAGAAAATTTTTCTCATTCTTGTATGCATATATGTGCGTATATTCTACCTTCACCTTTTTCAACAACTTTATTTAATGTGTCATTGACACAATGCGAAATTACACTGCACTTTAGCATGATAAAATTTATTGATTCAATGAAATTTATCAGTCAATAAATTAAAATTTAATGACTATCTATTTTTTTTTTCTTTTCTTTTTTATTTTTGGAAATTTGTGTTTACAGATAAATTGCCTCATAAAAATGCATTCTATTGACTCAATTAAAAAACCTCAATTTCAATTAAGCAAGAAATATATATATAAAATGGAAAAAATTATATAAATAATTTCTCGCATCAACAGAAGAAATTTTTTTTTTTAGAAAGTTGTCTCAATCGTACAATCAAAAATCATTATAATATAACAAGCATGTATATTAATAATAATTAATAAATTAATAATTATTAAAATTAATTTTTTCTAGAATGCTCGGAAGATGCTTCTACAGATTCTCGTCATCACTGGCTGTTTCAAAGTGTTCAGCGTATTGGGACATGATGTTTCTGTCGTTAGGCACATTGACGGCGATATATTCACCGTTGAAGGTATACATAATTTATTAATTTGTTAATTTAATTAACAATCAGTTTTTTATTAATTGCATTATTAACTTGACATTTCTTTTTTTTTTCATTTAATTATTATCACCAATAAATTCTATATATTATATAGTTAGAATAGAATAATTAAAAAAAGAAATATTTAAAAAACGGTAAAGTCTGCACTTGCACAACATTTGTCATTAGTGTTTTAAAAAAGTTTTAATAAAAGTATACATCCGGACTCGTGCGAATCATTGGAAAGTGGATTACCAGTTTTTCCTGATTGTCTAGTCTATAATTCAAGCTCATAAGTCTTACCTCAAAAAACAACAAATACACATATAAATAAACCGTGATGGCACCTAAGTTGTATATATTTATAAAGACTCGCAATTAAACCGGTATACAAAAAATATTCAATTTAATATTATAAATATAATTTGTCAATATTTATATGCAAAAATATGTTTGTAAATTTATGTGTTAATGAAAAATTAAATTAGTATTAATTTTATTTATCAGGTTATTGCATAAATGCATGCTCGGATGTTAGCAGTGGAACAGCATCACCTTACAATAATCATCTCTCTATGACACTCAATACAAATACTACTTGTATATGTCAATGCAATTCTGGTCTACCACTTTTTCGAGAAGATCTCAACCTTTGCGTGAGTGATATACAAGGTAAGTTTATTTTACATGCAACTCAACAAACAAATCTTCAACTGTTTAATATATTTTGGCAAAAAAGAAAAAATAATTTGTTAAATTCATCTTTTTATCTACATGATGATGTTATGAGTATATATATTTCTGGAAAGAGAAATTAAATGGAATATGTGAATTTATATATATTTATTTGAAAATGAATTGATGCTGGGTGGCACACACAGTGGTTTCAACGATTTTCGACACGCAATATTATAAGTATGTCCTGGTAAAATCCAGTTGGTTTGACCTTCTTTTTATATGATGAATTTAAAATATATACATTTTAAAAGATGAGCTAATTTAACTTAAAATTTTTTGCATATATATATTTCTGGTATATCATAAAGTTATATACATTTATTTAACTTTGCTTTTATACTTTTGAAATTGTAATAATAATAATTATTATTATAATATATTTATTATTATTAATTTATACAAATAAAAAGGGCCTTTTTTACAAACAAAATAACATCAGCACTTTAATCATTATAATATAATTATTATAATAAATTTAAAATACCAACTGTATCATCAATTTTTTGATAGTTTGCTTTCTCATGAATATACATTTGGTTTTATTAACGAGTTTTGGCTACGCAAATATTAAAGATAATAATCAAGAATTGCTTTTTTACTTATTTATCAAAAATTTATACAAATGTATATCCATGAAAAAAAAAACTTTCATCGAAAAAACCACTTGTTACTTTCTCAACAAGAAAAGACAAGATTTTTTTTTTATTTTTTATTTTTATGCCTGTTTGAGTAAAAACTTTCAAGATGAAATTGAATGATGGTTATTGATTTACCAGTTCCCTAGTGAGTCTGTCATCAGACATCATGCAGTTTCAAGTTTAATAAAAGACTATATATTATTTATTTGTTAAAAATTTATGTAATTGAAATTTCAGAATTGTGTGAAAGTAATTAATGTCTTATTGTCATTGTCATGCCCAGAAATAAACAATTTATGTACTTTTACAATGTAAATATAATGTAAAGTACACATTCACATACGACAAGGTCAAATGATAAATTTATATACAAACATTTATTTTCTTCTGAATATCTTAATTATAATGAAATTATTAAAATTAAAATTTAATGTATTATGTTGCTAGAACAAAATGTTTCACAACGTAATTTTATATAATAATGAATTTTTCATCATTCAAATGTAAAAATAAATTTTTACTTTTTTTAGTAAAATATAATACAGTAATTTACGACGTGAAACATAACATACGGGTGAACGACAAATAGGCGCTGGGAAGCTACTGCAAAAAAGTTATAGTGAAGACAGGTCTTGGGAGGTCGAATTTATGGACCCGGTCAATAATCCAGCTGTGATTTTGTTCAACCAGTGGCCCAAGTGACCTGTCGACTACCGTCTTATTAATGACCCCAACTTTATAAGCATCATTTCATCTTATTTACCAAAAAACCGGCTTGCTTCAGCATATACATGTCTTCTTGTTTCTCGATTTTTTTTTATTCTTATTCCCCCCCTATGATTAAACATGAACAACAAGAAACCTCAATTCATATAGTTTACAAGGTCGAGGTTCAAAATTTTATAATTTAAAAAAATCTATCAGGAAAAATAAATGAATAATTTGAAAACGGGAAAAATTCAAGATGAAATAAATCACTTGGTTGTCGGATGATGTGGGCTCCAAAGATTCTAAAATGGCCTTGGATAAGATAAACGGTTATAAGCCTTCAAAGTATTCACTCGTTTGACTGCAACTATCTACATGGTAGTTGATTATTTGTAAGCTTTTTTTTTTTACTTTTCTTGTTGTACAATTAGTTACCTTCTAGTTTTAACAAAATTACTGATTAAAAATGTCTCTTAAATATTTTTACTAACTTGTGTGTAATAGCCTTGCATGACATTTGTTAAATTCCATATGTTTACTTTGACAAAATAAAAAAAAAAAAGAGTATTTGCATACATATTTGTAGGCTGCAGTCTTTGAAAAATACCACTTAAATTATTTGCCCACCAATGACAATCAACAGTTAGTTGACTATTGTTTTAATTTAAGAATGAGTTAGGGATTTTGTGAGTTTGATTTACCGCTAGATTAGATAAAATTCTGCAAGTCACACTTTGTATTGTCTTTGATTATTCATGTCTTTTGTATTTTTTTTTTTTTTACATGTGCAGAGTGCCGTATTGCTGGATTCTTAAGTAGCACTGGTGTCATTGAAAAAGTACCCTATGTATTTTTACCTCAACGTGGACAGATTGTTTATCCACAAGCAGAAATACAATTTGAGGGTATGTCACGAGAAAAAAAAGCAATTAATACTTGGACAGTATGCTAAACAGTAATTAAATTTAATTTTTATTATGACATTTGGTCTTTTAGGTATAAAAACACCACTTTGTGGTATTGCTGGATCTCAACAACTTGGTAAATATGGATGGACAGAGTTTAAAAATATATCAAGTGTTGAACCACCCTTTAAACTATTTCGAGATGAAGGAAGAACATTTCTACAGGTAAATAGAAATTTATGTTAATTTAATTTATACTTATTGTTGCCTATTTTCTTTGAAAAATAATTTTTAATATATCTGTTGTCTGACAGTGGAATGGTGAGCCTGGTCTTAGAGACGCAGCTGAAGGTAAAATTGTTGTTGCACGACTTGTTTGTCGTGATGCATCGCCAAAGTCCACGAACCCAGGTGTATTTAGTCCCTGTGTGACCTTCAGAGTTGCTGGATCCCCATCAAAGACAAGTAAGTATTTTTTTCTTTAGATTAATTAATTAATTTTTTTTTTCATATAATTAATTTTTACAATAATAAAAATTAACAGATATTCGAGAAGTAACATTTGCATCGGCAGTTCAACCTCAATATGGATTATCTACAATTGAATATACAGCTATTGGAATAGCTGCAATTTTATTGGCCTTGATTTACATTGCCAGTGTGTCGTTATATTTACACAGTCGAAAGTCTCGTCAAAAAGACATGGAGGATCCACCAGAAATTGTAATAACAGGTGGCCGAAATGGTGCTGGATTGATTAAAAAAAATCCATTACTAACAGCAACACGACACTTTGAAAGTGACACAAATAGTGGTCTCAGTGAAAGCGATCAAGGTGATGAATTTAATTTAAGTGACAATGAACAAGGATTTGAAAAGGTGACATCGGCAATTGTACATCCTCAACAAATGTATATGGAACAAACAGAAGGACCCTTTGGCACTTCAATAATTGCTGAACGTTTGCCTGAAGAAGACGTGAGAATTGTTGAAACAATTGAAAATACACATCAACAAGATATGCCAGTACTTCCTGGTACACAACGTCGCAAATTATATTTTAATCCTGCCTATTTTGAGCGACAACTACTTATTGTAAGTTTATATTCATAGTGAAAAAAAATGTGAATAGAAAATCAAATTTATTCTTAACGGTATGCAATTTGTATTTGTATTTTTTTTTTTCCTATCAATTCAGGCACCACCACCAGCAGCTATTGAATTCCTTCTTAAAATTCGCGAAGTCATCTCAATTGCTAAACACAAAATGTCAGCCAAACGATTTATTCCAACACTGTCAGGTATACCCGAAGAAGAATCATCATCAGAACGTTGTGCTTCTACAAATAAACGTGCTGCTTCTGTTCAAGGCTCTGTTGCTAGATCAAAAAAATCACAAAAATGTACTGGTTGTCCTGGTTGTATGGAAGCTCGTCCAAATTTACCAGTAATTGTTCCTGACATTTCACGTTCAATTACTGGTGATAGCAGAATTCGAGCTTGGCTGGAGGATGTCAAACCACCAGAAAGACGTTATAATAATATTGAGGATAATCATAAAAATTTTCAAGAAAATATACGTACATTTGCAAGAAGCCTAGAAAATTTACGAGACAATAGAAATAATTATATGAATATTGAACAGGTAAATTCAACTGGAAAAACTTTAGCTTCATGGAAAGAAAACCCACCAATGCTCAGGACATTTCAAAATATTGCTAGAAGTGAAATTCTTGGAGATAATGATAATAATAGTGTCTCGAGACGATCAACAAAATCTATGTTTGAAGATACAAATTATGATCGTTTTTGTAGAACAAGAAGACGTACATTAGAACTATCAACAATTGGTCCAGACAATGAAATTAATGCCAAGGTTAGAAAAGCTATTGAAAATTCATTTATTAAACAGATGGAAGAAACGGCTGCTTTAGAAAATCAAATAAATGAAGATCATCGTAATCAAACTGAGCAAAGATTTTCACCAGATGGTAGTTCAGAAAAAACAAATCCAGAGTCAATAAGTAGCAATAAAAAAATATCAACTAGTACACAAAAAAGAAAAAAATCAAAAGCACCAGATATTCCTGGTAAAGAATTAAATGACATTAACAATGAACGTCAAACATCAAAAACACCTGCCAAAAAAATCATGGATGCTGTTATCAAAGAAATGAAAGATGTTAAAGCACTTGATCATCATGATAGACTGATTAATCCAAGCTATAAAAATGATAGCTTAGATAATAATAAAAATCAAAAAAGAAAAATTAAAAAAAATATAGTACCAATGCAAGTTAATGATAAATCTGATAATATACAAATTGAATCAAAAAATAATATTGATATTAATAATAATAATAATGAAGATGATAATGATGATGAAATAGCAAAAGAAAATTATTATAAGAGTTTTCCAGAATTTATTTCTCAACGACCTGATGGTTATTCACTTGTAAGTGAAGTTTATGTTAATGATGGTTATGCAAGTCCAGCAAATAGTGATGATTCAGGACCAGAAATACGATATGAAGCTGAAAATCCAGGTCATTTAACAATAAAAGTACATGATTCACCAAATAATTATGTGAAACAAGACGAGTCAGAATATGAGCCAGACACATTAGATAGAAAACCAATGAGACTTAAAATAAATGGTGATGTAATTTATGAAAAAGATATGACAAATGAAAATTACATTGATTCATTAGAAAGACCACCAGCACCAACGCAAATATTATTAAAAAGTAAAGGAAGTTTTCGTATAGATGATGAGAAAAAAAATAATACTAGCTCATTAACAAGTGGTGGCTATGAAACTTTACGTGATATTTATGCAGCAAAATTAAAATCAAATACAATAGATTCAAAACTTATGAAAAGCATGAGTTCATTGAATAATGATGATAATAAAGATGTTAATAAAAAAATTGATTTAGATAATTCAATTGAAAAAACAAAATATTTAACACCAGATCAAAGACAAGCAAGACGTCAAAGAAAACAAAATCAACCAGATGTTGTACCACTACCACCACCACCACCACCACCAATAATAGATAATAATTATTTACAACAAAAACCAACAAGACAAATTGATAATTTTTTCATATCAAAAAACGTCAAGGACAGAAGTACAGCTGAAGCAGGCAGCCCTACGGTCAGCGACAGCCCTTCTGTCCAAATACCTCGTCTCGTAGGGACAAAAAAAAATCATAAATTTAACAAACAATCTTGGAAAAAAATAATTGATACAGAGACAATAAAAAATACTAAACAAATTAATCAAAAAAATGGAAAAATTGAAGACAGTGGATATCTAAGTAGTACAGATAGTAGTGAATCTCATAAACAATTATTAAAATATGAATTTAGTAGTGTCTCAGAGACTGATGAAACTGAATCAATATGTGATGGTGCCAGTGAAAGTGGAGCTGAGAGTATTGGTACTGATAGTGTATTTTTTGGTAATTTTAGAAAACTTTCAAATATTTCAAATTTTTCAAAGAGCATTGATTCTGGTGTTGATATTGGTACATTAAATTCCGGATCAAGATCATTTAATTTAGAACGACAAACAAGTTTTAATACAAGTGACAGTGAAAATGAAAGTTTTGTTACTGTACTACCTTATGGAGGTAGTCGTAGAAACAGTTTAGTACTTTAAAAAAATATAAATTTTGTGCCAATAATCGTTTGTAAGCGATCGAGGCAACTCATGATAGTTTTTAATTAAATTTAGCAATAATTTATTGACTTTTTAAAGTCATCAATCAAGTTCATTAATCGGGTCTTAATAGATTTTAGTTTAACTTTTAAGTTTGTTATAATTTTAGCATACTTTATTTATATGTAAATTTAATTTATATATTTTTTTTAATATGTCAATCATGACAGACAATGGCCAATGGTGCAATACTAGATTAATAAATTGTTAAATTATTTTAATAGTTATTATTTTTTAAACGCGACATGACAAGTTCTAGTCTAAATATTATTGACAATTATTTTAGCTTCAATAGAATTTTATAATCTCGCAATTTTAAATTGTCATATATATATTTATCATTCAGATTAATTCATAAAAAATATATTTATTTTATACCGTTGATTATGTAGCAAATTTTATGTAGAAAATTTAAATCACAGCGATATCTTGCCAAAAAGGTATTATTTTAAAACCATATATACAAATCCAGATTTTTTTTTTTTTTGCTATTTTTCTAATGTCCTGATTTAAATAGACTGTAGAATTTACTATTAGTTTTTTTTTTGTTACTATTTGAAGTTATTGAACTTTGTTATTAGATTTTATATCAATAGTTTATTTATTGTCATTTTTAATGTCTAAATACTGGTGGTTGCTTGGTAATTATTAATTATTTTTTAAAATTATTTTTACCCATTGCTTTATTGCAGATTTTATTGTTTTATTAAACTTTCTTTTTTTTTTTTTCTTAATGATAAAAAAAAAAGCGCGCACGCTTTGATGTACCTGCCAAATGTGAACCGACATATCTTATGAATTACTCGTAATTTATTGTTCTAGTAATAGATAGTAATTTTATATGATGAGTAATGTTTATAATTTATATTTTATATGATGTTTAATGTATATTGTATTTTGATATAATACATCAAACTCAATTTTCGTTTGTAAATTTTTAAAATTAATTTGCAGGATTGAGAAATTCAAAGCTATGAATTTTTCTCCTGCATATGGGAAAATGGTGATTGTATAATATTATTTAAATTGATAGTTATTTTAGTTTACGAATTTATCAAATATAATTATTAATTTATAAAAAAAACAACAAACTGTTTGTTAAATCATTTCGAGTTGAAAGCTACTGAGTTACCTCAGCCACTGAGAAAAGACAGTTTTATTTTTTTTTTTTTTTTTATAAATCAATTGTAAATTTAAATTTATCATTTTAATAATTTTTTTTTTACTCAGGCAATTTTTTTGTAATGGCTTAATTAATACTCTATTTAGTAGAGGCCTACCTTTTAAGCGTCCATAAATCCCACCATCCCACGCAGATGTTTCCATAGTCCCCAGGTAGTCTGTAATGATTACATCAGCAGCACCACGAATATTTACACACCATCTCTATCTGAATTATTATTATATTTATTATTAATTATTTATAAAATAATTGAGTTGTTTCTTTTATTATTTTTTATTTATAAAATAGTAAACGATAAATTATTATTTAAATTACTTAATTGTACGCTTGATGATAAATTGTTTTGTATGTATTTATATTTTACCTATTAATTAATTTATTTGTATTGTAATAAATTGAATATTAAATATTCTTTATGAAATAATTTTATTATATATTTTTAATTGTTTTATTATTTATAAAATCTTGAACATGTTGACGATAATGTATCTCATTGTGGTGGAATATTTTTTAACGTTTTGATGCTAGCAATTCCTGATATACCGAAGGCTAACAAGAGAGTCGACCAGTGAAATACACGGACAAACACTACCGCAATTTAAAACTTGATGTTGCAGCTGATGATAAATATTGAATCATCAACATCAACAGGTAAACTATCAATTGATTACTGCTAACTTATTATTTTTTAAATAGGAAAAATCTGTCTGATAATTTAAAATGCTTTCGATTAAGTAACTAAAAAAAATGTATAGCAATAGCAATAATAAATGGTCCGTTTAATTATTTAAAAAAAGCTTCTAACTATTATTTAATAAGTCCAATTTCACTGGGGGTCAAAGATAATTAATAAGGGCTATTTTATAATCAATGATTCATCATTGATAAAGGATTGAGTGATGTAGTTGGTCTCGGTGACGATTTAGTATCTGTTGGTGTCCAAGTTTATCATCAATCTAGCTTAGATTGGTTTTTTTTTTCGGACGGTTGTATGCGTTGTTTCTTCAGGTACTTCCTCAATTGTCTTTAAGTCGGTAATTTGCTCTTGATATCCAAATTTGTACGTTCCTTTTTGATGGTCTTGTCGTCATTAATTTTGTCGTTCGTTATTTTAACATCGATGACTTTTTTAATGGAAAAATCTTTCTTTTTTGACGCAATAACACCGTTATCTTTTTTAATTTATCATGTTTAACTTTAAAATCGAGTAATGTTTTCGCTTTTGATTCGCTTTTGTTAACAAATAATTATTTATTTGTCAATTATATCGAGTGCATCATTCGCAAAGTAATCACTTACTTTTTGCACTATTCAAGTAACGCAATGGTTCCAGTGGATTCATCAGTATAAATTTAACGTATGACAAAATGTCAATACTGCTAATCTCCACGTCAAACTCAATATCTTATTTTTTTTCTGATTGTCTTGGTGGTTCAAGTGTATATTAATATCGGATTGTTCAATACACTCACCAATATTTTTTGATCTCATACTTAGGTTACCAAATGGTTCAGAATTAACTTGATTATTTTCTCAACCATTTGATAGATAAAAACCAAACGTACCTTATTGCATTCTCAGCATCACCATTATTTTCTCAGCTATATGTTATCATACTGACAGCACACAGCTTCTGTCGTGGTGTACAAGCACTTTCATATTTATCAATTGTTCCAATTAATTCAGTGATACTCATTGCTTGTTCTTTTTCATTTCACATATATTGGCAAGGTCTTGGTGATGATGAATGTTTTACTAAAACTCCATTTACTGTAGCTATAATAACAAAAAACAAAAATAATTAAAATCATAAATAAATATTTAATTATTACTTGATAATTTGTTGTAAATTAAATTAAAGCTTAATAAAGAAGTTAAATTGATTTTAAAAAATAAAATAATACTCACTGTATTGTAAAACGACCTTGACTCCCATGACGAACCAACTTGAATCTTGATCATCTTTTTCAGTCTTGGTTTCAATAAACCGCACATACTGATTCAGCTACAGGTGCATATTCTTCAAATAATTAGTGGCCACAGCTTTAGCTATCTGTAAATATCAACATCACAATATATGAGACATGAACAACAACTTCACAGCCAAACAGCTTTGTACATGGATCATAAAAACCAATAAAAAAAGTTCACACCCTTGATAATATAAATAAAAATTATAAATAAAAAAAAGATAACAATTAAACAAAATGGCGTCAACAATAATTAATAACATTTGGAGCACTCGGACAATATTTTGCCATGAAAAAATATTAGTTTGTACATCCTGGTGATAGACAACAGTCTAAATCTCAAATTAATAATCAAAAATAAATTAAATAAATAACTAAAGTATTTTAATACCGAAACAATTGATTAAATAATATAAAAAATTAATATTGCGAACTTAAAATCACGAATTTTGTTAAATATATTTATTCACCGGGTTAATATGACGCAAAAAAAATCTCGCACAATCGGTTGTTCATTTTTTCAATTTTACTTATTTTTTATTTGATATTTCACTATTGTTTTAACGTATTTCAATTAATTAAACATAAACAAAGTAATTAATAACAATATTAACATACCTTGCTTCAGTTTTACAGGATAATTAAGCAATTTATTGGAGTAAAAAAAATTATAACGTCCCTTGTCGGCCATTAAAATTTGAACAATTTTCAGGGGCCCGAGAACTCTCTGTGTGTATATACGAGAACCTAGCCGACATTTCACGTTCGAGAGAGCTACGTCACCAAGCAGAGAAAATATTAACCATCAATTATTGCACATGCGCAATAGCAATTTAGCCAAATTAAATATTATTATTATTTTTATATGTCAACAATAAAATCATAACAAATAACAATAAATAAATAGATAAATAAATAATATAATTATAAATTTAAATCATTATTATGATGACTCAGTGGTGTGTTAATCATCAATATTTATGGGTAATCAATTTTTTCCCTTTATTTTTTTTTTAATTAAAATTTTTGTTGATAAAAAAATATACAACTATAAACAAAAACATGTTTACTTAGTTAAAATTAATTTATCATAATATTGTTATTTTTTTATTATTGTTTTATAATTATTAATTTAATAATAGCTGTTAATTTATTATTATTTAATTGATATTAATTAACTGTCAATTTTCTAGTGTCAGTAAACAAACATATCCAGGTTAGATATTCAACAAATATTCACTGGTAGCTGGGGAAAGACAAGCAACCCATGGAAACAAAAATTTATTTATAATATAAAAAAATAACCAACAGCAAAAATCATCATGATTAATAGGTAAAATATTTTTGTTTATAGTTAATAGTATAAACAACTTTTGACAGTTCAAGTAAACTAATATTAAAATTTGTTTCAGCATATATTTTAGATAATAAAAATTTTCATGTGGAAAAAAAAGTAAATAAAATGGGAACTAAAATACTAAATGATATTCAAAATGATCTGAAGCTATTGATAATATCATTGACTGGCTTTGAAGTAAGTACCAAAGTTGTTTACTAATTTACAGAATAAACTTTAAAATTTATTTAATGATTGTTAGGAATCAGATGAAGCATTTCGAGTGTGTGAAAAATATGTTACCTCAAATATCAGTCATCATCGTTTTTTGTCAATTGACAGTCATGCAACTAAAAGAAAAATAGCTGATGTTAAAAAAAAATTTATTATTCATGGAAAATATGATGTTGCAAGAGAGTTTGAAAGACTTGTTGATACATTTTTAACGAGTTTTGATTTTGAACATCATCCACAGTATGATTTACAATGGTCATTGCTTTTACTTATATTGGAATTATCAACTGATACAACTAAATCAAGCATTGATTGTCTTCAAGTGTCATCCATTGATAAAAGTTTATCAATAACAGAAGAAAATGAAGTTAATGAAATTGACTGGGCTGAACATCTTAAAGAAGGTCAAGAAAATTTCTTTTGTCAATATCAAAGCAGCTCAGAAAGTGTAAATTAATTTTCATTATAATAATTATTTATTTTGAATTAAATATTTATGATAAATCAATGTTAATTGTATTATTATTTTTAGGATTGGTCTGATGATGAGGATGATAATAAAAAAGATGATAAAAAAATATCAAGACTAGAAATTAAAGAAAGCAATAAAAAATTAATACCAACTGAAGAAAATGCTTTACAAAAAATTGATCATTTTGATCAAGTTACAAAATCACGTAATTGGCTTAATTCAAACGTTGAAAACTCCTGGTGGAATGACGTAAATAAACATGAATCACAAGTAGTCAGTAGATTTTCTCATGCCCATTTATGTGCAATTTATCACAAAGAAATTAAAAGAACAACTCTAGATGTTGGAACAATTACTGAGTATCAAGCACTCAGAGAAGTTTTATGGATGTTTCATGTACCCATGGAAATGGTTGTTTATTATGAAAAAACAAACAATAAATTTTTTGTTAAAGATAATCTATCAATTCCAAGTTTAACACCAGCAGCATTTAACAGTGCTTTTACAAGTTTAACACCATATTTTTCAATGATAAATAGATTAAAATTATTTGAAAAAAATTTACATTTAAAATATAATATTAATGAATTACCACCATTAACACTTGAAGCTTATATTGCATCAATGAAACAACATATGAGTCAAGTTAAAAATAATATTATTGAAATTGAAAAAAAAGTAATGCGTCAAGATGATATTAATACATTTTTAACACTTACAAAAGATCTTCAATCAGATTTAAAAACAATTAATTTACTTGATGGTATTCATTGTTTAGTAACATCAAATTTAATTGAATCTGATAATCATATAAAATCATACAGATTACTATCAAGTATTTATCAACAAATGGAAGCATCAAGTAGTCGTGAACGAACAAATCTTTGTGCAAGTATTTATTTATCAAGTCTAAGTGTTTATTTAAATATTGTTGATACTTGGCTTAGTGAAGGACGTCTTGAAGATTTTAGACATGAATTTTTAATAAATAAAGTCATTGATAATACTAAAAGTGAGGATGATTTAACACGTGTTACATTTGTAACAACTAAATGTACTGATAAAACAATATCAGATCCAGTATTAATTAAATTATTTCAAAAAGTCATGGATATTGGAAGAAGCATTGAAATTCTTGTAACATTAGATAGATTATCAGACATGTGGAAAAAAAATACAAAACAATTTGAAAATAATAGAGTACCATTGAGTGTTGAATTTGTTACACAAGTACTTTCTGAACTTAAAATTTATAGTTCAAATAATAATAATGATGAACCAGATATGATTGAACAAGATGAAGATGTTGATGGTTCCTCAACAAAATCTGATAAATTAACAGGCAATAATACAATTTCAGATATGGAAGAAAATATTAAACAACAAATATTGAGAATTAATAATCCATTTCTTATGAAAGCATTTCAAACTTATTTACCACCAGTATTAAATATTGATACTGTTGATGCTAAAAATAATAATAATAACAAAAATAATAGTACAGAAATATATGATAAACTTGAAAAAATATCACCTTATATATTGCCATTTAGAAAAGTACTTGAAAATGTATTAGATGAAATTTTAGATCGTAGATATTCATGTGCAGCAAAACTTGTTAAAGATATTCTTGTTAATGAATATAAATTAGAGCATCATCTTAAATTAATGAGATCAATTTATATGATGGAACGTGAGCATGTTATGAAAAAATTTTTTCAACAAGAAATGTTTTATGCTATTGAGAATCATTCATCAATAACAAATCCTTATTCAATGAGAATATTTATGGAAGAGGTGTTGCCAGATGAATGGCGTGATTCAAAATCAGATAATCATTGGTCAATGACAATAAATGATATAAGAACAAGACAAGTACTTCAAGCAGTTGATGGAACTGTTCTTCATTATTCAATTAATTGGCCAGTTAATATGGTACTGACTGATGATACTTTAGAAAAATATAATACTATTTTTAAATTTCAATTGAAACTCAAGTGGGCAGTATGGACATTGAGTGATCTTAGATTCAAAGGTACAAAAATTTTAAATATTTGTATTGTTGATAAATTGTAATTATTAATTTTGTTTTATATAATTTTTATTATTAGATTTAGAAGAAAGTTGTGATGATGATATGACAGATGTTCTTCAACATTTTTATGCAAGAAGATTAGAGTGTCTTAGATTTTGGCTGTTGCATGCAATAGGTTCAATACATTCATATCTATCAGGTCAAGTGCTCCAAAATCTTGGCTCAATTCTAGAAAAAAAATTAGCTAATGCTAATAATTTATATTCAATAATTGAAGGTACGTTTATTGCAGACTTGTTTTTCTTTTAATTATTATTAAACTTGTTTAATTACATTTATTTTTTAGCTCATAATGATTACTTGGATAGAGTTCATGAACACTGTCTTCAAACACCTCAATTTTCTGACATCCTAGTAACAATTAATAATGTAAGTTTAAATTAATTTACAATAAAAAATATAACATTATAATATAAAATTAAAATTTTCTTGTACAACACAGATGCTTGGAATGTGTGCCCACGTTCGTGATCGATGGAAAAATGGAGCTAAACAATTAATTTCATCAGATTTAGATATCATGGAAACTAGCTATACAAAGTATCACACTTATCTTGCTTTGGCTTTACACAATGCTGTTCAAAATAAAGAAGCTGATTTCTGTAAGTATTATTTATTTTTAAAAATATAACAATTATTATAATGCTTTTTAATGTTTTATATAAAAAATATCTGTTTAATTTAATTATTTGTTCATTTAACTTTCAGTTTTTACTTGTAATAATTATTAATTAAATTTATATTTATTTTTATAATTTTTTTTCCAGTAACTGGCTTGACATCTGCTTTTAACGAAAGCAATTTACCATGTACTGAATAATGTACATGAAATTATTTCCAGTGTACTTTCATTGTGATAATGTAAAAAAAAAAAAAACAAAAACAAATTGTTTATATCATTGCATTGAATTTATGTTAATGCAATGATAAAAAAATTATAAATAATTATTTCTATAAAACAAAAATATTATTAATATTAAGATAATTGATAAGTTTTTATTTATTTGATAATCCTTATTATCCTGAACCTTAATTTCTAGACAAAATGAATCTCAAACTTCAAGTTATGAAAGATCATCTTGCTGAAATTGCCCATCAAAGTCTTCCACCATCTGGTATTCCAATTCCTATTCCACCCCTTGTACAAAAACACAATCAATACTGGACAGAAATAAATAAAGATGAATTATCACTGAGTGAATATGATGATACATTTGTTTATCTTTGGTATCAGTCAATAAATAATTCATTAGCTGTTAATTTATCAGAATATGATATCAATGAAGAACTACTTAATTTTATGGATGAAAATAAATTTTAACTGCTTGAATAAATTTATGCAAACAATTTTGAAAAATTGAAGGCAAACAGAAAATCGAGGAGGTAAATTTTTAAATACATACATTTAATCGATAATATTCAATAAACAAGAACGATTGTATATATTCTTGTGTATCTTTATTGTAACCATTTTATTTATCATAATTGAAATTTTTATCAATCACGTTTTTTATTTTTCATAACTAATTAAATACCTCTTTGCTCATTCTATTATCCTGATACTAAACTTTAATTTTTTTCTATATATTAAAAAAAAAAATTCGAAATATTTCCGGGAAAATAAAGATGGCGCTTTTTTCTTTACTCTTTAAATACCTCTTTACCTATTCTATATTCCTGATGCAAATAGAAAATTTTTTTTTTTTAAGAGTATCAGGCAAATATAAAATCGAGGAGGTAAATTTTTAAAAACATTGAATACCTCTTCAGTCATTCTATGTTCCTGATACAAATCGAATTTTTTTTTTTTTCAAAGTATTAGGCAAATATAAAATCGAGAAGGTAAATTTAAAAAACCTAATACCTCTTTCATCATTCTATGTTCCTGATACAAATCGAAATTTTTTTTTTTTCAAAGTATCAGGCAAATATAAAATCGAAGAGGTAAATTTTTAAAAACATTGAATACCTCTTCAGTCATTCTATGTTCCTGATTCAAATCGAAATTTTTTTCAAAGTATCAGGCAAATATAAAATCGAGGAGGTAAATTTCAAAAACATTGAATACCTCTTCAGTCATTCTATGTTCCTGATACAAACCGAAATTTTTTTTCAAAGTATTAGGCAAATATAAAATCAAGGAGGTAAATTTTTGAAAACATTGAATACCTCTTTCATCATTTTATGTTCCTGATACAAATCGAAAATTTTTTCAAAGTATTAGGCAAATATAAAATCGAGGAGGTAAATTTTTAAAAACATTGAATACCTCTTTAGTCATTCTATGTTCCTGATACAAATCGGTAAAATTTTTCTCTAAAAATATCAGGCTAACAGAAATTCGAAGAAGTATTTTTCAAAGATTTTACTATTAGTGTTTATCAGGAATAGAGAATGTTAAAGAAGGTATTATTAAATTTTTCAATTTCTAACTTAACATGAAAATAAGTTTACTATTTAAACAACAAGAGCGTATTTAAAAACGAATTAAAATCACTTAATTTGTCAATCATTTTAATATAAAAAATGAAAACTAAATTATTAAAATAAACAAGTAAATACTTTTTTTTAATTACCAACTTGTTGATTTAAAAATAAAATAAAATAACAAAGTTTACTGTTGATTAAAGAAAAAAATAAATGCATTTGACAATTGATATATTATATACACAAATATATTCTGTAATAGATTTTAAAAAAGACAATGAATTATTGAATTAAAATTAACTCTGTGCAAGAACAGTACTTCCATTTTGACCAATACTTCCAGATTGATTACCAGGAACACTATTTGTCGTTTCATTGATACTCAATGATGGTGAATGATTATTAGTACTTGCTGTTTTATTACGTAATTCAAATACTTGTTGTATTGCATTTCTAAAGCAAAGAAAATTATAATCAATAACACCTTGTCTATCAAAGTTGTCCTCACGTAAAATACAAACAAGTGCTAAAAACTTGTTGACTTCACGAAGATAAAGAATTGTTCCATTATTTAATTTTATTAAACTAGAACTTTGATTATCAAAAGCAGCTTTATCAGATGTTGTTGCAAGCTCTTCTCTTAGTCTAAAAAAGTTTCATAAGAAAACAATAATTAGTCAATGAATTATTGATGAATAATTAAATATAATTAATTATTTTTTTTACCCATAGATACATGATACATCAATGACAACATCAATCATATCACAACAAAGCTCATAACTTTGCATATCCACTGGTGAACTATCAGTTGCAATATAAATTTTCGAAACAACATCAAAAAGAAAAGCTTTTTCAATTGCTGAATTCTATAATAAATAATAATAATTAATTAATTTTTCATCAAGTTAACAATTAGTATATTTAAATAATTTTTTAACTTACTGATATAAGAATATTTAATAAATTTTCAAGTGTTGGCAATTGTGGAATAAGTTTTTGTACAACTTTACTGAATGCTTCAAAAATACTATGATCGTAAATTGATGTAAGATGAAAACTCAAATGTATTTGATCAAAATTTGAATCAGCTAAATCATCATTAGCACGAGTATGAATATCTCTTTGTGTTTCCATTTTATAATCATCAGATAAACCATCAACTTTATGTATAAATACTTCAAATTTAATTGCCTGATTAACTTTATATGCTTTTGTAACAGTTAAATGAAGTTTATTAAGTGCTTCCATATAATCATCTTGAGCATCAATAACAAATACCAATGCTCCACATCCACCAAATATCATATCACTGTCAAATGTTGGATCAAAAAAATCAATTTGTCCAGGAAAATCCCATATTTGAAATTGAACAAAACTTGAATTACTAATATCGTCTTTTATGATTTTATTTGTACTCTCAAGAAAGAGAGTTTCATTTGGTGACATTTTATGAAAAACAACTTTTTGAATTGATGATTTACCACTTCTACGAAGTCCCATTAATAATATTCTTGGTTTTTGTTCACCAGCTAAAAGACCAGTTGAACTATCACCCTCACCATCAAATGGTGTATATCCAAAATCTTGTGGAAATGAACCAACATCATAACCAGCCTGATACTGATCATCATCATCCTGAAAATAATATAAATTTTATTAATTTAAATGTATAATAAATAAATAAACATCCTTATCATCATTGACTCACCATCATTAATATCTTTATTTATTTTTAGCAATAATAAAATTAAACTTAATTTAGCTCTTGATTAATGCTACTACGTCTTAGTTCAGAGGGATGTACCAGGAAAAGTTGATGTATTTTTTATTGGAAATTGACGTCAATTTTGACATTAGACTTTGATGTGTAAATTGTAAATATGTCAAATTGTCAACAATATGACCTCTCCTGCCAAATTTAATTATAAGCTGACAAGGTAGACATTTTTTTTTTATTATTACACCAAAATGGCTACTTTATTTTTTTAAATTCACAAAACACACACAAAGATTCATTTTATTTTTTTTAATTAAGACATTAATTAATTTTTTTAAAAATTATCGAGACTTTTTTCCATAATATTTTGATAGTTTTTTTTCCTATTTTTTCATGTGAAATTGATTGGAATGTTTATGTTTACTAAAAAACAAAAACCAATTAATGATTTATCATACCATCAATTGGTCTTGTCAACATACTTTTGTATCGACAATTATTTACAAGGTTGTTGTCCACCAAGGCCGGTAGATGAACACTTGACCCCGTGAAAATCACCGAATAATAACAACAGTACAAGAATCTGTCAAATTTTTCAACAACAAACAAATTCCATGGGTTGTGTCTTGAATTTTTTTAAGCAACTACAATTATTAATAAATAAATAAATAATAAACAATTAATTTGGACACAACTTACACGAAATATTACAAAATACATAATTATGTATGTACAACATGTTCTTATATATAAATAAATATATATTTTGTCATTAAAAGAAATAACATTCATCATGTACAGGTATTGTTATTGATAATTAAATCATTTAATTTGTTGTTAAACTACCTATAAATTATATTACATGTTTTACAGACATACAGATAATATTTAAAGATTTCAACAAGTAAAAAAGTATAATTAATGATATATATGTCTTGTTGTTTATGGATCCAAGCAGAGCCAAGTATCCAACTGCTTAATAAATTTTTCGTCCAGATTATCAATAACAAATGTTTGTCGTAACGAAAAAAATTAATAGTCAAAATATAAAAAAATTGTGTAGAACTTGTTTAAGAGAAGATGGTGAAAAAATGATTTGTCTATTTGTTGGTCCAGCAGACTCATCTCTTGCTGCTAAATTGACAACTTTATCATGCTTGGAGGTATACTTATTAAAATATCTTGTTGTTAATTTAAATAATAATATACCTATATATTAATTTTATTAGATTTGGCAAGGTGATAAATTGCCAGAAAAATTATGTGATCGTTGTGTTACACGTGCTGAATCAGCATTATTATTTAGAGAACAATGTCGAGCTGCTGACAGAGCACTAAGACAAGCTACATTAAAGGTACATTAAATAACAAATAATAGCTTTATACATATATTAATTTTTAATTTTTCTATATAATTATTATCTTTTTAGGAAGGATATAATGATGAACAAGAAAGTCAAAAATTTAATGATACAATAATTGATGACAATAATACTTTAACAAAACCATTTAAATGTTTTGATTGTAATAAAGTATTTTTGAATTATCATGAATTATGTACTCACAGACGATTGTTGCATACACCTACAAATTCATCATTTATTCAAGAACACTCGTCATCATCATCGTCAATTGAATACAATCATATGAATATTGTTGAAACAACAAATAATTTTGGATATTTAGCAACAGATACAACTTGTCCAACAATTAGTACTACCAATACGATAAATGATTCAACTGCATTGCCATCATCAACAAAAAATATAACATCAACAAATAAATATGAAAGACCATCATGTGCTTTTTATTGCTCATTATGCAATCACACATTTTCAAATGACAATCAATTGATGAATCATAAATTATCTCATTCAATAAATTCAACAATTTCAAATAGTCAAAATAATAATAATAATAATAATGATAATTTAAATAAAGAAAGTAATTATCAACAATCATCATTATTATTAAATAATAAAAAACATAAATGTCCTGTTTGTGGTAAATGTTTTGATAAAAAATCAAAACTTTCAACACATGAATATTTACACACCAATGATAGACCATTTAAATGTATTAATTGTCCAAAAAAATATACATCAAAAAGTAAGCTAAATGCTCATATGAGATTACACACAAAAACAAATATTTACCAGTGTAAAATTTGTGATAAAGTATTTTCTTATCCATCATATTTAAAAGAACACGTAAAAATTCACAATCAAATTAATAAAAAACCAACAAATAATAATAATAATATAAATATAAATAATTATAAATGCTCAATATGTGATAAAATTTATAAATTTAAAAAAAATTTAATACAACATATTAAATTACACAATGATCATGATAATGGTGATAGTACAAATTTATTAAGTTGTGAAATATGTCATAAATTATTTAGTCAAAAATATAATTTAAAAATACACATGAAAATACATAATGGTATTAAAAATTACGAGTGTAAATATTGTTTTAAAAAATTTATTGAAAAGAGTAATTATAATGAACATTTACGTACACATACTAAAATAAAACCATTTACTTGTTTAATATGCCATAAAACATTTACACAATCAAGTCATTTAAAAAATCATCAAGTTATACACAATTCATCAAGACCACATAAATGTAAATTATGTGATAAGACATTTAAATTATTATCACATTTGAATAGACATACAAGTACAATACATAATACATCATCGTCATCTATTAAATCATTTAAATGTTTAATATGTAATGAATATTTTACACAAGCATTTAGTTTAAAACGACATAAAAAAAATAAACATATTGATGATGATTAATAATATCAAGATCTTGACGAAATTGTTGTTTATTTATAACAAGTGGTGGTGGTGGTGATATACGAGTAAGTTGTCCATTTACTGGGCTTGTTAATAAACCAGTATTTTATTTAATTAATTTAACAATAATTAATCATTTTCAAACAACTATTATTGCTAAAAATATACCTATGTATAGGTATAACAATGTTTAAACATAACAAAACAAAACAATTGATAATTATAATTTTCAAATATCGTAATAATATATAAACTAATATTTAAAAATATATAAATATATAAATAAATAAATAAATAAATTCATCATAACTCAACTAATTTATAAACTATAATGTTTGTGTTTCTATTATCAAATTTGATGTAAAAGTGGTGATGGTAATGGTGAAAAGTGTTTTTAAAGTGATCATTATTTTGTATGTGTGTGTGATGACTGATGACTGATCATTGGACCTGTTGATGATCAAATTGAATCGTCACATAAACTACCACATGGAGTGCAGTGTATCCTGAGAAATTTTAATGACTGACGTAGGAAGATGAACATCTGGTTAAAAGGTAGGATATTTTTATAATTTAGAATGATGATGTTGGTTTTGAATATTATTCCTTAGGTAAAAGACATTAAATCAATCAAATGGTAAATTTTTTCTAAACATAATCTATATAATATACTTTCCAATTGACATTGGCATTGAAAAAATAATAAATGAATAAATATGATAATTATACTTTAAGGATCACAAATGGACACAACTATTTATAATAAAATGTTTTTAATTTATTGAGTAATTAAAAGAATAATATAATGACACACTTGTGTACAACACCAAAATATTAAATAATAATAATATATATAAACTTGTTGAATTATTTTTTTTTACTTTCCAATTGAATATCACGTTGCGTCTGATTTATTTGTCTTTTCAATTCTGAACAAGTATTATCATCCAATTTAATGATTCTTGACAATTCAGCTTCATCATCAAACCTAGATATAATAATATTTTAATCAATTTTTTAGATACACATATATTTTTATGAAAAAAAAAAAACATTAAACTTACAATGTCTGAAGTGTATTGTTAATGTTTATTAAAATTTCAGGATCATCATTTAATTTATATTCAGACAAACCCTGTTTATTATTCATCTTTTTAATTTCATCATCAATTTTGTCAATTTTTTCATTAATAAATAATGAAGCAGCTTTGTATTTTTCAACGTCTTTGTCCAAATTTTCAGATAGCTATGAAATTGAAAAAACTTTTTAATAAATAAATTATAAATTAATAATTGATAAACTTACATATTCTTTTTGTGCACCAGAAAACAAAGTCTTAAAGTGTACTACTTCATCATCAAAATCTTTGCTATTAAAATAATAATAAATAATAATTATATAGGTATATTATTTTTATTATAAAAAGAATAAAAAAAGTTATTATTATTAAATGATTGAAATACCGAAAATCTTCAAGATGATGACAATCTTGAATCTTGTATTTAAGCAACATGTCTCTGTTCATCTGAACTTGAGTGGATGCTTTTGCCACAGCTAGACTCAGTACATTTGATTTTTTTTGTAAATCTACCAAACTCATTTCCAGTTTCCAATTACTTGAACGAACTGATATGGTTCTTTGTCTCCATTGATTTTTATTTTCAATTATTGATGATACTTTTTTATCCAATTTTGTATTCTATAAATAAAATAAACAACAAAAATAAACAATGTGTTAATTTAATTATAATTATCACTCATGAATAAAAAAAAACATTTTCAAACCGATTCAAAAAGTTCCTGAATCGTTGTCTCAGTGATATTTTGATTGACAAGATAATCATTATTTAATTCATTGTCTTTGCTCATTTTATCAAAATGTTTCAAACAATAATACTATAAAAGCAGTAGCAGCAGTAGCAGCAGCAGCAACAACAACAACAACAAC
>MKYW01000007.1:2529510-2565301 GCA_015776835.1 Aphidius ervi
TGATGATGATGATTGTAGTTACACTTACCATAAGAAACAAACAATAAAAATATCAAATTGACAAAACATATCAATCAATAAAAAAAATATATACTTACATGATATTGAATTTTTTTTGAAATTTGAAATTTGAGTTTACAAAAAAAAAAAAAAAACACAATTATCATAGATATAGTGATGACGTTATTTTTTAAATTTTTTCTAAATATTTAAATTTAAAAACACAACTCGATTGAGAAATTTCTAGGTGTATGTTGAATTTTATTGCCTCAAGCATTTACTTATTTATTTATTTATTTATTATTATTATTATTATTATTTGAAATAACAATAATTATCAGTATGACAATGTTAGTCAAGAATATTCTTTTTTATTGTTGAGAAAAATTGAAAACAAAAGGGTAAATGACCCCAAGTAAATTTTTTAAAATATACACATTTGTGGGTGTTGTCTAGTCATTTGCAATAAATTAGGAAACACATAGTTTCATTTCTACATTATTTCTACAATTACTTTTTAAATTAACCAATTGGTCAATGAGTCGTTGTCACAGAATATGACCCATGATGAGTCAGAAGAAAAATGCGTTGAAAAAATTTTTTTTTTCTTTTATATCTGTTTTAATTGTTTATGATGATATTTAGCATTTAAAAAAAAAAAAAGCGGAAGTTGATGTTTTTTTTATTATTAATATACCAATGATAGTGACTCGAAAGAATATATATATATATTATTATGATTTACTTTTTGTCATATCACTATGATAAAATAAAGCAAGATAAGACTCGTGTAAGCAAGCAAGCAATCAATCACAGGTGTTATTATAAATTTATAACGACAAATTATTATTAGTTGTTAATTATTTTACAGTCTAGTAGTTTGCAAAATGCTCACTTTATTTTATTTTAAATAAAAATAAAAATAACAACAACAACAACACCCACACACTTGAGAGTTGAGACTAATGTACCACTACTGCAACACCATATCAATGGTTCCTTTCCTGATGATAAATAAATAAATAAATAAATAAATAAATATATAACCATTTATCATTTATTACTGACATTTATTTAATATCTTTTCTTTTTTTTTTTTATAGGTGCAATGTAGTCAGCTATGCAAAAAAAAATATTGTAAAAATATTCATATTATAAAATAATAATTATAATAAAATTTAACAAATGTGCCCTGGAAATATAAAAAAGGGTATGTGAATTATTAATAATATTATGCTATTATTATTATTATTATTTAAAAATTAAATATATATTTTAATTAATTGTTATTCACAATGGAAGTTGTATTTTTTGGGTAAGATGGACTGAAGAAGAACAACTTATGAAAATGCACTGTGTATTATTAATTATATACATATACAATAGATATTTATGATCAAGTATTGTTGTTGTTAATTCATTGATATGCACAATACACAATAATATAACGACGATAGCCTTGGCTGATGGTCAATCGAGTGGAGGTATAGTGTCGCCGGATGCGACCATATAAATTTGTTGCTGTGTCTTCTTCTTCTTTTTTTTTTTNTTTTTTTTTTTTTTTTTATTTTTTATAATTTTTTCCATCATCAGTCCGAATTGAATCACACGAGACTAGAAATCCGGTTTGGACTTTTTCAATCTATCGTAGATCAAGAACAGCTTTCCTCTTTATTATTTTTTATTCCACCGAAAAAAAAGACAAAAAGATAAATGAATAAATATCTATATGTATAAAAAACAATTGTTTCTTTTATGTAAAAAAATTCAATTGACCTACAAAAAAATTAAATAATTTCATTTTAGGTCAATAAAAGTAGTAGTAACTAGTAACAGGAAATATATATTATTATTAATATTATTGAGGGGACACTTGATAGTTTTTTTTTTTTTTTNTTTTTTTTTTTTTTTTAATATAGCTAATAAAATGGCATCAAAAAGATCAATTAAAATAACAGCAGTTGGTGATGGAATGGTTGGAAAAACTTGTCTTCTTATTACCTATACAACTAAAAAATTTCCCACAGAATATGTTCCAACAGTGTAAGTTTAATAATAATAATAATTAATAAATGTCACGCAATCAAGTCACGAATATTAATTATATTATTATTATGATTAATTTTAGTTTTGATAATTACTCGGATAATATATTGGTTGATGGACAAGAACTCAACATGACACTTTGGGATACCGCTGGACAAGAAGATTACGAACGACTTCGACCATTATCTTATCCAAATGTAAATTTATCTATATATATATTTATTATTTAATTATTATAATAATATACTCAATTGTTTTTTATTTTTTTTATTCTACAGACAGATTGTTTTCTTTTATGTTTTTCTATAACTGAAAAAAGTTCATTTGAAAATATTGCCAGTAAATGGCAACCAGAAATAAAACATTTATGTCCAACAGTACCAATAATTCTTGTTGGTAAGTAGTCATTATTAATATTATTATTATTAATTATAAATTAATAATAATTATTATTATTATTTCAAGGAACAAAAAGTGATTTAAGAGCACCAGATAATCAAAAAATAGTAAGTATTCGTGATTGTAAAAAAATGAAAGAACGAATTCATGCTGTTAAATATGTTGAATGTTCAGCAATGAAAAAAGAGGGACTTGATGATGTTTTTATCGAAGCAATCAGAGCAGTTTTAAAAAAACCACAAAATAAAACATTTTGTTGTATACTATAAATATTGTTGAAATTAAATAATAATTATGTTTTTTAATTTATATATAAAAAAAAAAAAAAAAATAAACAAATATTATTCTTCATCAAAATAATGAAGAATATTGACCAAAGACTTGAATTACTTCATGTGCCTTTATGTGCTAATATCTAAGATTAATAAAAAATTTAAATACTGTATATAATATGGACATGAAATTTCATGTAAATTTATCAATTGTGTTTTTTTGTTAATTATCAATTCAATTAATTATTTTTATGTTAAACAAATAAATGATATTAATAATAATAATAATAATAATACCACCAATAATTATCAAGGCATTTTATTTTCTTTGTTTAATTATTATTATAATAATATACATTTAACTTGGCTTTCATTATTATTATTATAATATTTTAAAAAATTTAAGCAAATAATGACAATTTAAATTATTTTTCCTCTGTCAATGTAGATGATAAATATAAATAGATAAATATTATTATTATTATTATTATTGTTATTATGAAAAAGCACTCTCACCAGGTGTAACTTTTTGTTGAATTATTTTTCCATATCCACCTCGTCCACTGTCAAAGTCAGATCTGTATTCATCACGTACCTAAAAAATTAAAATTAAAATAATTAAAGTAATTAATATAGGTAATTTTAATTTATTATTATTATTATAGACTTACTTGTCCACCAGTTTTACCACGTCCATATTGACGACCTTCAATAAAACCAGCATCCCAATCAGTACGAACAATTCTATCATCAAGTCTTGTACCATTTACATATCTCATACAATTTTCAGCATCAGCTCTTGTATAATATTCCATAAAACAAAAACCACATGGTGTTTTTTTATATTTATCTAGACCCATTATTATTCTTTTAATGTCACCACATTTTGAAAATAATTCATATATTTGTTCTTCTGTTGTATAAAATGACAAATTTCCAACATACAAAGTTGTTGAATTTCTCAAAAGTCTATCTTGTTCTGCTCTTGAACCCTATTATTTTATTATAATTTAATTTAATTAATAAACAAACAAACAAACAAAAATTAAAATTAAAATTAATTACAATAATTTTAGAGGTTAGACTTACTTTAAAATGTTGATCTCTGTATGAACTCAATTCAGTTGATACAGTCGTGCTAACAATCGACGACATATTTCTTAATTAATTAACACTTTATTAATTTTTTATTTTTATTAATTAATGCTCTCAAATAATACCAACAGTCTTTTTGTATTTTAAAAGACACACAAACAACAAATGTTTTGCCAAATAATTTTTTTTTTTTTTTTTTGAGACAAATGAACTGACAACTGGAATGTGGACTTGGAATATTTTTTGTAGGAGAGAGAAATAAAATGAAAATTAAACCGGAAACCACCATTGAGGGCGCAATTATATAAAATATTTATTACATCTTTCATTTTTTATTTATTTATAAATTATTTTATTTATTTAATAATGATTATTAAATTATTTAATTGCTAAATTCACAGTTTTTTTAAAAATTTATTATTAATTAATGGAATATATATTTTTTCAAGTTAAAATATATAGAATAATATGAACAATTTTGTGCATAAAATATTGGATTTTACAATTGGTAATATTCTTGGAAAAGACATAACTTGCAGAGAGCCTGTTGATCCTTGTGATGCATTTCAACCAGGAACATTGGTAGAAATTGGAGAAACAGGAATCAATGTAATTTTATTTTATATATAACTTATAAATTAATGAATATAATTAAATAATAATAATAATAATAATAAAAAATAAATGACGCAGATGTCGCTAGTAGAGGTCCATCATTTTTTTTTTTCTCTCTCTCTCTCTCTTCATCTATTTCACACTCTGTCGCGCTTTGTCTACTAAATAGCAAAATTATCAATTTTTCCATACACACATCATGTTATATTATAATCACTGTCATCAATAGTTATTGTATAAAATAAATTTATATATTTAAATTGAGGATTAACAAACAGAATTAAAAACTTTTAATTTGCCAATCAATCTAATTTTTATTATACCTATATTAAATTTTGTATTGTCAATAAAAACAGCTGTCAAAATGCAAGGGTTACAGGTGATGATTTAATCATAAAATATTTAATTTAATTTAAAATAACCTATGTATTATTATTATTATTTTTCAACAGATATTTAAAAAATTTTTGATGCCTGGAGGTTTATGTGCAACTGTTCCAGTAATAAAATCAACTCCAACACCACCAGAAAAACCAATTGAATGTAGTAATCATCATCATCAAATTGATAATGATAATGCTGCTGCTGCTAATAAAATATTAATACGACCATCAGAATTACCAATTTATGTACACAATGTAACATCAAAAGAACTTCCATGGTAAATCACAAGTAATTATCAATAAATTTAAATAATTTTTTGTTTTTAAATACAATTTATATAAATAGATAAATTTAATAATTCAACAGTAAAGATGTTAATCAATTTGAAGCAACAATTTATATTGAACAAGGATTTGGAAGTGTACGTAAAAATATTCAAAATGTTATTACTGAATACAAACATATAANAATTTAACAGTAAAGATGTTAATCAATTTGAAGCAACAATTTATATTGAACAAGGATTTGGAAGTGTACGTAAAAATATTCAAAATGTTATTACTGAATACAAACATATAACTGACACAGTCAAAGATAAATTAAATACAAGCATGGAGCATAGTTCACGTGAGTTTAATTTTTATTATATTATATTATTTATTTATTTTTTTATATATTAATAATTAATGATGATTATATTTTCTAATTTCTAGTTTTACTTGATTATTTGAGAGAAGAGAATAATATGTTACCACGTATTGGAGCTGTAGGAATTGGTGGATTAGCTGGATTAATTTTTAGTCTAAGAGGTGGTAAATTTAAAAAGGTAATTTATACAACAACTGGTATTTTAGCTGCAGCCAGTATTTGTTATCCAAAAAAAACTCAAGATACACTTGTTGCTTCAAAACATTATATAAACATTGGTTATAATTTTATTTATGGTGGTAAGTTTTTTTTGTTGATATTATATATTTTAATTTATTTAAATTTTTTAATATAATAATATTCAAATAATAATTACAGTAAAACCTGGTGATGAAAAACAACTTGAAATATCTTGGCCTGAATTTCCAACAATTAAAATACCAACATCATTTTCAGAATTTATTAATTTAGCTAGTGAAAGTGATTCTGCTGCTGCTGATGATAATAAATCATCAATTGATTCTGGTGAATTAAAAGAAGAGGTATAACTAATTCCCAGCTGTCATCCTCAACAATAATAATTACCATTATTATTTTATTTAATTTCCTAGCTTTTGATATCCATCCTCATCTGTGTTTGACTGGCCAACTACTGAAATCTATTATTATTATTATTAATTTTACTTACTAGATTATTGTCATTATTATCATTATTTATTTATTTTTTCTTTTTTTACTAACAGATGATGAATCTATTTTAAACCCTCCACTTGTAGAATCAAACAATGACAAGGAAAAATTCAATATAAACTATTTATGTGAAGATTTATTACAAGTATCAAATTCCAAGACAGTAGATAATGATGATGACAATAAAAAAAGTAGATGGTCCTGACTCCTAGTTAAAATGATGTGTCCTTTTTGTGTTTGTGTGTTGGTTTCCTTGTAAATTTATTTTTTATTTCTTGATAATTTATCAATAATAGATATAGTCATATAGATATACTTACTTGTATTTTATTTATTCATTTATTTATTTTTTTTTCAACAGAAAACCAAGCAAGCTGAACCAGAAAAAAAGGACAAATAAAATAATAAAATTCAATAGTCAACAATGGTGTACTTTATAATAATATAATAAAAAAATAAAAACCATCAATAAATCATTGTAAAAATTTTAGAAATAAAAATTATTATTGATAAAATGATTTGAAATTATTATTATTATTATATTTAAGTTTCGATTCTCGCCAAGTTCAGATCTAAGTAATAATAATAAAAAAAAAAAAACAGCTGAGCTAAGCTGACGCGGGCGCAACCAAACAAACAAACAAACAAACCTATTTGTTTGGCAACGGGATTAAATTTATAAACTCAATCAGTGACAGAAATATATTATAAATATTTATATATTAAATTCTATGTTGGTATATTTCAATTAAAACAATTAAAAATAAATGATCCTTGATTCGAAAGTATGTGACAAAGAGAGAGAGAGATGAAAATTGACTGGTGTTGTACGCTAATGTCAAATTCAATTAAATATTAAAAACAATTTATAAGGGTGGCTTACTGCTGTTGTTGTAAATATAGCCCAGAGACGATCGAATTATCAATTTTATATTATTAAAAAATGACAACATTGAAAGGAGTTTTTCCAGATACCAGTGAGTATATTTTTATTTATATTCATCACATTCTTTTACATAAAAATATTAAAAATTATTATTATTATTAAATTTTAGAATTACCAAGTCGAAAAAATTTTATTCAAGAAAATGTTAAAAATTTACGTCGTATGGAGCAATTTTTTCATCCCAATAATAACAAAGACAATGCTTTTGCTGCTGATTTACAACAAAAATTAAAAATATCAAAACAACAAAATAAATATCAAAATATTGCACCAAAAATTAATTGTCGTATGCAAGGATCAAATACACCAAATATTATTAATAAAAATAATAATAACAATAATGTTATAAAAATTAAAAAAACAGAAAAACACTTGGAAAATTTAAAAAACATTAATGACAAAAATAATTTTAGCTCTACTATTCCACCTATTGATATTTATGAAAATAATAAAACATTTAGAAATCAAGGCATGCAAACTATTGGTGATGGTGATTTGGTTCAATTGTATGCTGAAGGAACAATAAGGTATTATGTATTTATTTTTTTATTTTTTAAATCAAAATAATAATCAATATATTTATTATGTAATTTTATTCTTGTTTATTAATAGATATCCATCTGGAAGAGGACCTCGTAAAAGTCCATTAAAATTAGATTCAAAAAATCATCATGATGAGTCTCATCAAATGGATTTAAATTTACCAAGTGAAAAAGGTGATGCAGGCACTAATCAGTCAATTAAAAATCATCAAAAAAATTTAGATAATCAATTACAAAATCAAGATTTTGATTATGCTGCTAAAATAAATAAAGGAAAAACAACATTAGCTATGAAAATTGCAACTCAATTAAATAATGGTACTGTGCCACCAAGTTATCGTAAAGGTGTTGTTCCCAAGTATGTTGTTTTAATCAATCAATCAATCATTAAATAGTACATAAATGTTAAAATAATACAATATTTATTATCTAGATATATTAAGGAACGCAAAGAAGAAAAATTACAACAAGAAATAAAAGCTCAAGCTGATGCTGAATTTATTGCAGATTGTCCTGATGGACATGTTCCTTTACCAGACAATGAGAGAAAAGACACCTTGAAAAAATTAAAAAAAAGTACGTGTTTTTTTAATTTAATTGAAATATATGTATCTAAATTAATAAATCATTATTTTTTATTTTTATTGTTATTTTAGATTATCAAGACTTTGTCACTAAATTAAATATGATACCAATAAGATCAGACACACTACGTTCACAACGACAAAAAATTGAAATTGAAAAAGAATTGAATAAACTTGAAGAAGGCATCAAAGTATTTTCTCGACCAAAAGTATTTATTAAAATAAATGCATAATAATTGATAGAAATAGATTACCAAATTGTACCTTAAATGAAAATATGTATCTCTATTTTATTAATATACTTGCAAGTTGCAACATAACACATACACACACACACACAAATTGTTGTTATATTCAACTATCAAGTAATATTTTTGAAACAACAATCACAAAGATTAGAGCTTTATTTTTGACTATACTAGATAAATCATAAAATCTCTATGAATAAAAATAAAATACTTTTAATATTTATATAATTTAATTTTTATTATAATTATTATCATCGTCAATTTTATGTACAAATAATTCATTGTCTAATTTAATTTTTTCATTTCTAAAATAATTTTCTTCTTCTTTGATCCATTTTAAAGTATCAAAATCATGAAAAAATATATTCATCTCACGTTCAGCAGATTCTTGAGAATCTGTAATTATAAAAAATTAAATAAATAAAAGGTAAATAAATTAATATTAAATAAAATTAAACTAACCTGATCCATGAGTGGCATTTCTAGTATCAGTTAATCCATATTTACCTCTGATACTTTGAGGATGTGAATATTGAGCATAAAATACTTTTGTTGGTCCCATAATTTGTCTCCATTTAGAAATGGCATTTTCTCTTGCTAAAATATGAATATCAGATGGTCCACTACACATAAATGTAAATAGTCTATTGAAAAAAAATTTTTCTTTATGATCTGCATAAAATGAATTAGCATCATTTGGTGTCATAATTTTTCTTTGAGATTTTATAATTTTAAAATTATTATTTATAATAATCTCACGTATTTTCTGTTGATGAAAAATAAAAAATAAATTATTATTATTGATATTATTTTGATATGATGATTTTAAGGTTACACACCTTTAACACTATTGGATTTTTAACAACATGAGGCTTTATTATAGCAAGTGTTAATTCAAGTTTATTTAATCCTTTCATTTTTTTTTTTTTTTTTTTAAGTAAATACTTGTTAAACTACCACAACTTTTCATTTGTAAGTATGCCCTCTTGTTTTTAATTTAAAATGACGACTCAACTTTTAAAAAAAAACACACGTGTTAATGTTTATTTTGACATTGCCCGAATGCCCGCAACCTTCTCCTCCTATACTACTAAGTCTACTATTTGTCTGCTATTATATCTTATTATATCTATTTTTTATATTTATATTTTTGGCTAAAAAAATAATGATATCTTTTTTTATTGATAGATAATAAATAAACATATAAATAGTCAATTTTTATATTTATTTTTTTTTTAAATTATTTTTATTGATCGTCAATTTTAATGATACACATGAGAAAGTTTTGTTTTTAATGTTTTAAATTTTTTAATGTTTGACGGCAATGTTTCTGGCTGATGATGTTTGTGCCGGGGAAGTGTTATCGTGGAGGAATTTCCTCCACGCCGCCGAAAACACTCCCTCGGCAGTATTTTCATTGGCATCAGTATTTTTCTTAAAATTATGAGGTGAATAACGATTGTACAATCCCCAAATGCTATTCATTAATTTGCTATTATACTTGAGTGGTGTCAATTCTCTTGCTAAAAAAAAAACAAATAATTTAAAATATAATAATTATTATTTATTATTATTGCTATTATTAACATTTTACCTTCATCAGTTAAATTTTTTTTATATCCATTTGATGATGATGAATTATTTTTATCATCATTTTTTGCCTGCATTTTTAAATGTAATAATTGACGTTCTCGTACTTTATGTACAGCAAAACCACCATGTGGAATAGCAGACATTTTACAGCAATCTAATGATAAATTTATTATATTATTTTTATTATTATTATTATATATTATTTATAGAAAAATAAAATTATTTATATGAAAATAAAATAATTTACCAAAACAAGTATCGAAAAACAGTTTGAAAAACTGTTGCTTAGTAAGCCTCTTGGTTTTATCAATCTTGATTTTTTTATTTTCAATTTCAAGCTTATCAGCCAGCTTGTCAATTTGCCTAAAAACTGGTGATTTTTTATTCACAAAAGAGCTCATAAAAAAATATAAATAATAATAAATTAATAATATTTTATTTTAAACTAAATTAATATTAATCCAGTGAGACAATTTTATCCAATTGATGCATGAATCAAATAATTGTACTGTCGAAAGATGCGAGTTAATCAAGTCAAGTATATATAAAAGATAATCAGAAAGAGAGTGTCTACTTGTATGTAATATGTATGTAAATTTTAATTAAAAGAGGGGAATCATCATCATCATAATTATTATAATATAAATTAAAATTATTTAAGTCAACTCACTATATGTATATTATTTTTATTATTATCTATTTATCATATAAAACTAGATGATTTATTTATTTATTTATTTATTTATTATTATTATTATTAAATATTGTATATATAAAAGAAATTTTTAATAAATAAATGTCCTTTGAAATGACATTTAAAAATTATTTAAATAATAAATAAACAAGTGATTAATTTTGATTTGATAAGATATTAATAATTTAATAAAATACTTGAAAGTCAAAAATAAAATTTGCAGGGGGGAGACAACTTAATACAGTTGTTATTATATTAATATATTAAGTTGTTTATTGACCGTAATGACCTCCATAATATTTCAATCCAAAAAAAGATTTTATTGCATTTAAAATTAAAACTTAAAATTATTACTTTAAATGAATGATTAATAATTATAAAAATAAACATACAGACATTACAAAGACAAAGACAATGATAAAGTACATAACACGTATATATATTATAATGATGACAATAATTAATAATTGTATGCAAGACTTGATGGAAAATATTTATCTATACATATATAAATTGGAGCAATGTCTGTTGTTTAATAATAAATATTAAACTTGCTTGATGTGAGGTCTCTCATCTTGTTGTTTTTTTAACTTTTTACATTAAAAATACTCAAATACTTTTTATTTTTTTATGTTTTTTAAAAATAACTTGAAACTTTTAAAAATTAACATTTTCAAGTTGTTGATTTATTTATTATTTTTTTCATTTTGAGATATCTAGAACATTTTTTTATCAGTTTGTTTTGCACTTTGACACTGAACAAAATCATTTCCTGACCTTTCATTTATTTATTTCATTTATTTATATTTTCTATACATGTACTTAGATATTAAGCAAAAAAAAAAAAATGCATTAATTGATAGTGGAAAACTTTTATAAAATCTTTGAAGAGTACAAATAACAATAACAATAATAATAATAATATAAAATTTCTTCCCGGTTCAACAAAGAATTTTTAATAATTCATATAATTTTATTTAAACTTTGAGTCTTTTTACATGTCTCCCCAGCAGTGTATTATTATTGCATCAAATGATAAAATTCATAATAATAATAATAACAATAATACTAGTACCAGCATTGTATTTGCACACAATATAATATTATTATTATTATTTTAATTAGTGAATTAATTATTTTTTATTTTTTCCAACTTTTATCAAATGTGTGAGTCCATTTAGCTTGACGTTTTTCTATAAAACTATAAATGCCTTCTTGTGCATCTTTTAATTGTAAATTTTCAATCATTACTTTAGTTCCATATGAATAAGCTGTTGATGAATCAAGCTCCATTTGTTTTTGAAGAAATTTTTTACCAAGTTCAATGACTGACCGACTTTTTGCATTTATCATTTCCGTTGTTTTTTTAACTTGTTCATCTACAAAAAAAAAATTACAATAGGTGTTTCTTTTTTTTTTCTTTTTTTAATTAAAATTAATTGATTAATTGACTTTTTACCTAGATTTTCATTTGATACAATTTTACTAACAAGTCCAGCTTGAAATGCTTGATCAGCATCAATTGGCAATCCTGTAAAAAGCATATGGGCAGCAACTTTTTTTGGTACATTTCTGACAAGAGATATACCAGGTGTTGAGCAAAATATTCCAAAATTTGCACTATATAAAAAAATATAAAATAATTAATAAATTAATTTTTCAAATAATAATAATAATAAAAATAATAACAAAAATATATTTACCCTGGTGTTGAAAAAGTACTTGTTTTTGTACAAATAACAATATCACATGCACCAACTAATTGACAACCAGCTGCTGCAGCAAGACCATCAACAGCTGCAATAATTGGAACTGGTGAATTTTTTAAATGTCTCATTAAATATTCAGCTGTTGAAAATATTTCCTCATGGTATTTTATGCCTTTTGATGATGTCTTGGTTTTTTTTTTTAAAGTTATATTTATATATTAAATTAAATAATAAAATCATCATTTTCATAATACATGTATGTTTAAATAATAATAATAATATTTTACCAATTCTTTGAGATTATGTCCAGCTGAAAAAACTTTTCCTGGTGTTGAATTTATAACAATTGATCTCAATGATAAATTATCTTTATCTCTGTTGATATTCCAAATGAGACTTTTCATCATTTCAAGTGACAAAGAATTTCTAGATTCAGAATCACATAATGTTATTGTTCGTACCTTAAATAAATCATATTAAATTTATTTTCAATTAATAATAATAATAATTAATTAATAAATTAAAACTTACTCCATTATTTTCATGACTTTCAACATATTTTTTTTCATTTGAAAAAGCTGTATGAGTAACACACAAGTATCTCCTTGTCAGCTGTTTATTTACCTTAATAATATATAATCATAAAATGCATTTTGTTATTGTCATCAATAGAAAATTAGAAGCACATGGGTGTCAATGTTTTTATTTATTTTAAATGAAAAAAACTTTAATTAATTTTAATTATCAAAAAATATTAATAATAAAAAATATAACAATTACCAGAGGCAGTAATAATTTAACGTGATTCAATAAACAAGCCATAACTGTAAATTGTTTTTATATATTATTGTTTTATTATTATTATCAATTTATCGTAAAAAAAAAAAACAACATTGGTGTCATGGTGGCATAACATGCGTGCGCATTAAAAACACAAAATACCTCCTTGGTCATTCTATGCTCCTAATACAAATCAGCCATTTTTTTTCAAAAAGTTTACAGTATGAATTTAAAATTATTTATTAGTAGATGATAAAGTAGAGAAAGTAAGCTAGTCATTATTAAATTCTGGCGCACTTTAAAGAGTTGCCTTAATATTCAATAATATATATTTTGAATAACAAAAATTCAAAACACTCTTTATAATTAAAATATTATTATCATCATCATGAAAATTAAAATTATAGAAAATTTCCATTTAATGCATATATATATAGTGAGTTTTTAAATAAATAATTACAATTTTTGTGATACATATAATTAAAATATTATAAAATAATTTATTTATATATTTAATCATCTGTATATATACTTATTTAAATGTAAATTAAAATTAAAAAACAGTGCAACAAGACATGGGCGTTGTGTAGTTAATGCAGTTCAATGAATCATAAATTTAAATTTAAATTATTGTGTTGTTTAATCGAAATTGGTGTCAGGTCGAGGCAATAGTTTTGCAATGTAATTATTTATTATACATAATATACCTAGTTGTCAACAAATATCACCATGACAACGAGTACAATTCATAATTTTTTGTATAACAACTATCATGGCTGACTGCGTGGGTGAGTTGTCTGTCAATTACAATTACAATTATAATTAAATTTTAAATTATTATTATTATAAATATATATACTATTGTAATTAATTTATTTAAAAAATTTACAATCAATTGACACTGTGTATTTTATTTTTCTTATTTAATTTTAATTTTACCATGATGAGAATAATTTTTGTCTAATTATAGTGTTTTTATATTATATATGATGTATTCTATGAGATTTTAAAATTAAAAAATAAAATGAACGAAAATAAACTCATATTTTGTAAGATACATCTGGAAAAAGTGAGTTGTCGTCGTCTTTTTCTTCTTCTTCTTCTTCTTCTTGTATATGTATAAAACATACATTGTATGTACATACGTTGTTGTTGGTGGTAATGTGTTTATTTTTTCATAAAAAAAAAAAAAAAGTAAAATGAGAGGATTGGCTTTGAACGGTTTGTGTCGTGACCACGACAGTCGGTCAGTGTTTTTTGTCGTGAATTAAGTACACTCGATGTTGTGCTGTGTATCAAGAAAATTGGTCAATCGACCAGAATTTAAAAATTCTTCTTTAGTACCTGCATCTCGTAGTGTATCATTAACAAACACATTATTATCACAAACTAATAAATCATCATCTCAATTTAAATTATCATTTATCCATGACAATGATCATGATGATGATGATAATGCTTACTATCAATCGGAGACTAAAGGTGAGGGGTTTTTCCAAAATTTAAATTAACAATTATCATCATCCTCATCTATTATCTATTTATAAATTAAAAAAAAAAATAAATACTGACAGTTGATTGTAAAATATATAATAAATACTTAATTATTTACCAATTACCATACATATGATATATAAAATCATCAGTTAATAATACTGCAATAATACAATAATAACATAATAATAGTCACATTTGAATGAGGACTTTAAACCTTTTTTTAACTCGTTGAAGCATTAAATCTATTTAATTTTTCACCTTGAACGCCAAGGAAACTGCAAGAAAAAAAAAAAATAATAAAAATTAAACTCACGTATAAGTTTGCTTGATAATATGTAATACTCAAAACAATTAAAATATTTAAAAAAAAAATAAGAGACAAAAACAAATTATATTGAATCTATATAGATATTTTTATAAAATGCGTAAGTAAAAGTTTCAAAATTATTATTATAATAAGGTAGTTTAAACTGAATATAAATTAAATTGATTTATGCAAATATACATTATATCTTTTTTTATTATTTAAATAACCAATTGATTTATTTATCAATTTGGCTTATGTTATTATGGTTTTTCATATGGTTGTTATTGTTGTTGTTGTTGTTGTTTGTATATTATTGTGAAGGTAATCCACGTGTCCATAAGTGGCTGATCTCAAAGTAAACGAGAATAAATTGCTCGTTGCTTTGAATGACGGAAGAAAATATTGTTGGTTTTTGTTTTTGAGATTTAAGTTTGGTATCAAGTGGAGAATGACAGTGAATCACCACCATACAAGGAAGCTTGTTTGACAATGTAGGCGAACAAGTCTTGACTCTTAAGCGCGGGGGCGAAAGTAAAATCTCATATATACTATATTATGCGTATATTTAATTGTATATATGTCAAATATCATATATATTATATACGGGGAAATATAATAAGAGAGAAATGATCAGTGTGGAAATAGTTGCAGGTGTCCCCCATATTTATTTGTTTTTATTTATTAAGAGTTAATAATTATTGTGTATTTTATTAATTTTTTTATATTCAATGTCAATGCAAAGTTGTTAATTTTCATGTATATATTAATAATTATAATTATTTGCTAAATGAAAATAGATGAACCAGCAGCATTATTACCGTGTTCAATATGTGGACGAACATTCAAGCTTCAATCATTGGAAAAACATACAATTATTTGTGAAAAAACAGTAACAAAAAAACGTAAACCATTTGATTCATCAAAACAAAGAATACGTGGTACTGAATTGGAAGAATTTTTACCAAAAGAATCAACAAAAAAACGAATGAATGATGATAAATATAAAACATCTGAAAGTTGGAAAGAAACACACAATGATTTTATCAAAACTATTTGTGCTGCCAAAGTAGATACAAATGTAAGTTAAATTATTATTATTGTTGTTTAATTTAATTTAATATGTAATATTATTAATTTTTTATTTCATTAATAATAGAATGATACAAAAATTCATCGTCAAATTGTATCATCAACAACATCTGGACCTCCAACACGTGCCAATGACAAAGGCACATGTCCAACGTGTAATCGTCAATTTGGAATAAAGGCATATGATCGTCATGTTGCATGGTGTAAAGACAGAGTAACACATGTACCATCAAATGCCATGACAAATGTTGCAAAAGAAAGACTTGATGCAAGAATGAAATATCGTGCACCAGTATTAAAAAATCGTCGTATGACTAATCGTGAAAAATATGCACCAAGTTCATCAACAACATCAACAACAACAATAATGAACAACAACAATAAAAATTTATCATCATCTTTGTTATCACCAGGAAGTATTAAGCCAAAAGAAAGTATCTCATTACCCAACAGCTGTAAAATTATTTCAAGCAGTTCATCAAACAGCTACAAACCAGCTGTTGTGTAAGTTGTTGAATATATAATATTATTATTTGGCTCATTGCCAACTTTAATTTTTTTTATTTTTTAACTTTTTTTGACCTGCAATTAAGAGCTAAATTTGAAACAATTTCCTGTCTTGTTGAATGATTTATTATTCAAAGACGTTACTCTAAAAATTAAAATTATTCATATTTACATAATTATAGACGTAAAATTAGTCAAGGAAAAAATGAAGGAATTGTACCATCAGGACCACTCAAATCTAGACCATCAGACAGATCTTTTATTAGGTAAGTTGTTGATTTGGTTATTATATTATTTAAAAAAAAAAAAAACACTATAATATTACTCATCAACTAGTAAATAATAATTAAAGATATTACAAGGCAATATTTGGCATTAAATATTCCTTGACCTTTAGACAAATAGAAGATTTGCAAATAACAAGAAATCAATGCCCACTTTTACAAACTTCCCACTCATCAAAAATAATTAATAATAATTCAAATATATCCATAAATTCATCTGAATCAAGTACAAAAGAATGGGAAATTAGAGGACGTTCAATGTCATCAATAAAAAGTCAAAAACAATTAAATATTGTTTCATCTAGAAGTCGAGGCAATCCAAAGCTCAATGATGTCACAGTTAATACTGATGTAATTGGTGTGATGAAAGTACAGCCTTGTACAATACATAAAGAAAAACAACAACAACAACAAATTGAATATAAAAAAATAAATCATGATACAACAAAAAAATTTATTAAATCAAATAATTATAATTTGATGATGAATCCAAATGACGATGATGATGATGATGATGTGAAAACTTGGATTGATAATTGTGATAAATTAGATGAAACGTATTTAATTAAACAAAATAATGTTATTGTTATTAAAACTGCTGATGATGATGATGATAATAATAATGATGATGATGTTGTTAAGCTTGTTAAATTGACTAATGATGACACTGAAGAAAAAGTTGATGTAGAAAGTTTAAAGGAATTTGTAATTGACATTAGTAGAACTAGTACTCCAGTGGCTTTTGATGATAAAAATAATCATAATAATGAAGATGATGGTGATGATGATGGTCATGTTGGAGGAGGAGGTGATAATAAAGAAACCTTGAAATTCCTAGAACTTGTTAGTGTCAATCAACAAAATGATTATCATCATAATGATAATGATGATAAAAAAATAAATAATCAAGAAATTTTAAAATTAAATAATGAAATTGAACCATTAAATTTAACAGTTAAATTACATGTTGATAATAGCTTTAAAATAATTGAAAAAAATAGAGATTCATTGAAAAAAATAAATGACCTCAATAATGATTATGAAAATTCAATAAACATAACAACTGATTCTTTAGACTCAGACAGATCACATGACATTTATTTACGAAAAAAATTAAGAAAAAAAATGTGTTATCTTCGTAATAGTACAGACTCACTTGTATCATCAATTGAGGCAATGCCACTTTTAATTAAAAATAAAAAACAAGTTGACATTGTTAACAAGCCTTATGAAATTGAAAATAATATTAATTCATCTTCAATGATACAACAACAACAACAACAACAACAACAACAACAACAACAACAACATTATCGTAATAAAAAATCAAATAGATTAACATATTTAGAACAAGCTATTAGAAATTCAAAGGGTAGAGTTTATCAAGCACATCGAAGAATGGACTTGTTAAAAATTGATAATAATAAAAATCCCAAAATCCCGTGTGTATTGCCCCCAATCAAAAAAATACCAGGAAAAAGGTACAAATTAAATTATATTCATTTAAATAAATAAATAAAATTCCCATTTATAGAAATTCAGCGACAAGTTGTCGCCCAGCTTGGAGTAATTACGTTCGCAGACATCCAGACTTTAATCTTGTGCTAAAAGGCAGAACGTAAGTTGCTAGCTGGACAATTACAATTTTATTTAAAAAAAAAACAATAAAACAATATCATTTGTCTCGAGCACTGCTGCACCATCAACCAATCATTAACTTTATATTATTATTATTATTTACAGCAACTATTCATTTTCAAAAATTTTGTTAATTTTGTTAATTTTGTTAATTGTTTTGTTTGTTTTTTTTTTGTTTTTATTTCTACAGTGGAATGACACAGGATTATGATCCATTTCTACTAGCTGAACGTCAAATGAATGATTTATTATCAGACACATGCAGTGATGATCAATCGTTTCCTGAATTTACAAATTCCCAAAATACCAATACCAATACCAATAATAATAATAATAATAATAATATTAATTCCAATTCAAATTTATCAGCCTTTGTTAAATATCCAAATCAAATAACATTAAATTCAAATGATATAGATAAACGTACATCTTCAATTGCACAACTACCACCATCACCACCAACACAACCATCAACAACAACAATAACAACAACAACAACAGATTTTGATGAATTATCAACTGGTTTTGCATCAGATTCAACTGAAACTAATTCAATATCACGTGAAATATTAAATGATTTTGAGCTAACCAGACACAAAACAATGATTAATAATAATAATAATAATAATAATAACAGTTTACCAATATTGGGTAGAAAAATGATAATTGATAAATCAAAAGCATTAGGTAAAATAATAATTGATAATAATAGCAATGACACTATTGACATTATTAATCTCACAAAAAATAATTCAATAATTGATCGTAATAATAAATCAGCAAAATTATCAAGATCTCATGTTAATCGTTCAAATTCAGTTAGGGCATCATCAGCACCAAAAATACCAGAGAGAAATAATTCAATAGTGTCAAGTGTCAATAAGGCTAGCTCAAGATCAATATCATCATCATCATCCTCATCATCATCATTATCAACTTCAGATTTTAATAAAAATAATAAAAATAATAAAAATAATTACCTTAATAATCTCAATGGTAGTAATTTGAGTTTAAATTCAATTGTATCATCTGATGTTGTTGTTGGTGGTGTTGGTGTTGTTGGTGGTGGTGGTGGTGGTGTTGGTAGTGTTAAAAGATCAAATTCGTTATTTGAAGATCTTGTTTGTTCATTTGAGGATAATGTATCTGGTTCATATAGTTCATTAAGATCATTTTTAAAAACTGATTCCTTATCATCCTCCAGTCCTGTCCAATCCTCAATACGTCCAAGAAATGGACAAATTAGTGATGAAGATTTATCATCACCTGATAGCTACAACAAAAAAGAACATGGAAAAATTAGTGTTGATTCAGCATACAGCAGGTAAAATTAATATATTTATTTATTTATTTATTAATGCTAACATTATAATGATTAATGGTTGTTTTTGTTTTAGTTTAAATCGAAAAAATTACAATTGTAAATTGGATGAAAAAAACATCAAGATGGGACAACATCAAGAACAAGATGACATCATGTCAAAAATGTCAAAATTTTGTCATCAGTGTGGCACTAAATTTCCTGAAACAGCAAAATTTTGTTGTGAATGTGGTATACGTCGATTGGCTATTTAAAATAACAAATATAACATTATTATTATTATTATTTCTTAATTTTTTTTTTTTTTTTTTGCAACTTTGATGGTTGTATATTTTTTTGACTGAGGCATTAGTTTTTATTAATTATTATTGGATTTATCCTGATTGTTATTTTTATTTTTAATATATTTATAAACTTTTGTTTTTTTTATTATTATTTTTCTTTTCGTTATTTGTTGATATCTATTTACTCATTTTATATATTAATTGACAAATTTAATTTTGATTTTTATATGTAAAAATAATCAAATCAATGAGAATAATACATAGTGAGTGTTTTTATGTGAAAAAATAAAATAATATTAAAATGGATTTTTTTTTTTTAAATTCTTGATAAGTTGTTATATACTTACACCATTATTATTATTATTATTATTACATATACTTAATTGACCAGATAATTTCATATTACAAGTGTGACTTTTTTTAACAATTGAAAAAATAAAAAAAAAATTTAACAAATGCAGTAGCTACATATGAGTTTCATTTGTCATTTAGTTTTTTTTTTTAAAATATTTTTAATAAATACGAAAAGGATATCTATAATTATATTACAATGTTTTTAATGAGATTGAGTTTACGCAATTTGTTAATAATAAAAAGTAAAAAATTACATATAAATGTTAAACCATATGACAAGTCAAGTTGTGGTGTTGTTGCTGATGATAAAACGACTGTGAGTATAATTTATAATAAATAAATAAATAAATAAATAAATAAATAAATAAATAAATAAAAAACTAATAATTATATTATATATAATAAATTTGACAGACCTATCCAATAGTTGATCATTGCTATGATGCAGTTATATTGGGAGCTGGTGGTGCTGGATTAAGAGCAGCATTTGGTCTTGGTAGCAAAGGTTACAGAGTTGCTGTTGTCACAAAATTATTTCCAACAAGATCACACACTGTTGCTGCTCAAGGTGGTATTAATGCTGCAATTGGTAATTCAGAACCAGATAATTGGCTATATCACATGTATGACACTGTTAAAGGTTCTGATTGGCTTGGTGATCAAGATGCCATACATTATTTAACCAGAGAAGCTCCAAAAGCTGTTTATGAATTGGAAAATTATGGTATATGTATTAATTATTTAATGATTATTATTAATTATTAATTATTGATTTATTATTAGGTTGTCCATTTAGTAGAACAGATGATGGAAAAATATATCAAAGAGCATTTGGTGGTCAATCATTGCAATTTGGTAAAGGAGGACAGGCTCACAGAACTTGTGCTGTATCTGATAGAACTGGTCATGCTTTGCTTCATACACTTTATGGTCAAAGTCTTCGTTATAATGTCAGTTATTTTGTTGAATATTTTGGTCTTGATTTATTGATGCAAGGAAGTCAATGTCGTGGTATACTAGCTTGGGAACTTGAAACTGGATTAATGCATCGTTTTCGTGCACATCATACAGTTTAGTAATTATTTTTTAAATTAAATAAAAAATATAAATATAAATATATAAATATTATTTATTTATTTAGATAATAGCAACAGGTGGTGCAGGTAGATGTTTTTTTTCTTGTACTGGTGCTCATTCATGTACTGGTGATGGTGCTGGAATTATTTCAAGAGCTGGTTTACCATTACAAGACATGGAATTTATACAATTTCATCCAACTGGAATTTATGGAAGTGGAGTTTTAATAACTGAAGGTAGTAGAGGTGAAGGTGGTAGACTTATTAATTCAAAAGGTGAATTTTTTATGGATAAATATGCACCAAATGCTAAAGATCTTGCATCAAGAGATGTTGTTTCTCGAGCAATAACACTTGAAATATTAGAAGGAAGGTAAGAATATAAAAAAATAAGAAAAATAAAAATATAATTAATTATTATTTATTTTTTTAGAGGTGTTGGAGAAAAAAAAGATCACATGTATCTTCAACTTAATCACTTACCAGCATCAACAATAAGATCAAAATTACCAGGTATTTCACATTTAGCATGGGTATTTGCTGGTGTTAATTGTGAAAAAGAAGCCATACCAATAATACCAACAGTTCATTATAACATGGGTGGAATACCAACAAATTGGCGTGGTCAAGTTTTAACACGAAAAAATGAAAATGACATTATTGTTGAAGGTTTATGGGCAGCTGGTGAGGCTGCATGTTCTTCAGTACATGGAGCAAATCGTCTTGGTGCAAATAGTCTTTTGGAAATTGTTGTTTTTGGTAGAGCAATTGCTGAAAATATTGGATCAATGTTAAAACATAATGAACGACATGCTGATATTTCTCCAGTAAATATACATTTACCTATATATGTGTATGTATTTTTAAAATTTACCTCAACATATTGACGTATTTTATTTCAAAATCAGGATTTAGGACAAGATTCAATTCAACGTTTTGATGCAACTCGTTATGCCAGAGGATCTACGACAGTTGCTGATTTAAAAGAAAATATGCAAAGAACAATGCAAAAATTTTGTGGAGTTTTTAGAACATGTGCCATTTTACAACGTGGCTGTAGAGAGATGACTAGACTCTACACTTGTCAATTACCTGAAATAAAAGTATAATTAATTTTATTATTTAATGACTTACTTGTTGATAATGTTGATGATGATGATGATTTATAGGTACGTGATAATTCCTTGATTTGGAATACTGAATTGGTTGAAGCCTTGGAACTTCAAAATATGATGCTTCATAATATGCACACAGTTTATGCTGCAGAAAATCGTAAAGAATCTCGTGGTGCTCATGCTCGAGATGATTTTCCAGTAAATATAATCTATAAAAAAATTTAAAAAAATAAATAAAAATATTAAATTTTACAAATAAAATATTTTAAAAATTTTAGGAACGTATTGATGAATTTGATTATAAAAAACCACTGGAGAATCAAAAAAAAAAATCACTCAATGAACACTGGAGAAAACACACATTGACTTGGGCACTGGAAAATGGCTCAGTAATAAGATTAATATTTTTATCAATTTTAATTTAAATTATTAATTATTTTTATTTTATTATTATTACCATATATACAGATATGCATATCCTATCGGCCAGTTATTGATACGACCCTCAACGAATCAGAAGCAAAGCATGTGCCCCCAGCAATTCGTGCCTACTAATTAACTACCAAGTCAAAGAGTCAATTAGCATAAATTATATATTATGATTTATCAAACACTGACCCTTGATCCATCTATCCATTTACATCAGCAATTTTTCATTTTATTTACTTATTTAATTTAATTCAAATCAAATCAAATCAATCAACATACTGATAAATATTTTGACAAGTTTTGATTGATATTAATTAAGTGTTGAATAATGTCCAGCATCATCATCAACATATCGTGTAAGTGTACATATGTTGAAAGATAAGACTCGGTCAATGTTAATTCATTGATGATACCATTGTCATGTATTTGAGGTCAATCAACTATTCAACTACTCAGCATGTCTTTCAGAGTCAACTATTTGTTTCCTCTAGAGTCTAGACATCATCAACATTCCTGCTTGACAGATCTACAGAAACATTTAATTCATTTTAGTTAATCAATTATGTATGATAATAATAATAATAATAATAATAATAATAATGTTTAAAAATGTAAAAAATTAAAATATTGGCAGTTATTATTGTTGTTGTTGTTGTTTTTGTTGTTGTTGAGATTTGTATATTTTTGTCATAAATTTACTTGTCCACGTGAGAAATAATAATAATAATAATATCAACAAAATATTTTTTTTAATCAACAAGTTTTAAATTGTTGATTATTTTTTACATAAGAGATTAATTAATTAAGCATTGCAATATAATTTAACATATAATTTATTATTTATAAATAAATAAATATTCATACCGGTTCCTATTTTTTTTAATGTTGGCTACACTGGTTTTTGTGTGTGTGTGTGTTTTTTTTTTTGTGATAGCGAATCAACGTTGAGGACTCACAGCAGCAGTTCGATCGGGTTTAGTGTGTGTGTTCACTTGTGCTTGCTTTCTTGTGCTGCTGGTGGTGTTGGTGGATCAGTTTGTTGAAAAAAAACGAAATTAAGCTAGGGTATCATAGATTCATAGATACTTGGATAAGTCTTTTCACCGCTTTGCCGTGCGAGAAGTGCGCGAGTGAATAAAAAGACAAATTAATTTCTGTTTATTGTACCTATATTAAAAAATATTTAAATAAAAAAATCGCTTTGGGACGTGGTCTGGATCCAAGTGCTCCAAACAATAAGGCACCAGGATGAGTGGAATACTTAAGCTATCGAGTTTTCTTGCCAAGCAACCAACTCAAACTTTGGTAAAATTTATTTTTATTTTACATCACAATCAGTTGTTGTTTAAATCAATTAATCAATTACATAACATTAATCATGAAATTAATCTTGTTTTTTTTTTATTTATTTAATATATGTGTTACATAATGATTTAGTATTAAATTTTTTTTGGTTTAAAAATGGAACACATTGAAAATTGTTTATTTAAAAAATTGCCAATGTTTTTTTTTTATTCATAATAATAATAATAATCAAATGTCTATAAAAAATATTAATGATTAATTATTAATTAATTTTTTAGATATAAAAATAATAATGCTATGAAATTTAAAAAAAATATAAAATATTATAGGTATTTGAATGACATGTTGTCATGTTCTGTATTACATAATCATTTTTTTTTTGGCATCAAACTTTGAGGAAATTATTTTTTATTATTGCAACTTTTTGCGCAAATAAATTAATTTTATGTTAATATTATTTTTTATTTATTTATTTATTTATTTATTTTTTTTTTTTTTTTACAGAATAAATTGAGTTTACCAATATTTGAAGCAACAAGAAAATTACACAATGCTGATAGAAGATTAGCAAAAGTATCTGATGGAATATCAAAACAATATCCAATTATTGATCATACATATGATGCAGTTGTTGTTGGTGCTGGTGGAGCTGGTTTACGAGCAGCATATGGTCTTGTTGCTGAAGGATTTAAAACAGCTGTTATTACAAAATTATTTCCAACAAGATCTCATACTGTTGCTGCACAAGGTGGCATTAATGCTGCATTAGGAAATATGGAAGATGACAATTGGCAATGGCACATGTATGACACTGTCAAAGGATCTGATTGGCTTGGTGATCAAGATGCTATTCATTACATGACTCGTGAAGCACCAAAAGCTGTCATTGAACTTGAAAATTGTGGTATGCCATTTAGCAGAACAACTGATGGTAAGTTTTTTTTTAAATTATATTTTTTATTTAAAAAAATACACAACACAAAAAATAATAATGTATTTATTTATTCATTTTAATTTTATATATTTTTAAATTCAAAGATACAATGATGAATGTTACATATCGCTATTTATTGAATCATTATCACTGTCCATATCTGTAGTTTTTCTTGAATCATCATCATCATCATCATCATCACCATCATCACCATCATCATCATCGTTATTATCGTTATCAGAGTCATCAGAGTCACTTGTTGCTTGTTGATCACTTTCATCTGAATCATCAGATATTGCTTTGACATTTTTAGCTTTTCTTATTGGCTGTTTTTTTTTTGTTATTCGTGATTTTGATGTTGATTGACGTTTACGTTTACGTTTATTATTAACAGAATCATCATCATCTTTAATTTTTGCACTAGTTAGACTTTGAGGTTTCAACATAGTTTGTTTTTTAAAAATATTTGCACCAACAAGATATGGATGTTTTTCATCATCAGACATATTTCTCCAACGTTTACTAGCAAGTTGAATAATCTCAACGTGTTTTAAATTTTTACTATTATTTTGATAACTCTTAAAAATTAATTAAAAGAAAAAAAAAAATAATAATAATAATTTTATTTATATAATATAATATAATATAAAATAAAATAATATTACAAACCGCTTTGAAATCAGCAACATAATTAAAAAATGCATTTGACGTTTTCCAAGAGTCTGGATTTGAAGTTACAACTAGCCTTGAAGAATTATTATCATGTTGTTGTTGTTGTTGTTGTTGAGGTTGTTGAAGTTCATCTGTATCATCATTTGGCTGTAAATTATTTAATTGAATATCATCTTCTTGTGTGCTAGTACTAGGTTGTGGATCATTGACATGGTCATCCACTTGACGACCATCATCTTCATTGATTTGATCTTGATTATTTTCTTCATTTGCCTCACTACTATTATTATTATTATTATGATCATTGTCATTATTATCAACATTTTCTGCAACTTTAGCTGGCTTACTCCAATCATCCATAATGAAAATCTTTAAATTAAAACAAGATTTTTTTATCTAAAAAATAAAACAAGAAACTTTCATATTTTTTTATCACACACTCACACACAAAATAATAAATAGGTATTAATATGACTGAATATAGTAGTTGAGGAGAAAAAAAAAACAAAAAGACACTTGATATTATTTTATTATTTTTGTTATTATTATTAAATTAAAAAAAAAACAAAAAAATGTGTAATATACAACTAATAATAATAATAATTATGTTTTTAAGGTAAAATTTATCAGCGAGCTTTTGGTGGACAATCTTTAAAATTTGGCAAAGGTGGACAAGCTCATCGTTGCTGTTGTGTTGCTGATAGAACTGGTCATTCACTTCTTCATACACTCTATGGTCAATCACTCAGTTATGATTGTAATTATTTTGTTGAATATTTTGCTCTTGATCTTCTTATGGAAGACGGTGAGTGTCGTGGTGTAATTGCACTGTGTCTTGAAGATGGTACTATTCATCGTTTTCATTCAAAAAATACTGTATTGGCAACTGGTGGTTATGGTCGTGCATATTTTTCATGTACATCAGCTCATACATGTACTGGTGATGGTACAGCAATGGTAACACGTGCTGGTTTACCAAATCAAGATCTTGAATTTATACAATTTCATCCAACTGGTATTTATGGAGCTGGATGTCTTATAACAGAGGGTAGTAGAGGTGAAGGTGGATATCTTGTTAATAGTGAAGGTGAACGTTTTATGGAACGTTATGCACCAGTTGCTAAAGATCTTGCATCACGTGATGTTGTATCAAGATCAATGACTATTGAAATACGTGAAGGACGTGGTGTTGGACCAGAAAAAGATCATATTTATCTTCAATTACATCATTTACCACCAGAACAATTGGCTGCAAGATTACCTGGTATATCAGAAACAGCAATGATATTTGCTGGTGTTGATGTTACTAGAGAACCAATTCCAGTATTACCAACAGTACATTATAATATGGGTGGTGTACCAACAAATTATAAAGGACAAGTTTTAACTAAAACAAATGATGGTAAAGAATGTGTAGTTGGTGGTTTATATGCATGTGGTGAAGCAGCAAGTGCATCAGTACATGGTGCTAATCGTCTTGGTGCAAATTCATTATTGGATCTTGTTGTTTTTGGACGTGCTTGTGCTAAAACAATTGCAAATGAAAATAAACCTGGTGAAAAAATTGGTAAATTGAGTACCAATGCTGGTGAAGAATCTATTGCTAATTTAGATAATATTAGAAATTCAAATGGTACAATACTCACTGCTGAGCTAAGATTAAATATGCAAAAAACAATGCAAAAAGATGCTGCTGTATTTAGAACAGCTGAAACATTACAAGCAGGCTGCAAAAAAATGACAGATATTTACAAAAAAATGGATGAAATAAAAGTTGTTGATAGATCAATGATATGGAATTCTGATTTGGTTGAAACATTGGAGCTACAAAATTTAATGGTCAATGCTGTACAAACAATTTATGCTGCTGAAAATAGAAAAGAAACTCGTGGTGCTCATGCTAGAGAAGATTTTAAAGATAGAATTGATGAGTATGATTACAGTAAGCCACTTGAAGGACAACAACCAGTACCTTTTGATAAACATTGGAGAAAGCACACATTAACCACAGTTGATATAAAAACTGGACAGGTAATTGTTATTATTATAAATTATATATTATTTATTTATTTGATTATTTATTTATTTATTTTTGTTTGCAGGTGTCAATTGATTATAGACCTGTTATTGATGAAACACTTGATTCACAAGAGTGTGCAACTGTACCTCCAGCAATTCGCTCATATTAAATATTTTAATTATTATTATTATTATTTATTAGTTTGCACGAATTGTTTTTAATTAATTAAATAAAATTTGTGTATTTTTAATGTTGATGATCATCAAATAATCATTGTCTAATTATATACAAATTATTACGACAATATTTAATAATTCAGCTTAAATATAACAAAAGCCACCAAAGTTATTTCTTTTCACTTAAATAATTGTATGAAAATATTGTGGTGCTTTAATATTGTGTTGTTGTATTAGTATACATGTTTTTTTTTTAAATTTTTTTCTAGCAAAATGATGATTTCATTTTGCATGTATTAAATTTAATTTGTACTTAATTTGAACATCAACGTTTTATTAAAACTTCATAGAATACTTTGATAATGAATAAAATATTTGATAATGATTATTAAAATTGTTTGAATAAAAAATGTCATTTTAATTTTCTCCACTTATGATGTGATTATTGATTTTATTTAAAAAACAACGAAAATACATAAAACAGCTTTACTTTACAATGTACATATATATACAATAAAAAAAGCGAGCAAGCATATTATTATGCGCCTGAATTTTACTTTATATCATTGTAATTGCAGTGGCTGCCATTTAATTGGCACTAGTTATATTAGTACATTATTCTTGTGCAAAAAAAAAACACGTGTTATTGATCTTCCTGGCATTTGATAGTTTATCGATGAAATAAATAATAAAATTTCTTTCTCAGTCACTTATAGACTATTTGTATATTTCTTTCTTTCGCCGTTGTCGATGTAATGAATAAATTTTTCTATGCAAGTTTACTTCCTGTACGTTATATTCGGCCAATTATTTCCAAAGTTCTTCGTAAATTTTGGAAAAAAAAAACATAAATACGTATGAGGATTACAGAATAACCGAAGATGTATTTAATGTTTTTAAAAGTTTACTCCTTATACTTTATGTTTGCCTCATAATTTCAAAATTCTTAGCCTTTTGAAAAATCCAAATACCTCTTCAGCCATTCTATGTTCCTGATATGGATTTAATTTTTTTTCGAAAAATTTACGAAGAATTTTTAAAATTATTAGGCAAACATAAAGTAAAAGAAGTAAAATTTAAAAAATACAAAATACCTCTTTAGTTATTCTATGTTCCTGATGCGAATTTAATTTTTTTTTCGAAAAATTTACGGAGAATTTTCAAAATTATGAGGCGAACATAGAATAAAGAAAGTAAAATTTTAATAATACCAAATACTTCTTCAGCCATTCTGTAATCCTGATACGAATTTAATTTTTTTTCCAAAAATTTACGGAAAAATTTAGAAATTATTAGGCAAACATAAAGTAAAGAAAGTAAACTTTTCAAAAGAACAAATACCTCTTCAGTTATTCTACTTTCCTGATGCGAATTTAATTTTTTTTCAAAAAATTTACGGAGAATTTTTGAAATTATTAGGCAAACATAAAGTAAAAAAGTAAAATTTTTAAAATACAAAATACCTCTTCGGTCATTCTATGTTCCTGATACGAATTTAATTTTTTTTTCGAAAAATTTACGGAGAATTTTTGAATTTATTAGGCAAACAAAAAGTAAAGAAAGTTAAATTTTAATAATACCAAATACTTCTTCAGCCATTCTGTAATCCTGATACGAATTTAATTTTTTTCCAAAAATTTACGGAATATGTTTGAAATTATTAGGCAAACATAAAGTAAAAAAAGTAAAATTTCAAAAATACAAAATACCTCTTCAGTTATTCTATGTTCCTGATACGAATTTAATTTTTTTTTTTTTTCAATTTACGGAGAATTTTTAAAATTATTAGGCGAACATAGAATAAAGAAAGTAAACTTTTCAAAAGAACAAATACCTCTTCAGTTATTCTATGTTCCTGATACGAGTTTAATTTTTTTTCGAAAAATTTACAGAGAATTTTAGAATTTATTAGGCAAACATAAAGTGAAGAAAATCAAATTTTAAAAATACCAAATACCTCTTCGGTCATTCTATGTTCCTGATACGAATTTAATTTTTTTTCGAAAAATTTACGGAGAATTTTCAAAATTATAAGGCAAACATAAAGTAAAGAAAGTAAACTTTTCAAATTAACAAATACTCTTAGTATACAAAAAGAAAAGAGATCTAAACTTAATTGTCATATAGTTTTTAAATTATTCGTCATTATCATTATCAACTAACCATATAATATACCTTGTGATACTTTGATAAAATAGTTCAATAGATCATATATATATATTGTTGAATAAACACAATAATATTATTGATTTGTCTGAATTGTGTGACATACTTAATTCCAATAATAACAATGATGAGAAAAGACGTTGAGCAACCTGAAAAAATGAGTTAATTGCTAAAAGAAAAAACACTCATTGAAATATTATTAAAAATATCAGGCAAAACAATAACTTATTTATATAACAATGAATTAAATACCATGATTATTTTATTTCATTTTGTTTGGTTTGATATGACAATAAAACTTGGGTGAAGCATCTGCTATTAACAGACAAAATAATAATCTTACTAATATTTTATTTATTTATTTATTTTTTCAATTAAAAAATGTGTGGATGATGATTTTATATGACATGGTTTATATAATTTGTTTTTCTTTCTTTTTTCTTTTACACGAATATTAAGTATAAATGAAACACACATATACATACAGAAAAATTGATGAGAAAATAAAAAAAAAAAAAAAGAAAATTATAAATATATATAATATAATCTAATATAATATATATGAATAATAAAAATAATAATCGGCGAGACAATGAATTAGAATTAAAATGAAGTGTGATTTTTATAAACATAATTTACAAATACATATATAAATGTTAATTGAACTATTGTTGAAATAATAATAATTCAATAATTGATTTATTGATCAGACTCAAAAAAATGATGCTCGTAATTTTTCCAATGCAGGCACCAAACTGTCCTCGAGTGATGGACCACAACTCAAGCCACATTCACCTGTCCACCTTGCTTTGCCACTAGCATGTGACTGTAATGTCAATAAAAATTAAATTTATAAAAATATATTTAATATATATATATATATATGTATTATAAATAAACTACTTACCATAGTAAGATCTCGTTTCCAAGAGGTATGACATCGTCCATCACACAATGGACAAGGTCGCTGAAGTGAATAACCACCACATTCACTACAATCAAGTGAGACATGTTCTTGATTCCAAGATACTCCACATCTATAATATATAATGTGACATGTCATTATTTTATCAATTTATTAAATAAACAAATAATATAAACTTACGTAAAACAAGAATTAAGTTGAGCACGAAGTTCTTCGATTGTTAAAATTGTGTCTTGATATTGTGGGTGTGAATCTTGATGGCTATCATCAACACTTCCACATAGACTGTGGCATGAAAGTGATATATTACTCCTAAAAAATATAATAAATAAATAAATAAATAATTTATCTAATTTAATAATATTTAATCTACAAAATAATATTTTTTTTTAAATTAAATACATACCCATGTCGAGAGAGAGTTTCTGTGGCGGTTTGTACTGATGTTGCCGACATATTGTTCAATTGTTTTGAAACTAAAACAAAGAGAAAATATATAAATAAATAACAACAAAAACAACAACTTTTTTAAGTTTTAATGAATTATTCATTATTATAACTTTCATTATTAATTACTCATTGCCATTGGCATTACTTTCAAATAATAATAATAATAAATAAATAAATTGTGTTGTGGTAAATAAAATTGCCAGGGTTCTTCCCGTTTTTAAAAATGTTAAACTTGAATATTTATATACAAATTTGCTGTAACCTTGAAATGCCATCATCATCATCATCATCATTACCACTATACCAGCATTACGAAGGGCATTCAAAAAGGGAAATATTTGCAAGGACATTTTGTTTCCCTCACAATTTATTTTTTTTTTTTCAAACAACGTAGTAGTAGAAAATTGCCCTTTATTATATAACACTCATGTTTATTCAACCGTTTTTTTTTTTTTTTCTCCTCCTCGATAATTGCAACTTTTTGATTGAGTATTATGTAATAAATAAAATATATATATACATATAATATATAAAAGTATTTTAAAACAATTTCTTGTCCCTGATGAAAATGGAGCAATGAGAGTTTGCTTTCTTTCGGGGAAAAACGAAAGTACTACTTGTATTTCAAGGCTAAATTGAAAGGCCAAGCGAAACTCATCGTTTTCTATTAAATAAATAAATAAATAAATAAATATTTAAAGCTATGGTTTTATTATCTATGGTTTTATTTTTTTCAAGTAATGATCATTCGAAAAGTGATATCAATGGCAATGACTTGGTACGCACAAAATTTTTATCAATTATAAATAAATTTAATTTTATATAAATAAGTATAAAAATTTCATCAGCATATTGCCGAGAGCAAAATGCTGATAATGCATAAATGTCTAAGTTCAATGTCAAATTTTAAAAAATTGTTTAAAAAAAAAAAAACCTTATTCTTTTCAATCAATAATAAATAGTGACGGTAACAAGGACAAATAAAATCATGACGATATTAATAAATGTGTATAGATATAGAGTACCACCAGCACCAATACACCTATTCGTATTACGTCAGTTGGTTTTTTTTTTATACAAAAATGTAATGACCTAAAATGTCGTCACATTTTCAATAGATAGCTTGCATTTGTTTTTTTTTTTTTTTCAAATATACTATATAGTCAAAGTGCAAATGCCAATGAATTTAAAAAAGAAAAAAAAAAATGCAATAATTATTATGTATATCACGAGTTAAATGAGAATACAAGATTAGCCAAATGTTAATTTTTAACTTTGTCGTCTCGACGAAACTCTATATTAATCACAAACTTTGGCAAGTAACCAAAATTATTTATTTTTTATCATCACACATGTCTGTTTTTTTTTTTAAATCTATTTTTCTCCAGTCAATCGTAATTCACTTTTCAATTTACTAAAAATAAATATAAAACTGCAACTATTTCAAATAAAATAAAAATAAAATTATCAAGTAAATTTAGTTGGTACCAGTTGACTATAATGAACTAGTTGCGACTAGACATTTACATAAATAATTGTTGGCGACACTTTGAGATCAAGAGATAAGATAATTAGAAGAAAAAAAAAAAAAGGGCCAAATGCATTTAGAGCATCAAAATGAGGTCGACAACCCTATTTTTTATTTTAATTTGTTTGTATGGTACTCCCACCACCACCACCAACATCACATCAATCGACCAGTTTTGTGGATAGGATACATTAAAGACTGCATACAGCGCCTGTCAGCTACTACTACTACTACTACTACTGCAATATTAGATATGCATTTTTTAAATAAATTACAGTTTATGCAAATATAAACAAAAATTTCTCTATATACACATGAAAGCATCATGTTAAAACATATCAAGTTCAATAGACTACATATATTTAAAAAATGTTTTATGATGATTTAATATTTAATTTAATTTTACCAAATATATTATGAATTTATTAAGAAATTAAACGAAATTAACGGTATTTTATAGTGAGAGCTGAGTGATACCTTGTGACCTCCTTGAAAAAATTCTTGATAATAATTTAAACGCTCTCATAATTATTATTATTATATTTTCTCTCGAGGTATTATAAATTGCAGCAAATAATAATTAAATAAATTTTCATAAAAATCCATCATCTGTTTTCATCATCATGTAAACAACAATTTTCTATATAAATATTATTTAATTATTATTATTATTATGACATTTGTCGAGCGTGTAAAGTACGAGGTCACTTGAACCACTCACGGGTTTTTTTTTTTCTTCTTAGCTAATAAAAAAAATTAAATATTAAAAATAATTTGGAACCCGAACCAACCCGAACTTGTTTAACTGCAAGCCATCATTATTCAAATACATATATGTAATACTAAATTCAATTCTTTGAAAAATCAGACTAGCTGAGTATTGATTCCCACGCTGGCACAATCATTCCATCTCACTCGATGATTCGCCACTCACTCATTTTTTAACTATTTCCACAATAATCCAGTCATCGTATAATATATATAATATATAACAGATTATATATATTATGATGTCGTAGGATTTTCATTATCATCATCATCACCACCACTTTACAGTGACATTAATAAATATATTTCAATTAACAATGTAAAATAATATCATATTAAAACTTACATATATATATATATATATATTTAAATCCAAGTGCAGTAGATTAAATATAAAAATTAGAACTTTAAACTTTTTTAAAATGTGTATATATTTAAAAATTCTCCTCTTGATTCAAAATTATTGAAAACAAGATTGAAAGTATTATTATTTATTTTATTATTATTAAACAATGTCAACTGGCAATGTCTACTTGCACACTGAAAGTGTAAAACGTTTGAGGATGCCTTTTATAAATGCGCAGATGAGGGCGGAGTTTGTTTGATGTGGCGGGGAAATGACGTCTCGTCCAACACACAAACATTGATATTTTTATATGTATATATTTTTTTTGTTCTTTGTTCATCTTGATGATGATGATATTTGTCTATCTTTGTTAGCTTCTGGATAACGTTGACTAGACCGTTAAGCAGTTTTAAATCAAGGCGCCAGCCAACCAGTCACTGATGCCTTTGACCATTATTTCAACATATTGCAAAAAAGTGCAATTGTCTTTTTTTTTTTTCAGAAAAAAATAGTTGTCATAATTTACTATTTTTATGCATAAAACTACTCTTTTTTTTTCTTTTTCTACTCGATAAACTATTCAATAATAATAATAATAATAATTGCAGCTAGGATACCAGCTGCAGTATAACTATATGTAGGTATATAGTTACAGATGATAAAAAAAAGCTCGTAACATTGTTGCAATTGTTCATATAGTGATATGATTTACGTCAATCTTATAAATGCCATAATTTAAATTTATAGTCACGAGCTACACGTGCCAGTTTTATTATTTATTATTATTTTGTTCTAAATACTTAATATTATGATTTTTTTTTTTTTTGTCAAAATGACATGGCATGTTAGGCGAGTGCTTGATAATGACAACACACACATATGTAATAAAATACGAGATAAGTTTAAGTTGTTCACGTGATGATGATGATGATGATTGAGGAACCAGTTAATATTTTGTCAGATTTATATAATTTTATTATAACATGTCTAGGATGAGATACAAAAATTATATCCATGTAATATTTTTAATTTTTTTATTTAAAAAAATACTTTACTGAGAGTAAAACTTAAAAAATGAAAAGAATAATTCCAGTGGTTGCTAGCAGCAAGGGCAATGATTAAATGGCCAATGAATATCAAAGGAAAAACTGGTTGTAACTGACCGCAAAATTTAACTTAATTGATTTGACCAGTCTCAATGAAAAGTAAAAAAATTAAAAATAACAAAGAGGAGAACAAGAAGAGCATGTAAAATCGAATTGCGTTTAAATGTATTTAGAGTTTAAAAGTCACGCGGGTGTGAATGAACTCGGAAAAATAAAAAAAAGCTCTCTTGTTTTTTTTTTTTTTTTTTT
>MKYW01000007.1:2568475-2582008 GCA_015776835.1 Aphidius ervi
GATTTCTACTGATGCATTTGTTTATAACAATAATAAACAATAAACATTTTATGTGTCGCGCGGTCTATCAAGCGCTCGTATATGTTACCGATTTAATCCTTCGAAGATCACTCTTTGTTTATTTGATTTATTTCGTTAGCAACAAAAAAACAAACTATGTCTCACTCACTCTTTTTTTTTTTTGTTTTTTTGTTGCTAACGAAATAAATAAAAAAATAATAGAAAAAGGCAAACAGAAAGAAATTCATATGAGAGTAAGTGAGGGAAAAACAATGACCAAATGTCCGGAAGACCGATGATGTTTGTCCTTTTTATAAAAGGATAATAATACTATTTGTAAACAAATAATTAAATTATTATTTTTCATGTTTTATCTTTTTTATAAAAGTACATTGTGAGTTTGTTGATTACTTTAAATTCCCAGTTAAAATATGATCTGCACTTGACATTATAAAATAATATATACATACGTCATTTAAAAACCGGTAAAGATATTAAGACCATGTTATTTAAACTACAATAATATACCAAAATTTTAATCAATTAATTATTTACATTTGAAAAAAAAAAAAGCAATAAAAGACTGACGCTTCTTTTTAAAGTGAAAACAAAAGAAAAAAAAAAGTATATTATATATCATGATATGAATCAACTATTTCTTGATGAAAAAAAAAAAATTTATCCAAAGATATAATATGAAATATAATAAAAGAGATCAACTGAATAACAACAACACTCGTTGCACGTAAAAATGCAATTCTATAAGTCTAGACATTATAAAAATTATTAATAAAAATAAATTTCAAAGGAAGGTAAAACGATATACGAATTGGATCCATTTGTGTCTGTTAGTTGCATTGTATATACAGACGTCATAAAATTTATTATTATTTATAAAATGGTTTTAATTTCAAAGTTGTTGAACGTGTGTGCCTTTTATGAAATATATCAAATTAACATAAACCAACCAATGCATTGATTGCAAACACAATGAAATTATATTTTATTTTATGACCTTTTTATTCTTTGAATTATTTTATTTATCAATAATAATAATAATAACAACAAAGTCATCATCAAAAGAGGTATAATTACAGGGTGGTCATTTGGTCAATAAACAATAAAAAAAACCATGCTTATGAAATTGAAATTGATAATTTATAATTTTGATGAAATTCAATCACTATTTTGTTCTTGTTATATATAAAAAAAAAAAAAAAAAAACCAGGATTATAATATTAATTAAAGATAAAATAATTTTGAATTTTGATATATGTAGTTTGTTAATTTATGTATTTGACTGTCTGTGTAAATCCAGCTGGGACCCCACCAGCAGCAGACGAATGAAAATAATGAATAATATTAAAATTAATATTTAAAAAAAAAATAAAATAAAGCTCATTATATTGACCAACTACGTCAGACTAATCAGAACAAATCGAAATTGTTCAGGTGTTAATAATGCCCTCTTATCGAGGTCAATATAAATATTAAATAATTACTAATAATTAATAAAACAGCCAAGGATAATATTTTTTTGAAAAAAAAAAAAAAAAATCATCTGGTACATGTATGATATACATTTGACAAGTTGTGGGAAATTACTAAATTTTTTGCTGATAGTCATTGACGTCATTCAATGATGATGTTGCATGCAAAAAAACAAAACGACTTTTATTTATATTTTATAATATGTACTTATACTTATACAGCAAGGTTTCGAATATTTTTCAAATGAAAAAAACATAAATAACACCTTTTGATTTCATTAATAAGCAACTTTGTCACACGTGTAATTATCATCATCATCATCATCATTATCATCATGTAAAATAGATTTTTAAATTTATAAAATAAATATACCTATACAGTTAAAAGTAGAAATACAATTTCAAGAGTTCATTGTATTGTTATTAATAAAAAAACCTACATGATTATAAATTAAAATTAGCAAAATATATAATTCATTGAATATGTATTGAAATGATTATATAACTAACACAACAAGAGGTCAAAAGAAAATATTTTATGAAAAAAAAAAAAAGAAAAAAAATAACTCACATTCTGTGGTGACGTCGGTTAAATCAGCTATGCAGTAAACATCCAAAGTTCTAGAATGATGAAGTTTTTTTGATGATTTTTTAAAACAGCTTGCAGTTGAAGCAAAGTCAGGATCATCAACATCAAACGATAGACTCTCTTCAAATTCAGTCAGTGTTCTTTCCATTTTATTTTATTATTATTTATGTAAAAATATTTCAAATCTGTAATTTAATAAAAAATAAATTAATATTATATTTTTACACATTGTAAAAATCAACCAATAAACAATATAATAATATGAATTCCAAATATGTAGGTCAAGAATAAGGCCCAGATAATAATAATAAAATTAAAAAATTAACACAAAAATGGTATTATTTTGAAGAAAGGATATTGACCTTTGAAGACTAAATAAAATATTTATTTTCTTCTTCCCCTTTTACCCAAAATGGTCATAAAACCATTGCAAAAAACAAGAAAAAACAAGAAAAAAAAACGGCATTTCCACCTTGAATAACTGGTCTGTCTCAATATCCTCAATCAATTAATGTCCATGCATTCAGTAGTCCAATTAAAATACAAAAATATAAAACTTTTTTAAACTCTACAAAGCACTTGTTTACTATTTTCAACAACTTTTAAATTGTTTTTATTTTCATTCAATATTATAATATCACATACACTCACACGCACACCACACACACACACCAGACGAATGGTCAATGATCCTTTAGCTCCTCTCTCTCTCTCTCTATTTATTTATTTATTTATTTTACTCATTTTTCTATTTTCAATAATAATAAATCTAAAATATACCTACTATAATATTGTTGATAAATTGTCAATTATAGGTAAATATAATGCAAAATGTTTAAAGTAATTTCAAATAATATAAGTTAAAATTAGTTGTTTTTTTTTTTTTTTTGAATAAAGTTATTACAACTTTGTTCAAGCAAGTAATAACTAATAAAATAAAATAATATGTTATTTACTATGAATTATCCAATTCCAGTTGATGTTGATTTTGATTTTAACACTAAAATACAGTGTTATATTTGTTAAACAACAAACGATTAATTATCCAACTTGAATCTTGATGATGATAAGTGATTGTGAGTTGTGACGATTGTCCCCGGCGGTATGTAAAACTTCACGTTTACAACACTTCATATCACTTCATATTATGGACATTATTTATTATTATTTTACTACTACCACCACTACATGATAATGAAAGCATGTACATATTTATAATATTATAATGTATAAATGTGTGAGAGCGCGTCTCTTGCTTTTATGTTAAAACAGACATTGTTGATCATGTAGAATTCTGCAGATATAATAAAAAATATAAAATATAAATTATTAATTATAAAATAATTATTATATATTTGCCAATATATTTTTATTTATATGATATCCAACAATAATTATCTACAATTGAGGAAATTTATTTTATTTTTTAATATTTTTAATTATTTTTATAAAAAATTATTGATTCAATGTGTAACATTATTTATATTTTATTTATATTATGTATATAAATATTTTGTTGTTGTTTTAATATATATATTTATATTAATAATAATAATTAATAAGACAGTAAATAGTGTGTAATCAACACTGCCTGCAGCGCATATTAATTATACATAATAATTGTTATATTTGAGTGCACTAGGATATTTCAATGACCTTGATGAGGAAGCAATTTAATTTGCATTATGTAGATATTTAATTATTGGATTAATTATTATTATTATTATTATCATCATCATCATCATAATGTAATTTACTTGGTGACTTGGTGAATTGCATGAGCAAGATATTCAACATTTTTAGATGTTACACCGGCCATTGATATTCTACCATCTTTTGTCAAATAGACACTGAATTTTGACGTTATTTTTTCAACCTTAATTAAATAAATTAATAAATTAATTAAATGTTAACTAAAAAAAAAAAAAAAAAAAAANAGTCCAGTAAAACAAAACATTCCAATTTGATCAGTTATATGAGACCAATCACGAGTACTTCCATTTTTAATTAAATTATCACGAAGTTTTGTTCTTACTCCAATAATTCTATCAGCCATTCCCTTGACATCACCAAGCCATTCTTTTTTCAATTGTTCATCACCAAGTATTTCATTGACTAAACGAGCTCCATTTATTGGTGGATTTGAATACATTGGTCTTATTAAAATTTTAATTTGTGACATAACTTTTGATGCCTCATCAGCATTTGAAGATACTAAACTAAAAGCACCAACACGCTCACCATAAAGACCCATATTTTTAGCATATGATTGAGCAAGAGCAATTTCATGGCCATCCTTAACAAACATTCTAACAGCAGCAGCATCTCTTGATACATCACCTATTGTTATTATTATAAATATTAAATTATAATTTTACTAATTTATAAATAATCATCATAATACATACCAGAGGCAAAACCTTGATAAGCCATATCAAAAAATGGAAATATATTTTTTTTTTTAATAAGATGTGATAGTTCAGCCCACTGTTCAATTTTTGGATCAACTCCAGTTGGATTATGAGCACAAGCATGAAGAAGAATCATTGATTTTTCTGGTATTTTCTATTTAAAAAAAAATATATACCTATACTTATAAGATAATATTACATAATAATATTTTTAAATACGTTTAATAATAATAATAGAAATAATTACCGATATATCTTCAAGAACACCTTTAAAATCTAAACCACAAGTATTTGGATCATAATAACGATATGATTTAACACCAAGTCCAGCCATTTTAAATAGTGGAATGTGATTACCCCATGTAGGTGCAGGTAAATATATTTCCTTATTGCCTGGAAAATATTTATTCAAAAAGTATGCACCAATACATAAAGATCCAGTTCCTGATATACCTTGAACTGTAGTATTCTGTAAAGTATCATATCATAACATAATATTGTTTATATAAATATTTTAATAATAACAAAATAATAAAATAACTTACTAATTTATTAGCAACAATTTGATTGTCATCACCAAGAGCAAGTGTTATACTTCTTTGACAAAAATTAGCATCTCCTGATATTGGAGAGTATTCCTTGTCCATACATTTTGACTTGATTCTTTCATCAGCCTAATTTAATCATCATCATCATTATTATTATTGATAACTACTCAATATATAATAATAATAATAAATAATTTCATTACCTTAATGATACTTGGAAGTACAAATGGTTTTCCATTATCATCACGATATGCTCCAACACCAAGATTTATTTTTTGAGGATTATTATCACGTTTAAAAGCTTCAGTCACACCCAATATTGCATCTGGGGGGCCCATTTCCACATGTGACCACCAAGAACTAATTTAAACAAATTAAAAATCAATAATAATAATAAAATAATACACTTGTTAACTTTTGATTGATAAGATAAATTAATTAATAAATTAATTAATTAGCAAATTACCTGGCAAGTCTTGTAGAAACTTGGAGCATTCCATAACCACCACGATTTTTAATTAATCCACTTGATGCTGTTAAAGTAGTTACGAGTCTTGAGCTTTGTGACATTTTAAAAATCTTGATAATTATTAAAAAATATATCAGATAAAATTGTCTCTTGATGGTCAAATACTGATTAAATAGTAAATTCTGTTCAAGAGTATTATTAAATCAAACAAAGAATGCAATTGGTTAAATTAAATGACTTGTCCATCAATTTAATTAATTGTTCAGAAACACAGAGTTATATTGATGCTGATGATGATGATGACGACGACGTTGATGTTGTTTAATGGCGGCAACGATATGTTGTTGTTGTTATTATTATCATCTCCCTCCAAAATGCTCCAATATAAGTAATTTTTTACAAAAAGGTTATCATGATCTTATCATCTTAACCACTTGATGTAATACAATTCCTGTTTGTTGCTCTGTTATTCCTTTTTTTTTTTTTTNTTTATATTTAAAAAAAAAAAAAACAACAACTAATTACTATCATTTATCAAAATGCAATTATAAAAAAACAATTATTATTGTTGTTATTCAATGCTTCAATTAAAAACATGTTTTTTTGTCAAATAAAAATAGACTTGATTAATATATTTATATCAATATTATTATTAATTATCAAGATTGAATAAATAATAATAATAATAATTTGTCGATAAGTAAAATTCTACTTATCGACAATACAGCTAAATGGCGCGCTTAATTCAAGATGGCCGCTGCATTGTTAAAATGAAAGTGTGTGTCTGTGTGTGTGTCGTGGACTTTATACATACTGTTTTACTCTCTAGCTAAAATAAAAAATAATAAAAACAATTAACATATAAGTAGTTTATTTTTGACATATTCTCAAGAGCAGAATGGCTCTTTCTAGAATTTTATGTTCAAAAGATTTATCAGTAATTTTGACACGTTACAACAATGCAGGTAAATTATTATTATTATTATCATCATCATAATTATAATCATTTATGTTTTATTATGTTTTTTTTTTAATTATCATCAGGTAATATTGGCAAAACAATTGAATCGTCATCACATTCACTTGGTATAACAAAACAAGCAAAATTTCATGTTTCTGGAATACGTCGTTATCCAGAAGCACCAAGACTTGCATTGCCCTCAAATGTATCTGAAATATTTAGCAATGAAACTGGTCGTTTTACACCAGAAAGAATTCGTGATATGTCAACACCATTGATGATGTATGGTAATAGTAGTACAGGTAGTTTTTCTGGATCAACAACAACACGTAAATTTTTTGGTGATTCACATGTTGATTCATATGATTGTTTTGGTGCAGTTAGTTTAAATAGCTCAATGCAAACAAATGTTCCAAAACCTTTTAAATCAACTTGTAAATCAACATATTTAAATATGCCAGGTAGTCAATGGGCTCAAGATGGTAAATATATTGCTGAATCAATGCGTAAATCACATTATAGTGTTTATAAAGATCGTCGAGGAGGACAAAAAAAAAGTAAAATTTATTATTAATATTATTAAATTAACATAATATTATATTATAATAATGCTTGGTGAATGGTATATCTAATAATAAATAATTTAACACTCAGATTTATCAATGATGATACAAAACTATTCAACACAAACAAAGCAGAATAATAATGATAATAATATTGAATCATCTAAATTAACAAATGTTGAAAAGCTTAAAATTGCTGTCAAGGATTATGGCAGCACAGTATTTGTATTTCATATTAGTCTTTCTTTGCTATCACTTGGCTGCTTCTATACAATTGTCTCTAGGTCAGTTTAACACTTGACGTATTTGTATTATTTTATTTTATATTATGATATTATTATATTTCATTTCAGTGGACTAGATATTACATCATTGATTGAAAAAATTCCTGGTTCAAGTGAACGTCTACAAAGTATAATGACAAATTCATCAACATTTGCAATATCTTATGCGATTCATAAATTATTTGCACCAGTAAGAATATCAATAACACTTGGAGCAACACCATTTATTGTTAATTATTTACGTAGAATTGGTATATTAAAAAATTCAATCACTAAAACGTAATTTTAAAATTATATTTAATGGTATTTAATTGTATTTTTTTTTGTTACAAAATAAAAATAGGTGTTTATGGGTATTATTTTATTTATCATCATAAAAAGTAATTTGTAATAATAATTTTACACATTTTACATAATATATATTTATTTTTTTTAAATATAAATTTCTTATTTTTTAATTTAATTTACCAATTTTACTTATAATTATAACAAAAAGCTCGACAAAGTTCACAATGGACGAATTTATGATTGTTATCAATTAACAAATAAACAAAAAAAAAAAAAATTAATTTTTTCATTTATCAATTGATTTTTTTTCTAGTACACAATATATTGCTTTTTTTTATTTATGAGAAAGAGTAATAATTATCATGATTATTTTAACTTAAATTGAAGCTGATGCTATGAAATTAATTTTTAATATATTGTTTGTATTATACTCGACGTACAATATTTATAAATTCAAAAATTAAAAACTAAAGTAAGTATAATTTATTTACACTGGTTTTTTGAGTTTTTTTCATATCAAATCAATTTTAAAATTCTACTTTTAGCACATTCTTGCACAAATAAATTTATCAAAGTAAAAAAAAAATTGATTTTTTATTTATAAAAGTCTTGTTTTGAGTATTTTATATATTCAGTCAATTTAATATAAATTAATAATTATTGTATTAAAAATCTGAGCTTCAAAATTAGAGAGTAGGTAAATATAAAAACTAAAAAAGTTGTAATAAAAATAGTACAACGATACAATTATAATAATGAAATGATAAAAGCCAAATATAACTGCGGAAATTTGGTCCATATTTTTTTATGATGATGATGATTTATAGTTGGCAGATAGGCATTATTATATAAATAAATAATAAATAAATAAATTAAACGTAGGCTTCAACTCGTCTTCCACGTATGTGATTTATAAATTTACGCCAACTTGTTAATGTTTTACTTGAACATACCCATACACTACTTGTAAAACCAACAACCATTGCCATTAAATATTTAATCATAAATATTGCAAATATTGGATGTGAATTTATTCTACGTTTTTGTGGATTCATTGTGCATGGTATTGAATAAGCATTTTTTGAACACATTTCATTGTGCCATGTTGTCATCCAACTGTCAAAGTATGCTTGTTCATATATTAAACAAGCAATAACAGATAATGCTGGTACAGTATAAAGCACTGAAAATATACCAATTCTTATCATTAATTTTTCTAATTTATCAGTTTTTGTACCATCGTGTTTCATAACAGTACGAATACGAAATAAAGATACAAAACCAGCAAATAAAAATATTGTTCCCAATATAAGAAATATACATAATGGTGCTAAAACAAAAAGTCGTAGTGTCTCGACATTCCATAATCCAACATAACAAACACCAGACAAAACATCACCTATAATATAATTACAATTAATTAAATAATTATTTATTAAATATAAATTTATAAATTTATAAATTTACCTTCTATTTTTCCTTTTGCTGATATTACAACAGTCAATATTGTTGGTATTGACCAAGCAAAAAAATGATAATATTCATAATGTGCTTCAATAGCTTCATTACCCCATTTTAATCCAGCAGCAAGAAACCATGTTAGTGCTAATATTATCCACCAAATACTTGATGCCATACCAAAAAAATAAAGTGTCATAAATAAAAATGAACACATTGGATATTTTGTTCCTTGAGTTATTGTTGATACCATTCTAGCTTGTGGATGTTGATCATTTAAAAATGGTGCTTGACATGCAATATCTTTATCAGCAATCCAACCAATAACATATACAAGTGACACCATCATGTAGCATACTGATAAATATATTATTGGTCTTTCTGGATATCTAAAAAAAATATTTAATTATAAATTATAAAATCAACTATAAACTATAAATAAAATTTTTACCTGAATCTATTTGTATCAATTAAAAATGTTAAAAATGTAAAAAAACATGATGCAGCACAAAGTGTTGCCCATGAACCAATCCATAGTTTAGCAAATTGTCTTTCATTTTCACTAAAAAACATACCATCACATGGTGCACCACAATCAGATACAATTTTATCACCAACATGTAATGTATAACCATGTTCTGGTGGTACATGAAAATGTAATGGACAAATAAAACCAATATCTCTAGCACCAGTTATTGCAAAACCAGATTTTTGCCATGAATTTATTCCATCAACAGTACCACCACCACCACCACTAAACTCTGGTGGTGCTGGTGAATAATATGGTTTTATTGATGATGATGATGATGTTAATGATAGTGATGATGATGGTGTTGTTGATAATGACGATGATGATGATTTATTCATTCCAACACAAATGACATTTGGACCATCACCAAATTCTGGCAATTTTTCACATTCAAAACTTGGTGGCCATGGATAACCAAAATTTTTCATAATACCCTCACAGCCATTTCTAGCACTTTCACAAATTGAACGACATGGTAATAATGGCTTATCAAGTACAGTACAAACTGGTGCAAACATTAGACATAAAAAAAATCTAAGATCTGGACTACAATTTACTTTAACTAAAGCTACATAGTGATGTAATTCAAGACCAGCATCTTCTTGTTTTGAATGTCTCAAATGATTTGGCATCATTGTTTCATTATAAGGAAGATTATTACACATTGGTATTCTTATTGCTTCACATCTACCATGATGTTGAAGCTCTTCAACTGGTTCAATTACTGTTGATTCAACTATTTTCAATATATTCATCATTGCCACCATCACTCCAATCAACAAAAACATAATCCATGATTGCTTCATTTTTGCTTGTTATCAATTATTTATTTATTTATTTATTATTATTATTATTATCAATAAAATATTAGAAAATTTTGTTGATTCTTAATTAAATGCATCACCATGACAAGTTATTTAGCTGCAGTATCATTATTGTCATCATCATCATCATCATCATCTTTCTTAGTGTATATTCTATCATTTACTTTTTTTACATATACACACAAGTAGGTATATTAATAAATAGGTATATTAAAAAATTCACCAGGACAATAATAATTCATACAGTCAACAATAAAATTATTCTGCCAATTGTTGTTTTTATTGTTGTTATTATTATTATATTATCAACACTTATATATATACACACACACACACACACCCCTGGCCTTGACTTGATGATACCACATACAATAAACTATTAATTATTAATACATAATGCGTTAAATTGAGAAGGAGGATAAAATTATAAAAACAACAAGAGGGTCTATGTATTTACTATTTACTGCAATTTATTACTGTGACTTGAGTCTTGATTCTTGAACTTGCAGGAGAAAATAATAATAATAATAATAATTTCGGGATGCTTCGTATGATTACGGTGCCAAAGGGACGCAAGAAAAAAAAAAGAGCCAAGAGAGAAAAAATTTATTTGAGCATAAATTGAAAAAGAACAGAAATATATGCAGTCTTGTTTTTATTGGTTTTTATATTTTTTTTTTTGATGCTGGCAGATCCTCTTGTGGACAACTGGAAAACTTGATATTTATAAAGAGACAGAAAGAGAGAGTAAATATACTGTCAAAATACTCGAAAAACCATCTCTTTTTTTTTTTTTTTTGCATTTTGACCTCTCATGAAATTACTGGAAAAACTGAAAAAAGAAAAATGATAGACAAAAGCTGTACCGGATACACTCCCGTCGTGTTTTCTCTATTTTTTTTTTATTTATTTATATTCTTCTTTCCCCTAGAGCCTACTACATAATAAGTAACTGGTGACTGAAGTCTCAACTCTCTCAAGTCAAATGCAGTGTGCTAAATTACATGTAAAAATGCCATTTTGTAGAAATATATATAATAACAAGATGTCATGACAATGACAATGCAATTTTTATCATTTGATTAAGTACAATTTAGTTGCAACTCAAATAAGTTTTGATAATATAATATATTTTTTTAATTATTTATTTTGTTTTTTCACTTTATTTATCTCATATACTGTATACAATACTTTTTTACTTTTTTTTTTTGTCGCAATTCACAGCTTTACATAATTTTAATAATTAAAATTTATAATAATAATAATATATTATCATTATCATTATTATTGTTATTATCGTGTATAGAGGAAGAATGGAAAAAAATCAATAGGTCGAGACAATTCCATTTTAGAGCATAGTAATAATAATAGTAATAATATATTATAATATTTTTGATTAAATACAAATTTGATGATCTGGACGATTAAATTTATTGCAAAGGTAACAATGTTTGTTTGTTTTTAATTTTTTTTCAATTTATATTTTGAATTTTAACGTATAATAAAAATAAGACAAATAAATATTACAATAATTTATAAATATTTAAATTATTGGCATCAATTGTTGTATAGATTTTAAAAGTCAAAGATCAGCCTTTACTAATTTATTTATTTAAAATTGTTATTTTTATTATCATTATTATTTAACCTACTTGTTTTTTTTAAATATTTATAATTTCATTTTTTGGTTCATTATATTAATAATATTTTTTGATTTAATTATGCGAAAATTAAATAAAAATAAATATATATTTGTTTATATATAGTGTCCAGTAGAATCAAGACGATGAGCAAAGATCTTTGGCTACTTGGAGTTTTTTTTTATTAATTATTATTAATACAATATCTGTACATTGGCACGGAAATCTTGTGACAACAATAATCCATCAATTAGTTGGCTTATCTTTTTTTTTTTTTTCTTGTATATTTTCTTTGTCAACACAAAATACTTTCGATTTATTTTAAATATATATATGTATACCTATGCATGAGCACAATAATTTCATTTTTATTTTTTTATTTTTCCACAATTGATCCTGTTATTATATTTATTTAAAATTTAAATTCATCATCTATTAATCTATATTTTTGAAAGATTAGCGATCTTTATCGCAAAAGTCTAAAATTTTTAAAAATTGATTTATTCAACTAATAAACTATAATTGGATTAAATTTTAACCCATCATCAAAGATAATAAATTAATTAATTAAAATAAACTCACAAAGTTGAGCAAACGATCTACTCGATTATTTTTCAAGTGAACGCATAATTATTTTTGTGATTATATTTAATTTATATTTTTGTAAAGGTACTTGATATATATATATATTTTTCTTCATCTTATTTTTTTGGCACTGAATCCATTAGTTGCTTTGAGCTTTTATATATATATATATAATTAAATTAATTTTAGGAAGAAGATGTTGATATACATTTTATCTAATTAATAATAATAATATATTATATATGTATATATACAATAAAAACTAAATCAATTTAATTTGAAAGACATGGATATTATTACTATACATATAATAAATATATGAATTCAAGTGTTCATAACTGTTGATCTTCTGGAGTATCCTCGCCTCGTAACAGTTTCACCTTGTGCCTCACACTCTCTTTTGACTCTGTCAATAATATCTGCAACAAGTTTTTCTTCTTTTTCTCGTTGTTGTTCCCAATCCAGACTTTTTCCAATTTGCTGTAATTATAAATTAATTAAAAATAAATACATATATATATATAAATTTACAATATGTAATAAAATTTTTAACAACAACTTACATCTGATGATGATTTTCTATTTTTTTTATTCATTGATTCTTCTCTATTTTCATCATTTTCATTATCATCAGAATGTCGTGAGCTCAAATGACCAATGTATCCTTTTCTTGATTTAAAATATGCATTACAAGTATGACATTTGAAGAGTGGAGCTGGTTGTGTAACTTGACTCGTAACATGAAGTTTGTATTTGTGTCTGTACCAACGTGTTCTTGATGGTAATACCTCACCGCACCACTTGCAGACAACTGAACCATCATTCTGAATTAAATACTCCAGCAGCTTTGAAACACAACCATATTCATACTATTTTTTTTTTTTTTTTTTCATT
>MKYW01000007.1:2612486-2631650 GCA_015776835.1 Aphidius ervi
TTTTCTCTTAACCCTCTTTACCTCTCTCACACTACCTCTTAATGTATATCTCCTTTACCTCCTTTACCCCCTTCCATTACCACCACCACCACCCACTCACATCCTCCGAAAGACTCGTGAGTTTTGTGCTGCTGCCGTGCTCCACCCCATATATTCTTCTATATCACTTTTTTATTTTTTTTTTTTTCAACCCGTTGCACAAATTATTATATATATATATATAGTCTTTTTTTAATTAAAAAAATATAAATATTTAGTTGTTTTTATGTGTTATATGTTAATTGTGTCATAACCTTAATAATAATAATAATAATATAACTATTTTTTTATAAGGCATGCTTATTTTATAATAATTATAATTAAAAATATTTGTTTTTATTATTATTTTGTTTTGACAATGTGTGTTTATATATTGATGTTATTATTTGGAGTTTGTTGTTGTTGTTGTTGTTGTATTTAATATATTATTATTATTATTATTATTATTAGAGTCTTACCTTGGCATCTTATCCAGGATTCTAGTATAGGCCGCGTTAACCAGAGGGTTGATGTATGAACCCACTGCACACAACTGCACAAACTAAATAAATGTGTCTTGTATCCACCTACCCACCTACACTGTTTTATGCTATACTATACTATACAATATACACTATATACACTATATATATACATTGTACTATATATACTCTTGTCGGTGTTGTCGTTGTCGTCCTCGTCGTTGTTGGCTGGCTGGCTGGCTGGCTGGTTCGTTGGGGAAGAAACGACGACGATGCGCAACTTGATCTGTGCAGAAGAGCCAAAACGCCATGTCAGCAAGTACATTTATTTGGCTCGTGTTTCATCGGCTAAAATCGGATATTATGAATTCGTGTAATGCGCGCCCTCGTACGAGTAAAATAAGTATAAATATTGCCTACGCCCTGGTTTTTACATAAACGTGTAAATACACATACACACACACACAAAAACATTGTGATATTATATATACTTTATCAAAAGGAAAGAGACTGGGAATTTCATGCAATCAACAAAAATCACCACTTCCATTATAACCAACCAACCAACCAACACCCGCTTATTTACGCGCCCTCATTCAACCAGCATCTACAAGGATATAATAATAATAATAATAATAATGATAATGATAATCCAATAAATAGAAATATTCAAATAGAAAATTCAAGTCGTGTAAAATATAAAAATTGATAATAATAAAAGAGAGAAATACAAATAGCTTTCGCCCCCTCAATTTTTAAAACGAGAGGAGAAAAATAAATATCAAGTCTGGCAAATAGACAGACACGATACGCTAAGTAGTAAAAGGCCATCAGAGACTGGTCAGACCAAAGTTGGCTCATCCACATCATATTCATACGAGAGGAAGCAAGACAACGTGAACCAGTAGAAAATGAAAAAGAAAAAGAAGGTAAAAGAGGATGATGGCACCCCTCACGGTAAAATGCCTCTGACGCTCTACCAACTACTATATATTTTTATCTTTTTTTATTTTTTATTTTTTTGCTTTCTCTACCCTCTTTTAGTCTTTGTATATAACTTGCTTTAATTTTCTATGAATATAAAAAAAACTATATCCTCTTCGTGTTGGTTGTTTCGTTGCTAAACTCTTTTTTACTCACTTGCGCTGCTGCCCCTTTGGCCAGTTTGTTTTTCCTTTTTTTTTCATCATCATCATCATCATCATCATCATCATCATCAACATCTTGCCTTTGTCGCACGTATCGTGTTATATTTCTTTGCATTGGCCTCGCAACGGGGTTCATTTGTCTTTTTTTTTTTCTTTTTTTAATTCATTTTTAATTTATTTATTTATTTTTTTTTGTTTATATATATATATATATGTATTTCGAAACATAAAAAAAACCTTACCCTCGATCAAGAAACTGAGCATTTATTTTGGTCGCTTTGTTCTTTGCGGGATGGTAACGACTCTTCTCTTTCCTTTTATAATAATAATAATAGTAATAATAATGATATAGCCTCCCTCAACGTTCTCACGTACCTATATTTATGATATCTTTGAGTAGAGAGTGTGTATATATATACATGTGGGTTGTTGAAAATCGCCCTGCTCAAAATCATCCTTTCTCGGTTTCTTTCTCTCCCTCAGGGCGTCGTACCAACCCTCCCTTCTTTGCCCCCTTTATCATCATCGTCGTCTTGGTCGTCATTATACTGTTGTTGTTGTTGTTGTTGTCCTCTTTATCCTCCTCCTCCTCCTCCTCCTTTTTCTTCTTTTCTTCCTCCTTGTTCTTTTTCTTTGGCAACTCTACTCTCTATATATTTTTCTCACTATATTTAACTTGAGTCATACTACAGCCATTTCAACCTCAAACCAACTGAGACTCTTTCACATGCAAACATATTCAAATATACAAACTGACTCTATTTCACTCACTCTCTCTCTCTCTCTCACTCTCTGCCCTGTTAAACATTACAAACCTCCCTGCATGTACAGTACTTTTTGGCCTAAATCTTTTCATTACTATCCTATCAAACTATTTTATGAAAAGAGGTGGTGCTTGTACGTGCTTTTCAGTATATATATATCCAGGGAGAGAAAGCTTTTTTCAATATGTTTTATTCGTTGTAAATTCTTTTCTAATCATCAAAGAAAAAATGTTCAAGATATTCCTGCTTTTTATTTTTATTTTTTTCAAAGCTCTATCCTTTGATGCTTTTAATCTATATATGTGTGTGTGTTTGTGTTTGCACTTGATGAATAAGATGATGAAAAGTAGAAAAGAAAAAAAATAAAATAAATGATATTAAAGTTTTCATTATGTTAATAAAAATAAAAATATAATTTTATAAAAATGTTTGTTAGTGTCTACATATAGGGTAAAAAAATTAAGTCTTTTTGAGATCTCTTCTAAATCTAGTTTTTTAGAGAAATTAAAGAAGAATTGAAGAAAAATTAAAGACGAATTAGAGATAAATTGAACAAGTTAACAAGGAATAACTTTTTGAACTTTTTTTTCAATAAATATCTACTTGCATCGACTCCGACTCTACGTTTTTTTTTTACATATGGATTCTAAGATTGACCTAAATATGTGTAAATAAATTCTTTAAATTCAATAATAACACAATTAAATAAGTAAACACTCCAATTTTAAAATTTAACAATATCTACTTGCACCAGCCCTAACTCCGACCTTAAGTCCGATTCTACTTTTTTTTTTATCTGTTCTGTCACTGGAAAATTTTTTTATCATCTGTAATTTTTCTTCAATTCTACTTTAATTTGTCTCTGAAAAATCTCTATCCATCTCACAAACGAGATTTAGGAGAGATCTTTATGAGATCCCAAAAAGACTTATTTTTTTTACCCTATAGTAAAAATTTAGATGAATTAAAAAATAATTAGTGTTGTTCCTCATGCAGTTGATCCTTGTTCACATTAATCGTGAGATGTGCAATAGCAACTGCGACTACGGCTATATAATATATATATATATATAACTACTGAATAAACAACGCAACTATCAAACAACTTGGCTGTTTTGTTACCTTGACACGTTTATTCCGGCATGCGAACAAAACTCGACGCACATGTATTTTAATTTATTATAAACAACATTTAAAAAAATATTATTTAAAAAAAAATTTTAACAGAGATTTTCTATATTATTATTATTCTTATTGCTATTCAGTTATAACTTAATAGTTATGTAACAGTAAACAATATATATGAGTTGGCTATTTATTTAGCCATATTCAAATGACAATATATAAACAATAAAAAAACTGTATTATATAATATCTATAGGGTGAGAAATTAAATTAAAAGTATAGCTTAGGATCAGCATCAGCAGCAACTTTTAAAAAAGCGAATATAGAAATAAAAGGCGAGACCAGGACAGGGCAAATATCCATGTTTCCATGTGTAGTTAAATAAAAGGGTTGGAGAAAGAGAGATGAGTAACGATGCTTTTATATATACAAGTCCAAAGTCTAAAGTCCAAGAAATAAGAGTTAAAAAAGGCAAGGGATGGATGATTCTTGGAATGGCAACTTTAATTTTTATTTTAACGACAATAATGTGGAGTGGGGACAATTTTACTATGTCGATTGGGGCTAAAGGAAGCTATACTCAAGAGCTATCGAGAGTTGCAAACCTCTTATATATATCTCTCTCTCTTTCTCTTGATTATTTAGCTTCTTTTTCTTCTACACGGCATACCTACGATCATCGAGAGCTAACCAACCTACCAAGCAACCACCAACTTCTCTTTTTTTTTTCTTCATCTCTGTCAACAAACTAACTCACTCGCACTTGCTCCTTCATTCTATATTAGTTTTTATATATGGAATATGTTTACTGATGTGTCCTTGGCTTTATCATTCTAGCAATACATACTTTTATATATATTATATGATATATATTACTAGCGCTATAGTTGTCTCTATAGGTATAACTATATATAAATTTTATACAATTTACTATATATATATACCCACACCCTACACTGCAATATAGTTTGTTTGTGAGTTCGCACCCACGGATTATTCGCTCACATATCAGCAACAACAAAATCAAGTGAAGTATTATATTTTCGAGTGGCGAGAAGGCATGACTATACGGGCATTCCCTCCTCTTCCTCCTCCTCCTATTATTGTATTTCTTCTATTACCACTCGCCAGCTTTGTACACAGAGAGAAAAATATATTATTTTTTTTTCTTGTCTCTCCGTGTAACGTAAAATTGTAAAATAGTGAATAATATATTATGTTGATATATATATATAGAACATTCATTTCACTTTTGACAATGAATTTTCAAGTCACGTGCTTGATCATGCTTATATAGTAGTCGTATAGTAGTATATATATAAATACACAAGTAGCCTGCAGTTAAAATTAATAACCAATCAATCAATTCAAATTAATATAAATATATTTTTTTATTCTATTGAAAGCAAAAATTATATATACAAGTGGTGGATGTTTGAGAAACAAGATAAAATATATTAAGAGAAAAAGGAGGCCAAAGAGTAATGGCGTCGTTTTATTCTTCGTCATCATGATCATCATCAACGACAATCACGCGCACTGCTTCAAATCAGGGTTGTCGAGAGACCTGCTATATAGATATGATATATTATATACACTGCAGAAACGGTCAAACAAGCTGATATGCGACTTTTTTTTTTTTTTTTTTTTAATTTTTTTCAATTTGTTAAAACACTTGTANAAAAAAAAAAAGAAAGAGATGTATATACATATAAAGGCACAGGGCAAGGGACTGTTTGAGGAAGATAATAAATAAAAAAGAGATGATGTGAAGGAGTTGGATGAGGAAGATGAAGACGAAGAACAAGTAGAAAAAGAAGAGTGTATACACTATATATACACGTGTCGCGCAATCGGGGTGTTGACCCCAAATAGCTTTTTTAACATGACGTAATCAGAACAAAAAGGGTTGAGGAAACGAAGCGATATGCGATGTGTTCCCACTGACTTGCTGTCTCTCTCTTTCTTTTTTTATATGCTTGAGAAATATTTTCTTGGAATTATATATATCGAGGAGGAAGCATGGACCCTTATAATATTTTTACCGCATTAAACTGATTTTATATTATATATTATATATTATAAATAAATAATACTTGAGAATATTTACATTGCGTATGTAGATGATTTGTCTTTATATTAATATTAAATTTTTATGAAATCATCTTTACTCAGATATTGAATTGCATTATGTATTTATTAAGTTGTATATATATATAATATAAAAAGTGATCATGCACGTATATACATACGCCCTCTTATGGTTCATATATATATGCGACTGTTTTATATTTTGCAGCACAAGATTGCTCTGTCCGTTATGTTATATGCACACGCATCAGGCAACCAGTCAGCCAGGCGGCAGGCAAGCACAACGATCCTTTTATATTCTTCGTCAAAAACTCTGCACTTAATATACACATGCACATGTACACTTTAATGATTATGCATTTACTTTTATTTATTTATTTATATTTGTTTTCTTTGATAATAGTGCATGTGATCATATCGATCATATACTAAAAAATCATATGCTGCAGCTCTCATTTTATAATTTTTGTTTTATTTTTTTTTTTTTGACAATTAATTCTTTGAATAATTCTAGTTATTTAGAATAGTTTGAAATTTTAAAGCAGACGACAAAAAAAGGCTGATTACCGGACATGGATAAATCGATCACTAATGAGATAAGATCTTTCAGTGTAAATATACTTGGATCTGTTTTTGTTAAATTGATACATACATGCTGCTGTTGATAAACCACTTTTATTCACAAATCAAATTTGTGAGTTGCTGAAAGTAGTTGTACATATAGAGATTGTTACTGTTGCAGCATTGTATACGTATGATATATACGATATCACGAAAAGTGCGAGGCATTTAACGCCCACAGCTCATAGTATATATATCGCATATCATATATATAGAATATTTGCCATAGCAAAAAGAGACGCTACTTTGCTATGTATATGTATATTTGTGTATACACATATTACATAACATGTAGAGTCCAAGAATTCAAGCACAAGATAACAAAGTCTTTCTGTTATCTCAAACCACTTCAAACACACTTCCACATATATTTTATACAATGACAGCTAATATTATATGTATAATAATAATGTATTTCTAAGAATTATTCAAGATCAAAGTTTCATTTAACCCTAAATTTATATTTTATTTACAGTAAAATAATAATAATGAGAAAAAAATAAAATTTTTGAAAATAAAATATATATAAATTAAAACTTGATTGCGTATATAAATAAATTTATGAAAGCAAGAATTAGAAGAATTTTTTTATTTAACGATTTCCGGGTTTTATGGGTAAAGAAAATTTAAAAGTATTCATGATTTATCCCTTTTTCAAGTGGTCACAAAAAAATATATATATGTGGAAAAAAAATAAAATAAAAAAAAAAAAAGGGTATCAAAAAAACATTTTTTACTGAAAGGATGTAATGTAAGTCGCAGCCAGTTGTTAAAGTTTTAAGAGAGCAAAAGCAAAAGCGTGGGATATCTTATCGAGTTTGGTGCGTATATGATATATATATATATAGATGTTTCACCCCAGTAAAACCAAACTCAAATAATATGTGGAAAAATAAAAATAAAAAAAAAAAAAACCAAGTGTATGTATATAGAGGAGAGAGAGAGAGAGAGAGAGAGAGGCGTCAATGACACACATATTATATATATTTCATTGCTCAGCTATTTGTCAGTCCAACAAAGTTCAAAATTCAACTCATCTCTTGTTATGCGTGTTTCTGGGGTCCTGGTGCGAGGGTTCGAGCGAGGTCACGTGCAAACAAACTTGCTCTGCGAGGACAAGGGGAATCAAGAATACAACTATCGCATTGTGTGTATATGTATATATATATGTGATATCGCGGTATGACTGTTTTGCTTTTCATATATATACATGTATAAAGAGGGTTCACAATTGCCATCGTTTCTCCCCCATATATTATTTTATCATCTATATATATGTAACGCGCATTTTGTTGCGTACAGTGTCATCATCAAATAAAAAACGATGAGTAAACTTTTAAAAAAAAAATATAATAATATAAATAATCAGCAAGACTCAAGAGATTACCCTTATCCTGACTGAAATGATGTCGACTGTGACCGACCACAATTCCAAGAAAACCACCAACTATAGTTGCAACATTATTTTATATACTTTTATTATTATTATTATTAAGGAAAAACAAGAAGGAAACACTATATATATATATATTATATACTGCAGCTTGCTTGGAATCCTGTCAACCAGTTGTTTTTTCATCTCTTTTATATTTATCAACTTCCTCACTCTTTCTTTGTCTAAACATATTTTTTTACTCTCTACATATATACTCTTGAGTAATTTTTCATCTTTTTCATCATCATTTTTTTGAACTGTTGGACAGTAATATTTGAAAGGGGCAAAATGAAGAAGAAGATGAAAAAATAAAAAAATACAAGACTAATTTATTTGAGTGAAAAAAAAGACATCGTGGGACACAAGAAGGGTCGTCACAATTTTCAGAATAAGGATATATTTTTGGGAATTATTATATTTTTTTTTTTTCTGACCCAAGGGAGAATTGGCCAAGTAAAAAAGATCAAGAGATAAAAAAGTATATTATATATAAATAAATGAATAAATAAATAAAATTGATGGTTTGTTGAAGATGAGGTTTTTAAGTGAGAAAAAGATTCGATAAGTTGAATAAAAAGAAGCCATGGTCATTGTCGTCGTCACCGTCANGAGAAAAAGATTCGATAAGTTGAATAAAAAGAAGCCATGGTCATCGTCATCGTCGTCGTCATCACCGTCACCGTCGCCGTCGTATAACCGCCGGCTATGTTGGCATATAACGGCGTGCATACCATACTTAAACGTTAGGAAGAAGGGGGTTGACTCTCGAGGGACATTGCTCCCTGGCTCGATTTTCTCTCTACGAGTGAAGCAAAGTAAAGCTGGCTGACGATGCTTCTTGAATCTCTTGAGAGGCAATGCGCGCCTTCTTGCCCAGAGGTAGATACACGGAGAGAAATCCGCAGCAAATATTACTGTAGTGGTATCGTAAAAATCATAGCTGACGTCATTAAAGCGACTAATTCCCACTTATTATAATGATTATTATTATATTTCATCTAAATTTTTTACTGTAGTCTACCGGAATTTTTGGAAGTCTTGAGTTAATGGTATACTTTATGCCAGAAATTACTGTAGTGTACAGCAGGTTTTCCCGCCAGATGACACGAATATTTATTGGAAATCAAGTGTGTTCCTAACCTCTTCTAAAAAAGTTTATTGTTTTTATTTTATTCATGAATCTAAATAAAAATGCGGTGAAACACATGAAAATTATAAAATGGTTTATTTTTTAAAAATTAATAAACACGTTACATTTTTATTTTGATGTTTAAACAATAAGGTTTTATTTAATTTTTTGTGTTGTTTTTTTGTTTTGTTTTGATTAAAATTACTGTAGTGTAGTAGGAAATTCTAGTCGATCCTGGTGGCCTCCCCACGCAACTTCTCAATTTCCAGTAGACTACAGTAAAATTTGTTTGATACTCTACAGCATTATTTGCTGCGGATTTCTCTCCGTGTATAGATGATGTACACTCGCCAGAAAAAATTTATATTTTCCAACTTGAAAATACATGCCAATATTATTTCTTAATATCATCAGTAAAAGTTGCTCTCAAACAATCTATTAATATATATATACAATCTAAAAACAAAGTTTACGATTTAGAAATATCATTTTACGAAAAAAAACTTTGATTTTATTTATAAAATTTAATGATTTTGAGGGTTGATTTATATTTAGATTTAACAGTCATTTGAGATTTAACTTGAGGGTCTTTTTTTTTTTTACATTGATCAGCACAAGCATATGCTGGTATATATACATAAATATATTATTATGATGGTCGTGTATAAAATATGAGGGTGGTAAAATTCAGATATTGATCGAATCCTGATTGAAAAAAAAAACAACAACCCATACATGTAGCCAAGTTTTTTCTTTTTGCCAGTATCTATGGAAAAAAAGGGCACTGGCTGTTGCTAAATATAAATGTAAGGGGAAATTCTTATTTTTATAATAATAACAATAAAATTCAAGTATATTTTTGGGGGAAAAAAAAAATTCAATATAACGATTATGGTTTTATACTAGCAATATAAAATTTGATAAAACAATAAAAAAAATTGAAGCCTGCTTGGCAATATAATAGTGATGCGATGATATGATACTTTTATGAAAATAAAAATTATCATAAACATCACTTGCAATTTATTTGTACATAATTATATTTAATAGAAAAACTTTTTAAAAAAATGAAATTATTTTTCTCCATATACATGCATAGTAAACTACAGTGATTTAAATATTTCAACAGGTGGCTTTATTATAATTTCTTGGCTAAAAATAAAATAATAAAAAAACTATGGAATGCACCCTCCTTGAAGTTTTTGTATCTCCTTGAAGCCTTTATCATTATTATTATAATAACATATAAATAGAAAAATAAAAAAAAACGTTATGCATCCCAGAAATACCAACCAACCCTAATCTTCTTGACTGCTATGCGTTTGTTTGTTCCCCTCCTTGGTTATTCCTGTATACGTGAGTCTATATATCTATATAATACGTCTTGCTTGGCAAAAAAATAAATAAAAGAAAAAAAAAAATATCAAAATAAGATGAACAAGAAAAACAAGATGAAAATCAAGAAAAAAAAGAATAATAAAAAAAAAGTACATTTGTGTCTTTATATGTGTGTAGATATGTGTGTATATTTTGTGGCTTTGAGAAGTTCAGTTGGATGGGTAGGGAGGGAAAAGCAGTAAAGTATATATCCTATATAGAAGCAGCAAGCAGCAGCAGTAGTAGACAGTCTCGTTGTTGAGGGAGAGACTATATATATAATGTTACTATATACCTCTTACACCCTTATATATTTATATGTACAATGCCAACGACGACGACGACGACAAAACTATATACAAGCTTTAGCACGTCTCGGGGCTATTCACATGACATCCCCCAAGCCTAGCCCAACCTCACATTTATATAATAATAATATACATCTTTTTCACCCCCTAACTGGCTTCTATTGCAACCCCTATATCTATATATCTTTTTTCCTTTTTTTTTAGTTGGTTGGTTGCAGCAGACATTTTCACTTTTGTCTGATGGTTTTGCTGTTGAGGCGCAAAGTGATAAAGTATCCCTCTATCACTCACACATACATGTCCTCGACTGTTTTTTATATTTAAACAACCCCTGGCTGGTATAGCTTGGTAGGGTAGTGTAGTGTATGGTAGGGTAGGGTAGGGTAACACATATGCTTTTTATATTATTTTTGTTGCCTCCGAGTACTTTACGCAATGTCGTGCAAAAATACATATGTCTGATAAATCCTCCACACGATGTTGTCGTCGTCGTCGTCGTCGACGCATCCCTCTGTCAATGCTCAAGGGGTCGTTGATCCCCCAAGGACAACGACCTTGTGTCTGATGTAGTTCTAGCCAACTGCTTGAACGGTTCTGGATTCCCGGATTCCTCTCGATTACCAATTGCCTTCTTCTTCTTCTTCATCTCTTTCGTCTATTATCGTTTTTTTTTTTTTTTNATCTTATTTTATCTTTTTTTTTTTTTCATTATATATATATAAGCGGCTTTTTCTATACTTGTACCACAATTTCATTCTTTTCATGAAGAATGCAGGTCTCAGGTGAATTTTACCATGGAGGGGTCTGTCTTATTGTTGACTGACTCACCCAGAGAGACCCCAAATAGATCATCACTTGTATCGTCAGCCATTAAAAAAAGAAATAAAAAAAATTAATTTATGCGTACACACCTTTATACAGTATATTTATATATATATATTTTCAACACCTTGTTTGTGATCAATAAGCCAAGATTTACAGTATTGTATTATGTGGAAAATTAACAGTTATCCTGAAATACTTTCTCTCGTTTATTATTATGATTATTATTAATTAGAAAATATGATAGATGCATCAAAAAAAATCTAGTATATAAAATAAAAATAAAATGTGAGATTGGTAGTATGGTTAATTGGATATAATAAAAAAAAATATATATGGATGTGAAGGCGACCCCGACCCACATCATGCCCCCGTTGACTCTGTCTTTGTCGCGACTCGTAATTTTATTTTATTTTATTTTTTCTTGTGCCCTCTGCAATCGTCATTGTGGTATTGCCTTTTTTTTTTTTTATTTTATTATTATCATTATCACCGTCATCATCTCTATTTTAAAATGTTTTTACTATTTTTCATTTCACACCAACGTCAACTGCATGCACCATCAGTAATAATTATTTTTTTCTATTTTTTTCTTTTTTTTTTTTTATAACAATAATATATAATTCGTCTCTTTACCAATTCAACAACCAAGGTGGTTGGTATATTGTTGCTTCATTATACATGGTGCCTAGTTGTTCAATACACTAATAATAATAATGGTCAATAGTATATAGTGGCTTCAATTATTTGACTAAAACACGAAATAATAAATAAAAAAAAAAAAAGAAAGAAAAGAGAATGAGATTTTTCCTAAAAGTTTCTTGCCCTCTCACTGAGTTCAAGGACCTGTTTAGTTTTTTTTACCGTTTTTNAAAAGAAAGAAAAAAGAATGAGATTTTTCCTAAAAGTTTCTTGCCCTCTCACTGAGTTCAAGGACCTGTTTAGTTTTTTTTACCGTTTTTTTTTTAAATTTTTATTATTTTTTTCTATATATATATAATATACCAATAGTATTTTTTCTTTCTCTCGAGGTATACATATATACACTGAAATATGAAATATTGACTTTTCCAAATAGGATAATAATAAAAAAAAAAAAGTTATACAAAGAGACAAGTGGTTTTGTCCATGGGACAATATATATATATATGTATTTGAAACCTTTTTTAATATAATATTGCCAACGACTAGAAAAACTCACTGCGCATTGTTAAGACAGTGCAACACTTTAAAAAAGTCAAAAAGAGTTTAATAATAATAATAATAACAACACCAAGTTGTGTCAATGTGTATATTCAAGTATTTTATTTAACTATGAATCAAGGCTCGTAAAATTATATGTATAAGTACAAATAATAATACAACACACATGAACAAGAGAGGCTCAAAAGAGTCCCATAAATATATACGCATGTATTTATGTATTATATAGCTAAGCAAAGGAGGTGGTGATATTCTCTATGTATAAAAATTATATTTATATTTGTAGGCAGTGTGGTTAATGACGTAATGAAATGTTTGAGGGGAAAAAACGAATAAACAACGTTGACCTACTAAATTCATCTTCCTCTCTCTTTCTTATACAAATATATATATATACATACATAGCCACACATACACACACAAATTAAATGCATTGTCCACTTTAATTAATTATATTGTCTTGATCGCATCACTATATATTATATTATATTATTTATCAGAAAAATCAATAATATAATATAAAAAAAAGATGGATTGTATAGTTATTTAAAAAACAAAAAAGAAAATATTATATAAAATATACATATGCACTGCACGTAAATCACAACAATAATATATAATTTAATAAAAATTTAACCCCATTGAGAAAAAAGAAGAGGAAACAGGTTACACCCTGAATGTATTTATGGAAAAAAAAAAATAATACATTTATATATATTTACAAGTTGTCATGGTATGATGACTTTTGACGCGCGTGAATACTCCCTTTGTGGAGGTCAACTTTTGCTGGCTTTCTATTCCTTGTAGAATATATAATTTGTATATAATATTTTTTTATTATTTACAGCCCCCTTTTTGTGATGCGTGTCTTGGCTTTTTTTACAGTCTTTCTTAAATCGTCTTTGCCTCAGAGATGTATGTATATATATATATATATTTTGAAAAATAAAAACCCTTGTACAAAAACACAGTAGGCGTGCTGGTAGATATATATAGTGGTTTATCTTGTAGATGAGGATAATTTTTTTATTTTTATAAATTGAAGGGAAAAAAAGGCATGAGAATGTAGCAGGTAGATGCAGGGGAATTTGGTAGACCATTTCGATTTCGATTCGATTGTCGAGGGCTACCCGAGACAGACTTGAACAGGTACCTGAGACTACGTCGTTTCTTCCCTCAAGAAGACCCTAACTTGATTGTGAATGTGCCACGAGGGTTACGTGCTCGACGATGCCCCTTAAAAACAATTTTTTTTTTTTTTTTTTTTTTTTTTTTGTTTTATTTCATTCCTCTTCTTTCCTCTACGTATATACATTTTTTTACCCTCTTATTTTGAGATATGTGTGTGTGTGTGTGTGTGTGTGTGCATGCGTGATGTACCTTGCGTGCGGCATCTCATCTTGTCTTTCTATTTACCTCCTACTGCGATCCAACGCAGACATATACACACGCATTTATAACAGAGATAAAATTCATGATTTAAATAAAGATGGAGAAAACAAGTCTGGGGGGTTGCAACAGGTTGCCACACGACTTTGTTGAGAGACCAAGTTACTACTTCGATGGTCCATCCCTCGTTTACTGATATCCATTCCCCTTTCAAATTACTGCTTTTATATGTATATGTATATGTATAGTATATATATAGTATGGTATGGTATGTATGTATCAAGGCCTCAAGGCCAGGGAAAGATTGCCCTGGCACTCACACCAACTTTTTCTCTCCCCCTTGTTATATATATATAATAATATTATTCTCATCCTGCAGTCTATATATATATACTTTACCACATTATTCCGTGACCAACATTATGACCATCTCGGGGTTTGCAAGAATTCATTTCAATCCCCCAATTTCATTCTATACATTCTATTCCATTCTATTTCTTAATTTCAAGGGGCCTTTATTTTAATATTTTTTATTTTGCCCCCATATTTTTTTTTATTTTTCATAAATTGTTATTTTATCTTTGATAATAATTGTGTGGTAAAGAGGAGAGAGATGATTGTAAATATAAAACATTATCACCCCTATATATATAGATGTATGTATAATATAATTACCCTTATAGACAGCTTGTGTCTGTATATATTTTTATATTAATACAAGAGATGAGGGCGCGATCAATGTTTGACTTCATAGCAGATAATTTTATATAAATGGGGGGAAAATAAATAAATTCTTTTTAAATACTAGGGCATACCCGCGCTTTGCACGGTTTTTTCCGTGAGTTTTTTTTAACCAAAAATTATAGTCAAAATATATAGGCCTCATACGTATTGCTCTGGATTTTCTGAGCCTCATACGTATTGCTTTGTATTTTCTAAGCCTCATACGTATAGCGTCAGGTTTTTCCAGCTCCATACGTATTGCTTTAATTTTTTTAAGCCTCATACGTACTGCTTTAATTTTTTTTTTCAGCCCCATACGTAATGCGTTAATTTTTTTCCAGCCCCATACGTATCCCTTTAATTTTTATTAGCGCCATACGTATTGCTTTAATTTTTTTCAGCCCCATACGTATTGCTTTGAATTTCTTCTGCCCAATACGTATTGCTTTGAGTTTTCTGAGCCTCATACGTACTGCTTTAATTTTTTCCATCACCATACGCATTGCTTTAGATTTTCTAAGCCTCATACGTATTGCTATAATTTTTTTTGACCCCATACGTATTGCTTTGTATTTTCTAAGCCTCATACGTATTGCTTTAAATTTTTTTTGACCCCATATGTATTGCTTTACTTTTTTACCACCCCATACGTATTGCTTTGAGTTTTCTAAGCCTCATACGTATTGCTATAATTTTTTTTAGCTCCATACGTATTGCTTCAATTTTTATTTGCTCCATACGTATTGCTTTAGATTTGTATCAGGAACATAGAATGACCGAAGAGGTATTTGGTATTTTTTAAATTTTACTTTTTTTACTTTATGTTTGCCTAATAATTTCAAAAATTCTCCGTAAATTTTTCGAAAAAAAATTAAATTCATATCAGGATTACAGAATGACCAAAGAGGTATTTGGTATTTTTTAAATTTTACTTTTTATACTTTATATTTGCCTAATAATTTTAAAAATTCTTCGTAAATTTTTCGAAAAAAAAAATTAAATTTGTATCAGGAACATAGAATGACCGAAGAGGTATTTTGTATTTTTTAAATTTTACTTTTTTTACTTTATGTTTGCCTAATAATTTTAAAAATTCTCCGTAAATTTTTCGAAAGAAAAAATTAAATTTATATCAGAAACATAAAATAAGCTAAGAGGTATTTGGGCTTTCTTTTTAAACTTACGAGTGACTTAGAATGAATATTCATTATTTATTTTTTTGAAAACAACCATTCGAATTCCCGGAAGATCGTTGACAATTGTCTTTTTATTATACGGAAGGATTGTAAGAAAATAGTCATTTTACAGATTGCAAAATATATAGTCCGGAATGTATTGAATATATATATAGTGCAGCAGCAACAGCATAAAAATACTGCACGCAAAGTGCAGTATATATATGCAATGCATTGCTCAAAAGTGAATCCACACCCTTGAATAATGCGAGGAGAAAACTTTTCTTTCGTAGTAACAACAGTCAGTAAAATAAATAAATAAATAAATAAATATAGTGGTTTCGTGGAGTATATAGAATAATGCTGCAGCAGAGAGTGAAGTTAGTCTAGCTATATTAAATGTACATATATACATAGACAAAATGCATATATGTCTGACGTAATGTTATGTGGTGTGGGAGCGGCAACTTATACACCAGGGTCAACGGCCCGCATTCGTCACAAACTATTGTGTTTAACACTGAGCAACCCTGTATACATATATACATTTATATGCTTTATTGCTTTTATTTATTTATTTCATCTTCATGTATAAATATATAGGGCTAAATGAAACGATTAAATATACGAATATAATAGTTGCTTGCACTGCTACCCTCTTATTTTTTTATTATATTCTATTCAATTTATTTTATTTATGTCATAATGGCTAATTCAAGTGGTCTAGTTGCCAACTATAGTTTAAAATATATTTTAGTTATATATTGTTAATGTGTTGATCATATGGAATCATAATATATATACAGTATATCACCTGTTTGCGACAATAATATTGCATGTATAATTATTTAATTTTAAATCAATTAATCATTTTATTTTTATAACAAGGGTGACCCCGCGCCTCCGGCGCGTCGTTGTATATAATATTATGTATATGATTATTAATACTATTTTCTTTATCATAATTGTAATTTTTATTAATCACGTGAAGTACTTTTCTTATTTTTCATTTTCATGAATTACTATATTTATTTCAAGTTTATAATCAATATTATAATTATCGTAATGAACAAAAATATCGTTTGATCTAATTATAAACAATCATTAAATCATTTTAGTGGCACCGTTGCCCAATCAAAGTATTGAAGTCATATTACAGCTTTTTATAAAGTCAATTGTATTATTATATTTGATAAAAAAATATAATTAGCAATCACACGTAGCAACCACACGCTAACTTTTTCTATTTATGTTTACTTATTTATATAAATATTTATATTTTATACAATATTTAAATCTATATATTATTTCAATTAAGTAATATTGATAAATATGATGACGTTCTTGATAAACGTAGTAACCGTAACGTATAATAACCACACTAACTTTTTTTTTATTTAAATATTAATTTAATATAATATATATTAGTTGTATTCATAAATATAAATAAATATATAAATATATAAATATAACAATACTATTTTTATTAAATATGAATATATAGAAATTAGTAAAAAGCTGTAATATGACTTTTGATCTAGGAACAACACAACTCAAATAAATTAATTGCCAAAAATAAACAAACGTAGCAACCATACAACACACGTAGCAACGTGTTAATATGAGAGAGAAAATAATAAAATATTAGTTATAAACAAATGCTAAAAAATTTCGACCAATCACATCACGAATAAAAAGCGGTCAAGTGTCCTTTTTATAATAGGAATATATACAAGAAAGGATTTAATTATGATTATTCATTATGAGGGTCAAAATGTTGTGTGTGTATGTGTGTGTACGTGGGGAATGTGGTGAAACGTGGGCGAGGTGAAAAACGCAAGAGGGTGATACTACAATTATTCAAGCCTCTGGTATCAACTGGTGGGCGTTTTGATTTCGTAAACTTTTATATATATATATAAATGGTTGCTTCAGTACGTGGAAATTAAAATGAAATATATAATAATTCAGCTAGAATCAACTTATTTCATTTCATTATACATTACATAAATACGCGACCTTGCTTGTTTTTACTTTTTAGTAAATATATATATATCAATATCAATTTATTGATATTGGTATTGCGACTTGTGAGTAAAGTTTAGTTTTTCTATATTTATATTTATACACGCAATGTTTATTTTATCACACATAATCTCAATCCTTCTAAATATTGAGTCCCTAATATTTTCAGGTCAACCGTTATCATCATCAGGTGAGACACGTTTTTATATTTATATATATTTTTTTTTATTCTTTAAATTTAAAGAAAGAGAAAAAAAAAAAAAGATATATCAATGCCGCAAAGANAAAAAAAAAAAGAAGTTGGGTTTGTATCGTTACCGTTAAGCCGACTTCCGCCTACCCACCTATACTATACTATATATATATCTACCTACCTACCTACCTACCTACCTACTTTTCATCCTCAAACATCATGCCGGTCTTTGATGCCAATGATATGACGACTAGTTAGAGGACCAACAACATATACCAATGAACCACTTTGAAAATCACCACCCTGCAGGAGCCACCATCATCATCGTCATCATCATCATCATCATCGTCACGAGCAAATCAACTTTGGACATGTATATATACATATATATATATTGCAGTTGATTTCTTCATACGCATACCATCGCGAGAAATAAAACTTTAGGAATTTTTCTTGCAAGAGATCCCCTTTTCAACGGTAATCTGACAAGATTCTGCCGCTTATGGAAGTTAACTCTTGTCCATATATGTTGTATGCCTTTTTTCTTCGTATTTTTTTAAAAGACTGACGGCTATTCATTCCCATATATACATATATACCAACTTAATATGATCCTTTTTTTTTTTTTTTCAACAACTTTTATTTATTTCCTGATCCAATTCAGTGAATGAAAATCAATTTCCAAAATAACATTTTATTTAATACTCTAGTCTAGTAGTAGTTTTTTTTTTTTTTAATTCATCTAAAAATAAATTACCACCCCATGATGATGATCAACAAAAAAATTGACATCTGGGTCGACCATTTAAAAATAAAAAATATTTTCTATTTAAATAGCAGATTATACATATAGAGGATTATTATTATTATTATTGTTATTATAAGATGGTATATAAATTTGCATTGTAATATAAATATAAATAGCAGAAATGTTTTTTTTTTTTAATACAACAAATCGGTAAAGTAAAGAAATAAAATAGTTTAACTCGCAGAGGTATATGTTGAAAAAATAAAAAAACACCGATAAGAAAAAATCAGACCCTTTCTTTTTTTCTTAGAGTTTGTTGTGTAAATATTAATAATAATAATAATAATAATAATGGATAGATAAAAATAGTGAAAGGGATAGAGAAAAA
>MKYW01000007.1:2631993-2655465 GCA_015776835.1 Aphidius ervi
AAAAAAAAAAAAAAAAAAAGAGGGCGAGAGCACGGAGAGGTGATATAGAGTTGAGCAAAACTGCGTTTGGTCGAATAGTGGCATAGCTGCAGACTAGAAGTTGAAAGAAGAGAGAATTTCCTGTGACACTTATAGACATGATCAGTGGTGACTGACTGGTGAAGCAACCAAAGGGTAGACAAGCTAAACAAGATAGTCTACATAGAACTTTTTAACTCTAACTTTTATATATCTCTTTGAAAAATAATGTATCTATTTACATCAAGACAAGGACAGTGTTGCAGAGAGGGTGTAGTATATAGACAATGTAGACGTGGCAATGATGATGATGATGATGATGATGATGATGATGATGAGGACGACGGGCGTAAAGTGGGTTGCTTGGCATCGAGCCTCATGCGGCAGAGCCACTTTTTTTTAATACGTATTTATATATATATATTTAAACATGTGTTGTATATATACCCCCTGCTCGTTCAACGACCCCACGCGTATATATATGTAGGTATAGGCCGTATAGAGGTATGTGTATCTGTATATAAACGCACGTGATGAGAGAAAGGAAGATTCAAAAACAGACACAAGAGGTGCAAGCAAGACGAGACTGCTAGAAGCGCGTGTCTTTAACGTTAAGTTTATTATTTCAATTCACAGGAGAGAACGAGGACTTGGCTTGTCTTGTCTTTTATTATTATATTTTTTTTTCTATTTCAGCAATTCTGACTTGATATTTTTCTATATATATATTTTTACCGACAAAAACTTTTAAATGAAATAACCCCTCCAACACACCTGTTTTTGTTTTTTAAAAAAAACCCAAGTCTTTCTCNCCCAAGTCTTTCTCTTTCTCTTTTTTTACCTCTATATATATGTACTATAACCGTGCTGCAGGTACATACCTACCTTCCTATCGACCTGTCAATGCACCTGTGTTTGTCATCATTGAGGATAAAAAAAATGTATATGCAATATTATATTAAGGTATGCGTGCATATAAATATAAATAGTTAAATAAAGCCTTTTGTCATATTTAACCATCATCAGTCACACGTGACAAATAATTTACCATGACAATGTCTGATCTATTTATTTTTAATTTACAAAAAAAATTTTAAAGCATGTTTATACATGTATTACGTGTATAGGTATATAGATATATAATATAAATATATATATATGAAGGAATGAAGGCGAATATATTATTGGAACGTGGGGCCAAAGGGGTCGCGAGACTGATCGCGAACCGGAAACGGGGGCGAGCTCGACCGCCTTCCGGAAGTCGTAACTTCCGCAAACTTCGTCCTCACTCAACTCCATGCGACCTGGGTATATTATTTATAAAACCAGCTAACGTTCTATACATATATATATACCCACACTGTGAAAATCTCTACATCCCCTTTTTCATATACATATATATATATACATTAAAAATNTATATTATTTATAAAACCAGCCAATGTTCTATACATATATATACCCACACTGTGAAAATCTCTACATCCCCTTTTTCATATACATATATATATATACATTAAAAATTAAATCAGTTTTAAAATACCCATTTATATAAATATACATATATATATACAAGGCAATTGTATTAACCCCGCTCCCATGAAACCCTATATTGACCTTTTTGTTAAAAAATTTTCACCTCTCAATAATGTTAATCACAGTCAAAATTCAAAAATAACATCATTTACATATAAATATAATCAAAAATTTAAAAAATAAAAAAAATTAATTAATTTATAACAACAATTTTCATGAATTTTTTTAATAAATAAATAAATATACATATAATATATATAATTATTAACAAACGCACCCTATTTTCATATCATATATACACGGAGAAAAATAAATAAATGAAAAATAATATGTATACAGAGATAAAGATAGAGCGAGTGAGATAGAAAGGGGAGAATAAAAAAAGTTTTAAAAAAGCCTTGTCGTCATGGGTGAAGAGGTGGTGCGCGCGGAGGGGTAGAGTCGTGAGCTCCTTACAGTGCATTGCCTTTGCCATCCTCAGCAACAGCAACAACAGCAGCAGCAGCAGCAGCGACAGTGGAAGCAGTGTGTCCCCGTCACACCCCGTACCCTCGGACAAATCGCGCATATATATATGTATAGCATAACTGAGGCTTGCTTTACTTACTTGCTTACTTGAAGCACAGCCGAGGATTCTTTATATGTATGTATTATAAAAAAATAAAAGCAGGGCTCGTCTCGGCCATCAAGACACCCAAGACCATATCATTCAAATATTCCCTTCTTTTTATATTATTATCATTATTATTATTTTTTATGCTCATGTAATTCATGCTTGGTTTATATTCCATCCGGCCAAGTCAAACTGATCATTCACATTTACAATATAATAATGATATTATATAGATTGCAATGCGGGAAAAAATGTGATATATAGCTGATGCTGTTGATGTTGATGCTGCACCCCAAACTAAAAAAAAAAAATCAACGAATCAACATATATAAATGTATATATATGATATGTAAAGAAAAGACAAAAGTAAATACAAGTCTTAATCTTTCTCTTGTTCTCCTTAAAACTTAACCAGCTACGTTTTTAAATGTGAAAGTACCGAAAGCCGCGAGCTCGAGGGTAACGGTATATTCAACGCCTTGCATATATATATATAAGTACATATATACTTTTTAACTTTATATATATATAAATAAAATAAAAATGTCTTGTGCCCTTATGACATTCCTTATGAGATTCTTATTTGTATAATAAGAAAAAAAAAAAAAACCTGTGTGTAATAAAGAGAAATTTAGAAAAGGTGCATATTTATAATATTTTACTATTTTATTTTTGAAATTAATGAATGACCTCACTTTTTTAAAAACTATAACAAGAAACTAAATAATAATTTTTCTTTCAAGCAACGACCTTAATAGACTCTAATCTAATTATTAACAAGCATCCATGTATAATTGTATATGCGCGTGTGTGTTACATATGATGCAGTCAATAAGACTTTGACAAAGGGTATTTTCAGCATTAACGACCACGATAAATCAATTGTTCCGTTATCGAGCTGTCGTTATCTTGTAAACTGATATGCTAATATGCGTATATAATACTTAAAATTTATATTATTATGTTTTTTTCATTTTCATTGAAAACAAATTCAACTCAAATATATATATATATAATAATTAAAACAAATGAGGAAAAATGAAAATATAATTTTCTTTCTAAAAATTTTCATCATTAGTTGCAGTGTCGCCATCTACATTTTTTAATTTAATCTAATCATAAATAAAATAATAGACTAGCTGAGACTAGGAATAAAACAAATATTCCTAGAGTGTATAGTTTATTTATAATGTTTGTCATAAAATTAAATTTTGGTATAATAAATAAATTAATTAAATTTTATAATTGAGTTGTCAATTTTATTAGCCGCTATTTAAATTAAAAAAATAAATAAACTAGATCTCACTAATTTGGATGCTCAATTTTCTATAAATGCTGATGAAATTTTAATATATAGGAGATTTGTATATATAATTTAAAATTCTAGTTTTTTTATATGTTGTTTAAATTTCCCTCGTAAATTTTCATGGATTAAGATAGCAGCTCCATCTTTGAAAGACCAAATAAATTATTTTAACGAACAAAGGAAATGAAATAATAATAATATCAGTTGTAACTTGTAACCTTGAAAGCAGTGTTGTTACTTATGTTTGTTGTGTTGATATATTTTTATTTCGTAATCTCAATAGTTAATACGTAATTATAATTTTAATTGCTTAAATAATGTTTTATTAATAATAACCAACAAAAATGTTTTTTTCGTGTTCAATTTGTTGCTCTGAACTGGCAAATTCACAATATGAAATATCAGCAACACCATGTCATCATGTTTTTCATGAAGAATGTCTTAATCAATGGCTTGCCAAGTTAGTACTTTTGATTTACATAATTGCTTTACACATACATATATTATAATAATAAAAAATAAATTAATTTTAGATCAGAAACATGTCCACAATGTCGAAAAAGATTTCATCGTCAAAGACCAAGTCGTCTTTTTTTGACAACTATGAATGATGATGGATGTCTTGAAACACCATCACAATTGCAAGATAAAATAAGAGATTTAGAGTATAAATCAGGACTAAAAGATGATGAATTGAAATTATATCGAAATGATAATCAAAAGTATAAAACACGATCAGAAGAATTACGAAAAGATGTTGGACGTTTAGAAAGCAGAGAGAATGAACATAAAGCAGCAATTATAGCATTGCAAAATCAATTGAAGCTTAAAAATGGTGATTTGTCAGAAGCAAATAAATATAAAGATGAAGTTAAAGCATTGAAAAATAAAATTTTACTATATAAAACGTAAGTTCAATGTTAATAATAATAATTAAATACAACAAACAATGTATTATTAATATTTAATTTTTACCACTAGTATTCAACAACTTTTATCATCAGGTGTTGAGGAAATAAATAAAATTTTAGCAAACACATCAGACACACATTCAATGTCTACTTATATTTTTGTTTTAAAAAAGTAAGTAAATTATCAAATATAAGACATTGTGCACTTGTTAATTATAATTAAATGTTATTTTTTATTTTTTAGACAACTTGATCTTTGTATATCTCAACGAAAAGATCTTAAAAATAAAATTCAAGAACTCACACAAGATTACAGAAAAATTAAACGTGAACGTGATACATTGGCTAACCAATTGAAAAATTTAACGTAAAAAATAATTAATTAATAATAATTATTATACAAGTAATTATAATTGTGGATGATTAAATAATTTCATTGATTTCAATATATTTTCAGGCCATCTGATAAAGATGATGTTGATGATGATCATGATGATGATGATGATGGACTTGTTCGAAAACCATCTTCATTGAAGAAAAAAATTGATAAATTCAAGACAATAACATTTAATGATTCAGAAGATGAAGAAGAAGAAAAGAATGTTTTTGTTAAAAATCCCATGAATGTTGTTAAACAAAATATCACGGTTATTTTAATTTCCCTTTTTTTTTTTCGATTAAAAAACTTGATAATCAGTGTAAAATTAATATTTGTTTTATAGTTGCAGATAAGTGATTCTGAAGATGAAGAAAATTCACAAGTTTTTAGATTAATGGGTGAAAGAAAAAAAATTCCACGTTCATCAACAATAATATCTCCAGATTCAATTTTACGAAAAAGAAAACGTTTATCACAACAAAGTACAGTTGTAAGTATTTTTATAATACATGTATATTTATTTTTAAATTAATAATAATAATTATTATAATTAATTTTTAGAATCATACTAGTACACATGATGATCGTTACACACCAAATGGTATTGGAGGATTTAAACGTGTTGATACATTTCCAGTATCATCATCAACTGGTTTAAAAAGTAAAGTTGTTCTTCCAAAACGACTCAAAAAATTTTAATATACATTCAAATGCATATTAGAAATTTATAAAAAAAAATCACATTATTAAACTACAAAATACTACTTAATTTTATTATTCTATTAAATATAATTACGAATGATTGAAAAAAAAAAATATTGACAAATTACAGCTAATCACATTTTTAATAAGCATACTTATTTAATAATAATAATAATATAAATTCATCACCTAAAAAAAAATTACAAATTAACATGAAAAAAAAAGACGATCAAAATTGATAAATATTTTTTCTTTCAATCTATGTCACCATAATAAAATTAATTTTTCAAAATTCACACGTATAATGGAAAATTTACGGCTTTATCAAAGTGATAATAAAACTGTTAATTATAATAATAATCAAATAATTGATTATTCAAAAAAAATAAGATGTTACAATAAACAGTTTTCATCACCAGTTGATATTTTATCAATCAATCGTAAAGATGTCGATGAAATTGATAATTTTTATAATGTAAGTTGATGATCTATTTGGGTCATTTAATTATTATAAAATTATTGAGGTGATATTTAGATGGTAATATTTATAATTAGTGTAAAATTCAAAAAAAAAAAAAAAATATTGTTTGTAGTGAGTTGATAAATAAAATTGTTTTCTAAAAAAAAAAAAAGAACAAAATAATTTATATTACTTGGATTGATTTTTTTTTTTTAGATTGTACAACTACATCGTGAACAATTTAAAAGTGAAAATGATAAATTGAATCCTTTAAAATATTTTAAACAAAATAATCGTTCTTCAATGACAAATTTATATTTTTCTGAATATCCACTTACTTATGTCAAATATAAAAAACCTATCGTTCTTCCAACAACAACACATTTACGATTAAATCAATTTCCAAATTTACCTGAAAGAAAATTATAAAGAAAATTATAGCTATTACAGAACTAATAATATTTAATTTATCATTGGATTAAAAGATTATATTAATTTAATATTCAATTGATGTACTTTATACTTGCATTATTAATAAATATGCTATCCATTATATGTTTTTACCTTTGAAAGTATTTTTAACATTTTAATTTTTTTTTTCAGCAACTTTTTATTACTCAATAATTTATAAAATTTTATAGTGATAATTTTAATGGTTATTTAAATTTTTTATTTTTTTATAGAATTATATATCTATGTAATTTAAATTGATACGAAAGGGAATAAAAAATAAAAATTTTTTAAGCTCATCAATGAATTTTGTTGACTATTGAAAATTCAATATAGTGAATTGGAAAATTTAATCAAAAGATAAATACAACATAATATGAATTGGTTTGCTGATGGTATACATTATTTTACTAAACTAAAAGCTTGAAAAGTCAACCCGTTGAATAAACTCCACAACTATGAAGCAAGTATACCTATTATATCACTAAAGACAATAGCGTTATTGTTCTACAAAGGCCATAAGTCGTAATAACTTAAATAATAATAATGATATACCATACATGTTGGTAAATACCAAATACCTTTTGTAAATTATTGAATTGTAAAATAAATATATATAGTTAATTTTAATTTTGAATTTCAATAATTAATTGTTATTATATAAAATTGAAATATTCATTAAATTGATTAATACAAATATCATGAAAATCAAATAATATATAATTAATTAATTTTTTATCAATATGATAATTGATATATCATATATTAAAGTTGTGTTTAGACAATTTATTTTTATAAATTAACAACAAACTATTGACCCAGATAATTTAAAAAAAAAACAATCAAATTGGAGAGACTAGTGATGTGAAAAAAAAAAAAGTCTGGTCAGATAAAGAAAAAAGGAAGGAAGGAAAAAATCTATACTGTAAATAGTCTTTTGACGATGAGTTTTTCGTTTTTTTTTTTTTATAAATAAAAGAGATTGTAGAAAGCATTTATTTAACAAATAGAAAATTGATTAGAATTTAGTCGAGTATATTATTGTACTATATTGTCACATAGATTAAATATCTAATTTCATAGACTGCAAAATGAAATTGAATATTATTATATTGCAAAATGAATCAATTATGAGAATGAGAATGATAGACTCAACAAAATTATCTCGATATCGTTAATATATATATAATTACAATGATATAGAATTTGTAATATGAGAAACAGAAGAGAAAATTCATGAACATGAATTTTGATTATTTAGAATGCTTATTGCAATGAACATGAAATTACCACACTACTTTAAATACACACACATATATATGTTTAGATGGATGGACAGATATATACATCCCGTATATGCGTTAATACGTGCATCAGACATTCGATGATGCATAGTTGCTGTTGACATGTCGAGATGTCAGATTCGTATGGTACATACTCCTCTTGAGGTCCTCCCCAGGGCACCATTATCCACAAACACCCTACAATTTCCTACAATTATACATGTTAAATTGGACCAATTGAATTATGCGTAAATCTTTTATTTTTTATTTTTTTTTAAATTACATTTAATCATCATAATCATCAACAGCTTGATGATCGTATTCAAGCAAGTGACTTAATGATGGAGAAAATAATTTTAATCCAATAAATCCACCATAACCAGAAATTGTTTGATAATATGAACCAATACCATTAATTGGTGATGATGGTTTTGTATTAATTTTTCTTATATCAAAATATGGAACTGTTGTCCTTCCAAAATCTCGAATCCAATCAGTCATTTGAAATTTTATTAATGCATATTTTTTTGTTGTATTATTTTTTAATGAATATTGTATATATTTTAATCCTTTTTCAGCATTTTCTGGATTATCAGATTTATTTAAATCAATAAAATACCTAAAAATTAAATAACAAAAAAAATAAAATAAATTATAATTTTTTATGTTTAATATAAATTTTAAAAATTACCAATTATCTTTAATGTCATTATTAATTTGTGTAATTGTATGATACTGTAATTGAGAGACAATATTTGTTTTATCTGTACCAAATATTTTAATTCCTATAATTTTCATGCCATCATTAGCCAATGAAATATCAAGTTTAACACCTATATATAAACAAATAAAAAAAATTTATAAATTATATTTAAATAATATAATATAATATAATATATACTTGCCAACAACAAATATATTTTCTGAAAAATTAATGTCATTGACAACAATATGTCTCAATGTATTATTATCAAAATAATGTATTTCATTTTCATTATGTGATGCTTCTGTCCAATATGTTTTATCATCAACCACTCCAATTTCATTTAGAAATTCACCTTGTTCAATATCAAGATATATTATATTATTTTTAATTCTCCAACGAACACCTGTTATTACACTGTATTTTTAATTAATTAATAAATCATTAATTATAATATATATCAATATATAAATATTATAAACAAGACCTACTTTCCAACATTGGCCATGAGAACTTGTGTCGAAACACCTGTGTGATTTTTTTTGAAAGCTTGACAAAAATAAGCTGGACAAGTATTAACATACATATTTGTGTATTTTGTCAATGACGTTTCATTATTTTTATTACCAAATGATTCAATTTTATCATCAGAAATCTATCAACAATAATTTTAAGTTTTTATAATTTATTTTATTATATTTACTTATATTACATTTCTTACCATTTGATATTCCATTGCATGATATGGTCGATTTTCATCATTAATCTGTATAAAATTATATAAATAATAGTTTAATGTAATAAATAATTATAATAACAATAATAATAATAAAATTTACATCATAATATAAAGAGTAATATCCTGGCTTTGTGTGTTCTTTACAGCTAAAAAATGTAAAATTATTTGAAATGGCAAATGGCATGCCAGAATCATACAATCGACAATAACTACTCAATTTTAAACCTACAATTTATAAATAAATTAGCTCAAAAAAAAAATAAAAATTATTATTTAATAATAAAAATTTACCTAATACTTGTAAATATTCAACTTTGTAAAATTGTGGTAAACCTTGAATAAAATTTAAACGTTCAAATGTTTTACCTAATTACAAGAAATAAATATATTTAATTAATAATGAAAATTTAATGAATAAGTTTTATATAGAAAAAAAAAAAAAAAAACTTNTTTATTCGAGTAGTTGTTTTTTATACCTGATGATTTGTTAGATGACTGATCACGAAAATATTGTATTGTATGAGCTGCAATAACAATTGCATAGCCTTGAGTTAATATTTCAACAATGCAAATAAATGTTTTAGATATTTTATTATGAATTGATTCTTGATAACAATCATTGTCATTTTTTTCCTGTTAAATTATATAATTATTATATAATTATTTATAAAATATATTTATTTATTTATTTATTTTCTTACCAATAATTTGTCACTTTCCAAAATTAAATCAAAAAATAATTTACTTTCTTTTCCACTTGGAACATTAAATTTTGCTTCAATAAATGAACTTACAAATGATCGTAATGTTATTCTGTATGGACTATAAAAATTTAATAATTCTTGTAATCTCAAGTCTACTGTAATTCCCGTATAACTTGAATTTATTAAATATTTAATTGTATTAAATACAGGCTCTTGAATTTTTTCCATTGATTTACGCATTGGTTCCATAATATTTTGTGATTCAATAGAATGTTTTAATTCATTTATAATTCTATTTGATTCATCACTAATATGAATATTTAATTGTTGTAATTCTTCTAGTATTGTTGATAAATCATTTTTAACTTCAGAAAAATTTTTTTCATTATCATCAATTGTACCACCAATTATTTCATAACCAATATTTAATAATTTTAATCCACCAAAAATTGAAGGTAAACGTTTTAATTTTGATTTTAATGCTGATAAAGTTGGTGATAATGATTTTGCAATTCTACTTTTTAATTGAACATATTTATTCAATGTTATAAATGAATTAGCACACATAAACATCAACACAAATAAAATAAATAAGCTTAAAATATTTTTTTTAATTATCATAATGATTTTTTTTTTTTGAAATATTATAATGTCTTTAGTATTTGCGACAACAAATTCAACTAATGAAAATTTTTATTTTCAAAAATATATTTCAATTTAAAAAAATTATATCATTAAATTAACATAATGAATTAAATTTAAATACGTTAAACTTGTTGATATTATTTTTGAGCAAATAAACTAATATTAATTTAAATTATAAAATTAAAATTCACATAAAAAAATTAATCTTATTTATTTTATTTAAATTTTTTGAAAAATAAAATAAATTCGTGTTAACAATTAACCAAGCTGAAATAAAAAAAAAAAATATCATTCATTTGCGACAATTAGATTTTTTTTTTTCAACAAGTTTAAATGACTCGTCTCTAAAAATTGAATTTACCAAGTGGCGATCGTTTGAAAATTGCATTAGTTGATCGAAGTGTTGGATGAAACCTACAATGGGAATAACTGAAAGTAAAATTTTGTGTGTTAGTTATAAAGTGTGAGCTTGGGTTAAATGTCAATTCACGAATAGCCATTCAAATTCTATTGAATTTAAATTCTCCCTGGTCAGTCTCTGTCTCTTTTTGTCTTTCTCCCCCTGGTCTCGTTTCATTTGCCTCGTATAATTCAGTTGATCCGTTATGGACTGAAACCTATCCTTGCCCATCTACCCACCCACTCTCCCAATACACACACACACCCATATTTATCTCTATATTCAAGATAACGCAAAACGTTTAAATACTTAACGAAAGAGGCCAATCGGTTTATCCGACTCTCTGAATTAATTGAATTATATTATTTTATTTATTTATTTAAAAAAAAAAGTTGATATTATAATTTAGATTGTAATAATTTTTCAAGTTCTTTTCTTAAAATTTTACCAGATGGATTTTTTGGTATTTCATTGACAAATATAACTCCACCTCTTAATCGTTTTGGTGATGATACACGTTCTGTAGAAAAAAAGAAGAATTTAAACATTTTGTTGTGTAATTAATTTAATAAATATTTACCATCAATATATGCACGTAATTCATCAGATGTTACTGTTGAATTATGTTTTTTAACAACAAATGCAACTGGTAATTGTCCACATGTTTCATCATTTTTACCAACAACAGCAGCATCAATAACCGACGAATGTTTTAAAAGATAATTTTCAATTTCAGCTGGTGATATTTGAAAACCATTATATTTAATAAGCTCTTTAATACGTCCAACGATATATAAATATTTTTCATTATCATAATAACCAAGATCACCAGTATGAAGCCACTTATTTTTATCAATAGTATCATTTGTTGCTTGATAATTATCTTTATAACCAATCATAACATGATCACCTTTAAAACAAAGTTCACCAATTTTATTTGGACCAAGTGATATTGATGTAGATGGATCAATGACTTTACACTGTGTTCCAGGTGTTAATAATCCAACTGAATCTGGCTTAAATTTGGCTGAATCAGGTGGTGTTATTGATACTGCAACTGATAATTCAGTCATACCATAGCCTTGTCTAATGACAATATTATTATTAAAACGTTTTTTAACAGCAATCAAAATCTAAATGATAAAAAAAAACAAGAAATTTAAATTATATTAGAATTACATTTAAATAAATTTCAATATTAATTTTTACCTCACGTGAAAGTGATGCAGCTCCACATGTAATTTCTTTGACACTGCTAAAATCAAATTGTGAAATCATTGGATGTTTTGCTAGAAACGACATTATTGGTGGAACCAATGGAATTGATTTAATACGATATTTTTGTATTGTTTGACAAAATAATTGTGGATCAAATGATGACATAAATACAACAGTTAAACCACGTGATATTATTGATAACATTGTTGCTAAACCATAGCCATGAAAAAATGGTATAGTCAATAAAATTGTTCCATTTTTTAAATCTCCAAAAAATTGTGGAGATCTAAAATTTAAAAATAATTCATATATAATTATTATTTAAAGTTGTATATTATGTATTTTGATAACTTACTCCATTGCTGAAATTATTGCAAGCATATTTTTGTGTGAAAGCATAACACCTTTTGGCAAACCAGTTGTACCAGATGAACATAAAATTACAGCTTCAATATCACATGGATTATCTATAATTTCTGCTTCATAAAAAAATTCATTTGGCCATATTTTTGATCCACTAATAATATCATTCATCATTATTGATTCATTTGATTCAATTGTATCCAGCTCAAATTGTATTATTTCAATATTCCAACTTGAATTTTTAATGACATCGTGAATTAGCTTTGATGTTTTTTGAGATACAAAAATTATTTTTGGTTTGGATATACTGAGACAGTGATGAATTTCATCTGGAATTATTAGAAAAGCATATACAGTCAAATAAATGTAGCCAACTAATTTAAAAATTAATAAAAAAAGAAAAGAAAATATACCTTTTAAATAAGATGAATTTATTGGTGCAATACAAGCACCTCTAAATAAACCAGCACACACGGCAATAAAAAAATTACAATTATTCTCACTTGATATTGCAATTGTATCACCTGGTTTGCAGTTGTATTGTTCATCCAATGACACAGCAAGTCTAACACTTTTTTTAAGCAAATCATGACTTGTTAAAATTTCACCAGTTTTAGCATTTACCTATGAATTTATTTACAAAAAAAATAATTAAAAATATATAAATTAATTATACGATAAATTTTTTCTTTATTATTAAATAGATAAAAATAAAGTGATGAAAAAATATCAATCGATTTTATTTTTCTCTGACAGTCTCTACGTTAGAATGGTCATCATTAATCCACAAACTTTTTTATTCACTTGAAAACTATTTTAAATTTTATCCATTTTTTTTACATTATATACAACTTGGTGATTAATTAATCAAATAAATATACATTTCAAAAAATATAGTTTTATTACCTGAATAATTGACAGTGGATTTTTCACAAGTTTATCAAGAATAAATTGTCCCAAAGATATATTTGGTAAATTAAATCCAGGTGGTCCATTCAGTACATAATCTTCAGTCATTTTTATTTATTTATTTATTTATTTATTAAATCCACACCTGTATAATTTAATAAATTAATTAATACATATACATAGTCATATAAAAAAATTATTTCTTTACAAATAAATATCGTATTTATTTTGCCTTTGAGTTTTGAAAATAATCTTTCAATACTCATTTATCATTGTAAAAATAAATTAGTCTAATTTTATATTTCAAAGAAATAAATAAAATTCCCCTTTTTTTTTTTAAATGACCTACTTTTATTTGATGATATTAAAATTTTCAATAGAAGCAACTGTTGTTTTTTTTGTTTTTTTTAAGTAACTCAAATTAATTAATATTATATTGATAAATTCAATTGTGAATAATTTATGATAAAATTTTTAATTTACAAATATACTTGGTAATAAAATAAAATATAATAAAATGAATGGATAAATTTTTTCTTTTTATCTATTGAAAATCAATAACAATAAACAATAATGAATGAACAATTATGAAGATGAAACCATCAAGAATGAGAGTGAATGAGATATATATATTCACAATGAGAAATCACAAGTAAAATGAGCTTTATGATAATAGACTGAGGATTTTGATGTATTATCTTCAAAATTCATGTGAAGCATTGGTAGTCTGTTTATTCAAGATAATAATAGTTTAATCAGAGTCAAAAAAGTGAAAGATTTTACTCTATTCTATAATATATACTAATTTACATCAATGAATTTGTATAACATTAATATCAACAATATATTTTACAAATTTATTCCAATCAGAAAAAAACAAAAAAAAACAAAAAGGAAAATAAATACTGTTGAGCTTACTTATAAAAAGGTTTTAAAAAAATAAAAATATTTAGAGGATATCTATCAAGAGTTGAGAAAATTGCATGATGTTGGAATAAGAGTGCGGGTGGTTGGTGAGTCGGTTGGTTGGTTGGTTGGTTGGTTAAAAAAGAGGTTGAGTTTATATATATAAAAGGTTGTATATCTAAAGACAATATATGTTGATTTTGTTGAAAATAGCGTGCGACAAGGTTACAGTTTGGGATCCTACGAGCCCTACCATTTTATATACTATATATATCAAAACACTCTCCATAGAATCTCCCTCTCACTTGGATAGAAAGAGTGAGTGAGTGCAGGGATGAGATTCTCTTCTCGGTAAGCTACAAGAACTTCATTTTCCAAACCATTACGCCTCGTCCCACTGTTGTACACTGTCCTGGAAAACCCCTTTTTTCACCATCTCTCTTACTCACTCACTCATTTTCATCAAACCTCTTCTTGGTCTTGCTTTTCTACTCTTTTTATTCCCCCGCCCCTCCACTCACTACAACCCTTATACCATCGTTTTAAATTAATTTATATCGAAATTTCAAATGACACTCATCGGCCCATGCAATAAATAAAGTTCACTCTCTCTCTCTCTCTCTCTCTTTTATTGAGAGCATAAGCAAGAGGGTTTTCATACTCCTACCTATTTACGTCATCCATGTCGTTCTTTCAACTTTAATCACCAACCAAATTAATTTTCTTTCTTTTACATTATATAAAAAGTAAATTGTTTTGTCATAATTTTTTAATTTAATCTTGACATTTGTTTATAATTTGTATTTATGCGTGTTTGCTTTTATGCGTGTTTGCTTTTATTTATATAAAACTGAGTAAAATTAATTTGTTGAAAAATAAAATGTTAAATTTGTGGTTTTATGTATGTACAATAAAGGTCAAGCAAAGTGTTTTTGAAATTGTATTATGTGGTTATTTATAAATTTATATTTTTTTGGTATATGCTTGCGGGTGAAAATTTTGTTAATAATTATTTATCTATTTTTTATATATAGGGGAAAGCGGGGCAAAATGGAACACCCAAAAAATATTTTGACTTATATTAATTTTTTTTACGTAAAGTTCAGATTTTTTAAATATAATGCATGAGTATATAAAAATATTCTTATACAAGGACAAAAAAAAAAATCTACTTCTAGTTTAGCAATATATCAATAAATAATTTGATGACTTACCACCAATTAAAAAAAAAAAAAATACAAAGTACAATTACTATCTAAGTATGAAAATAAATGGAAAAATAATTATTGTTTTATCAATATTTTACATTAATTATCGAAGGACATTGGTAAAAAGTATGAAAAATAAAAAAAATATTATTTGTTGAAATAATGCTTTGTATATTTTTTATTTTAATTTTTTTTTTCATGATATTAAATTTTTATTTATTATTATCAAAATTTGAAGCTTTTTTTTCTTGATTGCACAATCTAAAAAATAAATTTAACAATAATTTAATTGAAAAAGATAATATCTTCACAAATATTTTCACTATTTAAAAATTTATTGTGTTGATTATTTTTTGTTTTTCGGTAACTTTATAGTTTTCTGTCTGTATTTATTAAAAGATATATAAAAAAAAATTAATATTCGTGAAAAGTATACATTCACTAAAGTTTCAACAAGTATATATACTCATACTGTGAAATTTTGCAATCTTTACTTGATAAAGTTCACTCTAAAACTCAAAAGTTTTACTCAATAGGTATATATATTATAAAAATTATAGCAACAAAAAGCTTTGGTCTATTATCTATGACCGCAAATCGTTGTTTATTTTTAAAAATTAAATTTACATTGCTTTTACGATATTTAATTTAATATTTCGCTATATATATAAAAACGACTTGGTGTGTTTTAAATTTTATCGTAATTATTTTGAATCATAATATTATTGTACCTAGTGGATAATTTAGTTGAATGATATATTAAATAAATAATAAAAACTTGTGAAAGTTATTAAGAGTAATTTCTATATACTTAAAAATTTAGTTTATTATCCAAATGAAAATCTACAAATACTATATGTATGAACACTAGTTAAATTTCAAAATTCGATTAAACAAATGAGGTCAATGTAATTCCAATAATAAAAAATTGAAAATTATATAAATAAAATATATACACAACAAAATAAAAAAATTAAAAATTTATTTTTAACTTATCAATACATATATGTGTGTGTGTTATCTTTTTGTCTGTGTGATTATTTAATGTGTTGTCGATGACTTTATCAAATAACAAAAATAATAAAAAAAATATTTAAGTATAATTTTATTCAACGAAAAAATGAAAAATAAATTATTTAAAATTTATTTATTTATTTTTAAATAATTAACTTGAATTAATAATTTTGCACATATATATCAAATGGAAAAAAAAAAAAAAATTCTCTGTTGATTAAATCAAGTAAAATAACATTGAAAAAAGTAAAAATAAAAAAAACTAGTTATGTAATTAAATTTTTCTCTTACTTTGTATAAATTTCCAATTGGTTTGAGACACTTGTTGCTTCAATCTCTTTCTCTCTCTCTAACACACATACTACATAAATATCTCATTCATCAGTTAACACTGCAAGTAACTATCTTGTCGATTTTGATAAAATAAATTAACTCTTTTAAATGATTACACATTGAATGATCATTGATATTTTCATATAACAATAGTAGCTGTCATCCACGAAATTTTTATGTCAAACAAGATTAGAAACTCAGACTTGATAAAATATTATATGATAACTTTCTTCTAGTGACTTTTTTTATTTTTAAGGTGTCAGCTTCAAGTCAAATTAAATTTAAATTTAAATATAAAATATACACGCGTTAATTACAAAATAAATATTAAATAACAGACAAATAAAATGAGTGAATAAATTTGTCACTGATGTGCGGTTAAAGTATAAGTTTAACTCAGAGTTTTGTGGATGACCTAGAGCCAATTTACAGTAACCACAATTGCCACTGTTTTAACCACATTTCAACCAACAATTTAAACCATCAACATGTTGAACTTTTGACTCTGACTTTATACTCTAAACCATATAATTATCATACATGTATAAATAACGAGAGTTGTTTTTTTAAGTGCAAAATCGTTAAGTGATGTACCTATGACCTAGAAAACTTGTAAATTATCAAACTTACTTTGGTACTTATATGGTCACCTTCCGCAAGATATATCCATTGTCTTCAAGTACATAAATTATAAGATATATCAATTATAATTTAAAAAATTTTTTTTTTATACTTTTAAAGTAAATATTCATTTAAATTATAACAACACTGTAAATTTTTCCGGTGTGATAAGTAAAAAAAAAATTTTAAACTTGTTATCCTTTAAGAAAAATAAAAATAAAAAAATTAAATAACATTTGATATGATTGATTAATTCAAAATTGAAAGATAAATCTTTTAAAGGGATATAAAATGTTTGTTAAAAATTGTCTTTTTAAGAGATTGAGGTTTTATCAGCGTGTTTCAATGGTGCTATATCATCAAAATAAAATACGTTGATAGAGAGAGAAAGAGAGAGAGAGAGAGAGAGCGAGTAAGAGAGAAAATAGTAAAGCCATATGAGCACTGGCAAAGAAGCAGGCAGGATTCATCTTTCAACGTCAGACCAGAAGGTGTATTGTTGTGTTTTTTTTTCTATATATATATATATCACACGTAGTAAACACATATAAACTACAAAAAAAACAAACTTTTGCATTGTTATAGCCTTGATATAGAGAATAGTTTCAATAGCCAATTTTTTTTTGCCTTTTTTTTTACGGTTGTGTTGAACTAATACGCCCGAATGATTAGCTCGGTTTACAGGTTGATATAAAATTTTGATAAATTGTTTTGTACAACTTGAACAATTATTGTTGAAAAATAATAATATTAATAATAAATTGATTGAAATATATAGGAGTAACTTGAGGGTCTAATTGATGTTTGATTTATATTCCAAAGATATAATTGAGTTTTTTTTTTTTGAAATTGGGTTGATTAATTTTTTAAAATTATATAATTATCGTAGTTTACATATAAATTCATTTTGTTGAATAATAATTATTAATATTTTTTAGAAAAAAATAAATAAATATAACTCGGGTAAAATATTTATTTTTGCATATGATTTATTTAACGTCAATTGATTAATATTAAAATCAATTACATATACATTGTTAATTATGGCTTAAAAAATATTTATTATAATGAGCTAGAAAAGAGTTTGGTCATCATCATTTCCAGGATAAGGCTGAGGAGATCTCTTAGGTGAACTGGGATTGGCTTCAGCAATCAAACCAAACAACAAAATAAAACCAATGAAAAATATCAACATCATAGATTTTTGAAATGTATAATCAATTGTTTTATAATATTATATTATATATGCATAATTATTTAAAAAAATAAACATAATTAAAAGTAATTTTCATTCATTTAAAAATATAAAACTATACATATAAATTAGTGATATGTATTAAATATAATTAAGCTTTATATTTACCTTGAAAATAATAGTCATTGTACGAGTTGGAACAAAGTAAATTTTACTGGTGACGACGAGTTATTGTTTTGTGCATTTTATACTAATAATAATTACAAGTTGAATATCAAGTCTATGATAATATTTTAAAAAGCAATTGGTCGATGCNACAAATTTAAATTTTGTAAATAATAGCTTATATATTAATAATTAACATTAAATAAACAAAAAAAAAAAAAAACGTTTTAATAAATAGTATATTTGTTTTTTATTTTTCATATATACTTTTTACTAATGTCCTTCGATAAATGCACAATGTTGATAAAACAACAATTATAACTGACCATTTATTTTCTTGACTGTATAATTATCATGAGCAAAAATTAAAAAATAATAAATAATTTAAATAACTTTTTATATTATTTAAAATAATATATATATTTTTAATGCTCCATCTAGTAGATATGTAAATCAAAAAAAAAAAAAAGGTCTTTATGATAAAAGTTGAGAGAGTTATATTATGTGGGATCAAAGTTTGAGTCAAATGATGACATTTGTGTGTGGTTACAATAAACATCATCACCATGATGATGATGGTAACATAAGGAGAAACTCATACTTGCTTTCTTCATGTTACTTTATACAACCTTACAATTTATACATAGATATATTATTATCTACAAAGTTCCATACTGTATATATACAGCATAGAATTTTGCTAATCTTACATTGGCAAAGCAATTAACTCAAAGTGAGTATAGAGATCCTGTTTGAATGTCACAATATACTCATCTTTGAATTAACATATTTCCCTCTTTCTCTCTTTCTCTATTGTATTATATATATATATATATTTCAAGGCAAATACTGTATTTTAATTTACAACATGTAGTACGACTACATGACTAAATATTCTGGTCACAATATAATATCTCAACGAAATTTTTACAAAAAAAAATATATGTATTATTCAAATAAACAAAAATTAATATTACAAATAACAATAATAATTAATCTTTACCACAGCTCTTTTTAAATAAATAAATTTTCCTTTTTATAAAGTCAATCATTTAAAATGATAAAATAATTTTTCTTTATTGCATTTTTATAAAAATTTATTTCGTACAAAAAAAAGATATTATTGACAAACAAGGCTTCAATTATGCTCTTTATAATTCTTATAATTAATTTGTAATTATAATTTAAAATAGTTAATTTAATATTAAAGCAGCTTGCCTTGAATATATGTATATTTTCATGGTCATGTACATTGATCGAGGAAATAAATTTTTCTATTTTTTTAGTCATCATACGTAGATACCACAAAAAATGTTGTTTTTTTTTTAGTGGAATTTTTCTATATCCATAATATGTATATGACAAGATGTGTCCTTCAATTTGTGAATCTATATAAAATGAACTACTATACTTGTCATATCAGTATGAGCTAGTTTTTTTTATTTTTGCTAATATCTTGTTTATCTTGAGTCAATTCAAAATGACACGCAGTTACATTTTTTTACTTTTTATTTTACGTACAATTTTAATAGTTAATGCTAAACTTCCATTCGGTAAGTTTTTTTTTTTTTAAATAAATTTATTATTTTTTTTTATAAATAAAAAAAAAATGTATATCTATCTATTATTCAGCTGTGCCAACGTGTAAAAGAGATTCAAGTGATTATTCATTATGTTTAAAAAAAGTTATTCAAGAAATATGGACAAAAGTCATTCCAGGTACATATATTTAATTATTTTTCAATTATAAAATATAATAAATACATGTATATTAAGTATGTGTGATTTTTCATGGCCATAAAAAAATAGGTGTACCAGAATTAGGTATTCCATCATTGGAACCATATCAAATACAGACAGAAAGTTATGATTTAGACATGGGAGATATTAGTGCTAAAATACGTGTTAAAAATGTAAAAGTTTATGGGGCATTGAATATGGTATGGCAGTCAATAACACCTTATCACAGCAAAGATTATTTTAAAATGGATGGTAATTTTACAACATCAAGAGTTTTTGCTGAAGGTGATTATAAAGCTGAGGGAGGATTTGGATCATTCAAACAAAAAGGCAGAGGTACATATATTAATTATATATATATGAAAAAAAAAAGTAAATATATTAATTAATAATTTGTTACTCTATACACATATAGGAAAATTCAATGTAACATTGGATAATTTAAAATCAACAATACACTTGGCTGGTCCAATTGTTAATGACAGATGGGTTATTAAAGAATTTAAATATAAACCAGAAATTGGTGATTTAAAATTGTGGGCATCAAATTTAAACAAAGGAAGTGATGAAATTAGTAAGTTAGAAATTAATTATATTTATTTTATTATATATATTAAATTTCAAAAAACAATTTTACAGCTACTGCAATGCTCAGTGTTATCAATGAATATTGGCGTGATTTTCTTCCTGAAATTCTTCCATTTGCTGAAAGTATATGGAATGGAGCCTGGAAAAAACTTACCAATGAAATTATGAAAAACATTCCATTCTCGGAAATATTTCCATAAATTTTCAAATTACATGTAATGTACTAATGTATTTAATAAATTATACAAATTCAGAACAATTAAAATAAAAAAAACAATAATATTATGATGAATATTTAAATTTAATATAAATGGGTAAATTTGAATATATTGAAATACGATATTTCAACGAGATATGGAATTTAATTTCTTGAATGACAGTTACTGTCGTGTCACTATACTGGTCATCATATACGCATAAATGTAGTTCGGAAATCACAATTCAAGCTGAGCACTAAATATAGTTTTAGTATACATATATAGAGGGGAACATTAGAAGAGCTATCAAGAGACAACAAATATAGTATATAGTACAACAAATTTGATTTGAACACGAGTGGTTGTAGTAGAAACATCATCATCATCGTCATCATCGTCATCATCATCATGGTCATCTATTCCAGAGTTGAACGTCGCAGTTGTGGACACGTACAGGAATTTGCTGAATCCGCAGAGTAATGCGACAAATAAGCTCATGCTAAATTTATATATATATATTCCAAAATTCAGTTTGACAATGGTATTTCGACTATCGATAGAGGTTTGAATATAATCCTTATACAATATTGGAATCCAAAATATTTAGTGAATCAATATGAAATATCTCAGCAATTACAAGGAATATTATGTTTGGCTTCATTTTATATTCGTTCATTTAATTAACTAGTATATGTTTTGTCAATCAATTTATTATTCTTAATAATATATAATTAAATTATTTTTAATTTATTTCAATTACTTGTTATTGTATACATTAAATGTTTTTTTTTTTTTTACTGATCATGGAAAAATGTCGGAAAATTTAATATTTTTCAAGCCATCATTCGTTATTTTAGCAAATGATTTGTCCCAATTTTTTTCAGCCAATGGCATCATTCCATCGACAAAACTACGCCAGTATGCATTTATAAAATTAAGCATCGCCTCAGCTGTGAAAAAAATAAAATTATAAATAAAATCAATTTAATCTTTATTATACATGAAAAATAATAATAACAATAATAATAGCTTACTTAGATCTTTATTTCCTTTAAATATATTTGATGCCCAAAATTTCATGTTACCAAATTCTGGTTTAAAATGAAATTCTTCTATGGACCAGATGTCATTCGTAACTGGACCGTCCAAGTGAACCATAGCTTCCATATCTTGTACAGTTACATTAAATTTTCCTGTGAAGAATAAAAAATAAATAAATTTTTTTTTTAAATGGAAAAAAATAAATAAATAATTATATTAAAAATAGTAGATAATATAAAACCTTGTCCTGAATGTCTGTATGATCCAAGTGCACCAGATGCTTTGTAATCACCTTCAATAAAAACATCTGATATTGTAAAAATAAAATCCAAACTAAAATAGTCATTGCCATGATTTGGCTTGACTGATTGAAATTGAAGTTTTTCTAGTCCATGAAGTATGACATTGTCAACATTTATTTTAGCAGTTATTTCACTTATTTCAAATGTATAAATTCCAGATTCTACTTGATAAGGTTGTAGTTTTGGAATATTCAATTCTGGCACACCTATATGTATATAGCAATAAAACAAAAAAAATATTTTAATAAATATAAATACATATTATTATTAAATATTAAAAAAGAAAAACTTACCAGGAAGAATTTTTGACCAGATATCTTGAAATAATATTTTCAAACATGATGAATAATCATCTGAATCTCTCGAGCACGTTTCCACAGCTAATGTTAAAATTATTTATAAATATTTATAAAAAAAATAAATGCACAATAATAATATTATTAAATAAAACTTACAAAATGGAAGTTTAGCATTAACTAATAAAACTGTAGAAAGAATAGAAAATAAAAAAAAATAATTGCGTGTCATTTTAAATTCCCACGAGATAAACAAGATAGTTATATTAAAAAGAAAATATATGACTTACTGATGACAGTGTTAATTGTTTCACTTTATATAAATGCTCTAGTTGAAGGACACATTATATAGCTGCACATTATGCCCTGTCATATATGTTGAGCTACAAAACATCACGTATAATTCAACCGATGAGTTGCAAAAATATTAATATTAAAAATCATTTCACGGACATAGGCCTTTATTATATTTAATAAAATTTTAAATAAAACACTTGAATTATTAATATTGTTTTTTTTTTTTTTTT
>MKYW01000007.1:2672147-2686609 GCA_015776835.1 Aphidius ervi
GATCAAAATAATTATCAAGTAGTACATATCAATATTTAGTCAGACTAAAAATTTAAAAAATTTATATTTAACTTAAAATGAAAAAATTATCAATTAAAATATATTATTATCAAACAAAATTTACTGTTTGATATAAAAAATAGTATATATAATGATTTTTATATAAAAAATTAAATAAATAACAATTTTTTAATATTATGCGAGTAAAGACAAAAAATAATAGATAAATGATAAAGCAAATTTAAATAGCAGTATATTAAAAAATTATATAACGCAAAAATAAAAAAAATGATAGCATATTGTACAATGAGATATGAATTTTTATTTTCTATACGTATTTTCATTAAAAAAAAAAAATGAAAAATTTTTCAGATTATACAGAATTATGTTTATACAAGTTTTTAATCCATGTGAAACACGAAGGCTTATAAAAAGTGAATATAGATATGAAAAAATAAATAATAAAAAAAAAGTGTCGACAAGAGGAAAGATGAATTTTGTGAGAAGAGTCGAGAGGAAAGCTTGCAGAAGGATTAGCCACTACAACAACAAGATTTTGTTCAGTTGGTAACACTGGTTTCAAAAATAAATTTGCCTTTTTTTCTTTACTTTTTTGAAAAAGAATTATTATTAAAAAAAAAAAAATCCAACGTTAAAATGAGAGGTTAAAGTAAGCGTGATGTTGAAAAGACTTTTGTAATGAACATAGATTTTTTATTTTTTTTTATTTTTTACCCCAAAGGTTTTTGAAGTTTCACAGACAAAGAATAAAATTGTTTAGAATGCTGAAATTTAAATAAAAAATATATCACCAGTGTATGTGTATATTACATATAAAAAATAAATAAAAACATATTAACTTTTAGCGACAAAAATAAAATAAAAATATAAAAAAATTAGCATTTTAAGTTTAATCCTTTTTAAAAAAATATATATTATATTATTTTCATTATTAAGTAGCCGCCAGTGAGTGTAATCAAAATACATAAATATAAATATTATAAAAATCAAAAGAACATAAAAAAAATTATAAGTATATATTTTCTCTTAATTTTTATTTATATAATATAATGATATTTTTTTATTAAAGTTACATCAAAGTTATATGATATTTTATAAAAGATTTATTTTTTTTTTTTCAAAGTATGTGTCTGGCAAGTGACTTTGAAATCACGTTTTAGATGGATAGACGAATTGCGAAACTGTATTTCAACTTGGTCAGTATAGACACACACACACACACACACACTATATGAAAGAGATGCTTATTGGAATAGGATAAAGTAGACTATTTGAAGCATTGTAAGTAAGTGAATGCTACCCGCATGAGGCCAGACAAACCAATAATTCTAGTTATTGTTAAAAAAAAAATTTCCTTCTTATTTCTATACTTTTTTTTTTTTTCAACAATCTAAACCATTTATGTTTCATATATATATACACGTTGAGGATTATTGAATAGCAATTCCAAACATATAACCGTATCGCTCGGACCACAGACTTTATAATAAAAAAAATAAATATACCTATATATATTGTATTGTTAAAAATATCTAAAATGTATTATTATTTTATCATAAAATATATATAATATTTTTTTATCATTTAAAAATAATAAAAATAATAAATAATATAATATTTATTTTTATATATATAAAATAATAAATACTGTGTTATATTTTTAAAACAATATAATATTGTGGGTAAGCTTGTTTTTTATATATATAGACTTGGCATTTGTAGTTGCGAATCGTTGTAGTGCAAGTATTGACAGTATTGTCATGATGGTAAACTCATTATAAATGTTTCTTATGCGTCTGTCAACGAGAAAAGAGAATTGAAAAGCTGACAGTATTATATGTACATACAAGTTTGTTGATGAAAAAGGTGTAAACTATAAATACGCGTATGTCGAAACGAGACGAGATTATCAGAGTACTCTAGGTTTAACCAACGTCTTAAATAAATTATAAATACTAATGCACTGATACTAATGCATTAATGATATCACTAATTTTATTGTACACTATATTCAAAATATTTTTTACAGTCTATATTTCATTGTTGTATATAGTAATTATGAAATGAAATTATTAAATTAAAATTTCATGGTTCATCTGTTGTAATACTCGTAATAAAAAAAATAAATTAATTAATCTTCAATATGTATAGTTATTTAAAAAGTCTCTCGGATAATTAAATTATTATATTAAAATAACTCGAGGATATTTAACTTTTCCTTGTAGTTGAATAGTTTTAAAATTGTTTTTGTCAATTTAAGGCTCTAATTTTTTTTTTTTTAATCTACAATGATGATGAACTATTATCATTACAGTTAATTAAAATTATTATTATATAAAATTAACAAAATTATTATATTTTAATAATTAAATTTCTTTTTTCATTTTATTTAAAATAATATACATGAAAAAGGATTTTATTATTTTAAGCGTGTGATATCGATATATCGTGAGATTTTTTTTCGACTGCCATTCACATTTCATGGGACTTGTGTGTTTAAAGATAAAGAGAATGAAAATTAAATAGAGATGGTTGAAAAAAAAAAAAAAAAGAAAAGAATTAAATGCATATATGTATATGCAGGAAGGAAAACGTGAGCGTTACTTTCGCGCGTAATGCATATAGAGGTGCATTACTGCATTTGCCTAGCATCTGCTTAGCAGTGAAATCCGCTTTATGTTACGAGGGATAGAGTGCTGGCATTGCCTAATGATTGCAAGGGTGAGTGAGATAGAGCAGAAGGTTTATCGCGACCGCGGCTCCCAGATTTCCGGCTCATCTCTGCAAGCCGGATCTTTTCGAGCTTGAGCCGAGTGCCTGCCACACAAAACTGACTAAAGAGAAGAGAAATGTGGCTGTTGGATGGAGGATATCGTATTGCCTTCAACTTGTATGTATGTATATTGTATATATATACATATATATATTTATTTATACAGAAGAGACTGTGTGAGAAGTGGATAAATTTACCAAGAAAGATAGAAAGAAAGAAAGAAAAAGATATAGTAAAAGACGAAAATCAGGCGCGAGCGACTTGACTCAATGCTCCAGATGGTGAATCTACGTATTATTTTCATTCCATTGTCTGGATCAAGAATGTAGATCGGATTTTGTCAAGGTGTATCATTTTGCCAAGTTTTTGTTTCAAGTGTCTATGTACCTCACGTTAATTTATTTATTTATTATTATTATTATTATTATTTTTATTTGAATGAAAATTATATGCAAATTTAATTTTTGTTTTATAGTTTAAAAATTTTATATATGAAAAATAAAGTTGATATTCAATTTATCGATTGCTGGAATAAAAAAAGTTTTTTTAAATTGTCAGTATGAATCATTCTCTGGTTATTTGAATTTTCATATTTTTTCAACAAAGTCAAAATAAATTTTAAAAAATAATATCAAAAGTTAGATTCACACTTTATATAGAGTACATAAATAAATCAATCTCTCTATAGATACTCTCTTTATAATCTGATTCAACTGATAACTTTATTTCTTTTTTTTTTTTTAAAGCAAACAAATCAATCTTTTTTAATTATTATCTTGTTTACGATTTTCTCAAAAACAAAAAAAAAAGCTTCATTTGTTTTAAAATAGCTCGTTACAATAAGCTAATAATTCAAATTAAGCTTGTTATTTATTAGAAATAAAATTACAAAATTTTAACTATTTTTTAAATACAAAGTAGTTTTTTTTAAATACTTGCTGTGTCAAACGAATAGAACCAACAACAAATTTTCATGTTGAAGAATTACAAAAATTAAATGGGACAAATGGTCAAAAAACAAAACAAAAACAAAAACAAAACAAAAAAAAAACCCATTGACTTTTGTAGAGCAATATAAACGTTTAGAACAAAAAAACATATACGTATATAAACTTTTGTAAACAAAAATTCAGATAAATAATTAAATGATTAAATAAATAAACAAATAAATATATAATTCAACATTACAAGATGAAAATAAAGAAAAATAAAAAACAATAAAATGAATTTTCTCATGAATGGTCATGTCTATACTGAAATTAATTCAAGCTTTTCACCACTTTGACGGTTTGATCATTGCACATGTTACATACCAAAATTTATTGTTGCTCAATTCTCGATTTTAAACTGTACAAATATATATCCAATGTTTGTCGATTTTCTATTTATATATAGAAAATAGTTTCAATAGTAAATAAAAAAATAAACAAAAAATAAATAAATAAAAATGAAAGACAGAGAGGCTTGGTAAATTTACGTGTATTTCACTAAAGTAACGTTCGAATTTTCATGAATTCCTTTGTTCTCTTTCCAACAGTCATTGTATTGGAGATTGTTTGAAACCATTCGAAACATTTAGCTACTATAAACAACAAGTCTCACTGGTTATTTTAAACATTTAAACTACTTTTATTTTATTTCATTACACACAAACAGATCTATATATGTATTTTTATAAATAAAAATATTCAATTTCATCTTACGAATTTCATCTGCCACTTGCAATTTAAATAAAAAAATATAACAGATACACATTTAACCGCAATATCAATATGCATACAAAATTTTTCAATTTATAATAAATATATTAATAAAGTTTAATGTCAATTACGTGACAGTATGGTAAATAAATTTTTGATTCACAATTATTTTATTATTTTTTTTTTTATTAAATTTTAACTCAACAAAAAAAATTTAATTATTGCATTTGAAAATAATGAGATGATTAAAAGTAGTGGAGTTCAACTTTATACGATTGTACACAGGTGAAACAAAGAACTTGCTCAAACAAAGTCAAATAATATATATACATATTAAATTTAAATTATATAGTTTAAAACAATCACTAAAAGAATTTTATTAATTTTACTTTTTTTTAAAAAAAGAAAAAAACAACTCACAAGATATACATTTTATTTAATTTAATTTTTTTATTTTATTATCAAATTATTAAATTTAAAATTTTTATTTGAATTGTATTTTAATCTATATTTTCAATTTATCAGAAAAATTATTTTTCATATTTTTCATATCGTATAGAATATGTATATTGTGAAAAAATTAATTTGAATATATTTAAAAAATTTGTAATTCAAATTTTTAAAATTTCAAATAATCATCATAGAGTTGGATAATAATAATAATAATAATAATAATTAGTAAAGAAACAATAAGCTACAATTGAAAAAAAAAAAAAAATATATGAAATAATAATATATAAGCTTGAAAAGCAAAGAGAAATGATTTTCTTTCAGCCTAGACTATCTAGACTAGGTGAAGTTCTGATTCCTCTGGAACGCGCCGGCTTCCCTCGACATTTAAAAAAGGAAGTAAAAAAAAAAAAAAATATATAAATATATACTGAAAATCGTGAATGAGATATACAGGATGCTCATTAGGCATCGCCTGCGGTCTTTTTGGGTCCAGAGAGCTTCAGAGTGTTGCTTCTGCTATTATACTTTTTTTTAGTTTATTTTCTTTTTTCCTTTCCAACCATTCGCTTTTCTCATTTGACTCATATTTTTTTATGCCTTTTTTTTCTATCTACTTTTCTCTCTAACTGTAATTTTTTTTTTTTTTTTTCATTCATCTACCTATTGCCTTTCCTCAATTACAAAATCATGCCAACATGTTGAAATAAAAAATAAGAAAAATATTCATACATGAATAAGCACAATACACAAAAATACATATAAATTCAATGAAAAATCATATTTGTTCTTCTTGTCATGTGTTGACATAATAAAAATTTTCCTATTTGTTAGTTTTCTTTGTGTAAATTATTGAAAAGAAAAATACATTCTTTTATATGTATATATTTACTGTTAATAAGGCAGATATAAAGAAATAAAATATATAAATTGTATTTTTACAGCGAGGTAAATAATAATTTTGAGTTGTATATTTATTGGCTCAATATACTATACATATATATAATATGAAATTAGTTGAGTTTAGGAATTGTTACTTTAGCTACATCCAATGTTATTTCAGTGGAAATAAGGCATGTACATATATAGAGTGAGACTATTGTAAGTCCGGTATACTAAGATGCAAATTCAACGACGCAACTTGGTCGTATCACCAGCCGTTGGCATTGGTGACTTGGTATGTATATAAATGTATGTATGTATACACAAACTTTAGATTTAAACTCGTACAGGATATCTCTTACTTTGTCATTCTATACATTTATATTTCATCCCTTTTGCTTTATACCATCCAGTCGCGCACACGAACGGTCTCAGTGAGCTCGGAAGTTTGATAAGCGAAACGATTTACCCAGGCGAATCTAGCCAGTACCTTCCAGCGCGTCAGATTCGCTCGACCGGATTAGACAACTGGGAATTAATACACCAGAGAAAATACTTTTATATATGAATAATAATATTTTTTTGATTTTTCTGATGAAAAGAGCTTTAAAACAAGTCCCAAGTCACTTGAATTTGAATCACAATTCACATACAATTATATATAACCAACAAATTTTCCAACATATTTTTATTATTTGATAAATAATCAAAAAAATAAATAATAATTCATTTTTTTTTTTTCAAACACATATATGAAAACACGTTCTTTGAATTGCATTTGAATTCATTTTGTATTACTGTTTTATCTTTCCCTTTTCAAAGTATTACTGAGCATTATAGTTTTAAGTTTCCAAGGATTGCAAAACTTGTGCCTTTGTGGTTCATATTGAGAAGCTAAAAAAAAAAAGAAACATTAAGTATAAAAATAAAGAAAAATAAAATATAAAGTAGATAAAGATAAAGCTGGTAAAAGAAAAAAAAGAGGGATAATAAAAATATAGTAAAATAGAGGCGTCTGTAACGATAATGGTTTCAGAGTGTCGCGGCGTCCAAAGTCTGGGCTCAGCTTTAGTATATTTTCTGTGTATTACCGGCATGCACAAGTGCCAAATAGATGTGTGTTGGTAAATAGATATAGATAAATAGATGCCCATACATACATGTTTATAAAAAAAATAAAGACAATAGAGTTTTTTTCATATAAAGTTTGTGTAAATACTATACCCATATCTAAAAATTATGAATTTTTAAAGCTCTCATCTGCAAAATGATAGTATATATTTAAAAAAAATAATAATCATACAAAAAGTGCTTTTTCATTATTGTTATTTTTTTCAATTAAATAAAAAAATTGACAATATAATTAAAGACAAATAAGAAAAATCAAATACCATTAGTCCAAGTTGAAATGATTTTTCTCGTTTGGTAAATAATAAAACGTCCATACTGTAAATAGCTCAGCGTGAGTTAGCAAAAAAATTGATGGTCTAACCAAGTCAGCTGGCTACTGGCACAGAGAAATTAAATAAATATATACTGAAGGATAAAAAAGATAAAAAAAAAAATAATATAATTTGGGCAGTCTGTGGAGCTTTTAATATGTAACTTTATATTTGTGGACAAAAAACAAGGGTCTTGTAAATTGCTATCCTACTTTTTTTTTTATTTTTTTTTTTTGTACAAAGGTAAATTTTATAGTTTATTCTTCTTTTACAACTAGATGTATAGATAGTAAATTTTTTGAAATAAAAAAATAAAAAATATTTAGACTTGTTTATCACTCACTCTTTTGTATAAAAAATATATAAAATAAAGTAATATTTAATATTTTTTATACGAAGAATAAATAAAATAACGATCTTGAAAAACTTTTATTTTCAGTAAATTTAAAAGTCATGAATTACTTTTCGTATACAAAATACATACTATGAGTACTTGAATAAACTTGAAGGGTTTGTTGAAAAAATTTATTACTTGTTGAGACTATTTTATTTACTTTTTTTATATTAAAAATATTAATAATTATGTAAATTTTCATTAAAATAACATTTCATTTAGTAGAAAAATATAATAATATAAATATATACAGTTTGAAATTCCACTTGTGAACGCAACTTGATAGCAATCAAGATTTAATTGAGAGTTTATCTATTGAATATAGTGAGTTTATCAATGAGTACCTATCTCTGTTAATATATATGTATGAACAAATATATATTAACAAATTTAACCAACGCAATAATACAACAATAAAATTAATAAACAAAAAATAATTATATATATGTATTTTGTTTGTTGAGAAAAACGATTAAAAAAAATAGAGATAAAGTGAATCTTTTTTTTTTTCATTTCATTGTCATTGAGTGAGGTGTCGAAGCATCAAAAACCAAAGTAGTATGCATTTTTTGTTGGTGAAAGTAGTTGAGAGAGAACAAAAGAATCAAAAAGAGCATCAAGTGAAAAAGTGGTCTCAAGTATTCATACAACTTCAATAAGTGCAGAAATAAAACAAGTAAAAAAAAAAATTGAATTGATGGATTAGTAAAAATACAATATACTCATGCTGCTATTGTTGAATTGTAAAATCAAAAAATAAAGACAAAGAAATGAATGATGATATTGAAATCTATATACTTTATAATTATTATAATTTTAAAAAATAAAAAAGTTTCTTTAATTTGTGTTCAATGTTTTAAACTATATAAATTTTTTAATTGAGAAAATAAAATAAAAATCAATACAAAAAATAGTTTGATGCCTCTTGGCAAAATTCTACAAAAACACTGTCGAAATTGTTAAGTGCCAATTGACTTGTTTCAACTTTTTTACTAAACTTTTATTTATACTTATATACGTAAAGATACAATACAAAAAAAAATATAATATGTGAGAAAGAAAAGAAATGCAACGAATTGATGTTTAAATTTCTTATTTTCATGGCAGCTAATTATTTTTCCTTATTTTTTCAAATGTCAAAACGTTACTTCAATTTCAATTGATAAATAAATAGTTTAATATAAAAAAGTAACAGCTATGATGACAATGTATACCTTGTAAAAAATATAATTTAAAAAAAAAATCCCAAGAGATATTTTATTTATTTTTTTATATACATCCCTGACCTAAGAAAATTTATTGTCAAGGCAAAATCCAAAGAACATTATTTGTTAGGCTGGTCAGTCCTTTGGGATATATTATTTGTTTTTTTTATTTTTAAAAGAAAAGTTTGTAAAATAGTAATCGGATAATCGGCCAACAACAAAGGTGTGCCCTCAATTTACCATTGGTATTCAATCAGACATATCCAAACAATGTTATACTTATTTTCTTATCCATTTCAATGTATCTTACTTTTAGCTAAATCAAAATAAAACAATGTCCTTTATCCTTATCATAATATTATCAATTTCAATTTATTTTTAAAATCTTATTTTTCATCATATATTATTTATAAATTAAATTAAATTGAAATTAAATATTATTAAATTATTTTATATTTTTATTTTTCTAAATCATGATAAAACTGTCTCTTTAATATTTATTTAAAATTTTATTTTTATATATTTTTTCTCTACATTATTAATTTTAATTTATTTATGATAATAATAATGAACAATAAATTTTTTTTAATCAATAAAAATATTATTATTATTATTTATTAGCATTGTAAAATCATAGATCATAAATAATTTTATATATATCATAATCTTATCAAATACTGTAACTTTTGATTGGTGCTAGCAATTTACAGTTACAAATAAAATATCAGCATCAAATTTACATACATATATCTACCCTCTCAAAAAAAAAGGTTAATTAAATTTACAAAAAACAAACAAAATTAATGTTTTCATTATTAACGATTAAATTGAATGAAAAAAAAAAAACTCATTAAACTAAATTATTATTAAAATCCATAAAATATAAATGAACTCAATTCAATAAATTAAAAATCTTTATCATCAGCATAATGCTTTTTTTTTTTTTTAAACCGTAATTTATTTATTTATTTTATTTTATTCAATATAATTTTAACAATTTCAAATATTACCGTCAAACGAAGTGAAAATATTCTCAAAAATTCGATAGACATTGTAAAAAGTGGATAAAAATAAAATACAAGAGTAAAGAACATGATAAAAAAAAAGAGAATATAAACATACTTTGTGATGAAAAAAAAAAAAAAAAATGAAAAAATTTGAAATCAATTCTGTCGAAAAGTGGTGAAAAGTTGGTAGCTATATATGTATATACCAAGAGTATACAGAAAAGATTTTACATTTACTGGATGTACAATGTATATGAGTAAAGTGTTCGTTGGGGTATGTAGAAAAGAGAGGCGTTTCCATACATGTATAAAAGAAACGATAGAAACTTGGATTGGGCATACATATAAGTCCCCTATGTGATGGTAAATTGAATTTTCTAAAAAGAGAGCACTAAAAAAATTTTTATAAAAAAAAAAAAAAACATTATAGATATGTTGGTACTGTATATCGAGAATCTAAAACAGACAGACAGAAGTAAAGAGTTTTATGCAATATAAATGAAAAAAGAAAAAAAAAAAATTAAGAAATAAAAAATAGTAATAATAAAATGAAAGGAAAGAGTGTATGTGACTTTGATAATAAAAAAAAAAAAAAAAGACAAAGTAAGATGAAACGAAATTGTGTGCATCTTCGCGTCCGTTTTAAAAATGAATCCAATGGACGGCCTTTCAATTGTTACCTCTTTTTTTTTCCTCTGTGTTTGTGTATATACATACTACTACTACTTCTACTACTACTATTATTATATTATATTTTTATTTTCCCTTGCTTGCCCTTTTTTTATTTTTCTTTTATTATTTTTCCTCCACCTGCAGGTCCATGGACCATGTTACACAAAAGAATATATATCGCACGACTTCCTACCCTCTCTGTTTCTCTCTTTCAGTCACTCACTTTCTGTCAATTTTGGTCGAGTTATCTCTATCCCTTCGTGCTTTTTCAATACTATCAATATCCACCTTACTCGAATTTTAAAAAACCTCAATTCAATGCTATATAAAAATATATATTTATATGTCTTTTATTTTCTTCTTTTATTATTGCTGTTATTGTTATTTATTTAACCAGTGATATATGTCAATATACGGTCAAACTTAATATTTGAAAAAATAAAAAAAAATACATGTATATTTTGAAATTTTTTTAATTATACATACAGTGTATAGTGTATTATTAAAAATAAAAAATTTAAATTATTTAAATTATTTTTTGTGTCATTGGAAGGATTATAAAATAAAGGTCAATATTTAGTCAGACATTCAGTTGATTTAGTTTAAATATAAATATATAGAGAATATTTGAAATATTTTATTAAAATTATAATTTTTATTATATATAATTTGAGAAAAAAAAAAAAAATATTAAAAATTCAATGAAAAATGAATAAAAAAAATGTTTTAAATACTTTTTACTTTTTTATTTTTTTTGTTTAATCTAGGAATTTGTTTATGAAAAAAAATTTATAAATAGTATATATTATATTTGTTGAATAAAAAGATAAATAGAATATTTGAAATTTTTTGTTCATGAATTGAAACACAGTGACACGTTGAAAATGCTAAGGATTTTCTTCGGATTGTCACTGTCAGAGTTTCTTTCTTGGTATTTTATGTATATAAGGGATTCTCTTCTTATAAAAGCGTATACATATACATATACTGATGTACATGTATATACATTTACCCCCCGGTAACATTGCAAAGAGGATAAAGGTAGTGAAAATTTGTGCAAAAGTATAAGAGTATTGCGGAGAGAAGAGTAGCCGTGGAATGACACGGACAGAGTGCGGCAATTTCGGGCAATACCAACTGGCATACCAGACATTCCAGAATCAACGTTGCTTGGTATTTTACCCGAAGCTAGATACACAATATATAGTAAGTAGTAAGGTTTTGGTGATGCAACTATATACATATATATATACATATTACCCGCAGGCCAACAGCATACATGACGCTCCTGCACCAAGACTATTTGCATATTTTTTTTTTTTTTATTTCTTTCAAAAAAATCATATCGTGCATAGTTTGTGTACAGAATGAAAAAAGTACAGAATTTTATAAAAATAAAAATAATAGAAATTAATTTCTAAAATTTTCGAGATAATTATGTTTGGCTATATAGAAGCATAATTTTATAAAATTTTATAATTTATTTAAAGCATTATAATGGTGTAAATTAAAAAATGTATATTTTATTTTATAAGCACGGATTTAAAAACACTAAATTCACTCTGGATTACTGTCTGGTTAAACCAAGCGATCAAATACCAATAGTAAAAATTATTAGACGAAGTTAGCTATACGGGGGCAATACTCGTTTCGCCCAGAAGATTTTATGACGTATATATATATATTGCACTTTTTACTTCACATGGTGTATATATAGAGTAGTGTCGATCGTTTCAACGGTATATCCTATATACCCAACGTTATTCACCGGATATATATATATAACATGCTATACTCAATTTTGATTTTTTTTATATTTTTTAATTTTTTTTCCATCTCTCTCTCTCTTTTAGCCAACATAATGTAGGTGATTTTTTCGCCAATGCTTTTTGCAATATCCTTTACGTTAGTGCTTATATTCCATATATATACTGCACATATAAGACCTGTCCAATCCGGATTTTCTCTTTTTCTATATTACCCAAAAATAAAAAAAAAAGAAACATAAAATAATAAAAAAAATTATCTGATTCTCTATATACGATTAGAACGAATAATATTATTTTAAGAAAATGAAAATAATAGAATTAACAAAAAAAAGAGCTGGAATTTTTATCAAGCAGTTATTTACTTTTTTTTTTTGTTTTTTTTGAAGAATGAATTTATCATTTATTATTTCTTTTTATATATTTTAATGTGACTATTTTATTTATAGAGATAAATTTTAAGTGCATAAATAGATAGATATATATGTACAAGTTTTGCTGAGTCAGGTTATTAGAAAGATACACATTACTACAATTCTGCATCAAAAAGTTTATATCATGAGAACTGTGGAAAAACTTTAAATATAGTTTTGTATATATGAATTATTTTATTATTTATCAAGTATACAGTAGTATATTATAGCTACCATTATAATTTTACTTTGATGAAAATATTTAAATATTTTTCATATATAAATTTAATACACAAAGTAAAATAATTGTTCAACTTTAGCTGTAGCAATGTAATTTTTATTGATACATATATGTGTTTTATTTTAAAAAAATAATAAAAATTAATTTTGATTTATATTGTTTTATGATAGTATATTTCTACTGAAATGATATAATCGTTGTAATTAAATTAATTAAATATTTTTTTAATAATTTTTAATCAAGTAAAATGTAGTTTCATTTATAAATTTTACAATTATACAAAATATTTACGGCAATATCCATTTTGAATGGTTTTTATTGCTTGATAATTATACCAAGTGCATTTATAAATTCATTTATTTATACTATGTAATTAAATTCAATGTAATAAAATTTAAAAATACAGAATATATATATCAATCAAATTATATTCATTTACTTTTTTTTTTTTAATTTTATTATTATACTTGATAAACAATTTCAATATACGACGGAATTATTTATTCATTGCAATATACTAATAACCACAATTATTTATAATAACATTGTATACATGTATTTATAATATTTAATTCTTTTGCTGAAATAATATATTAATGTTTTTATATTTCAAGTAAAATACATATATCTATAATCAACTATTGTTTCTGCTTATTCAACATATGTGTATATAAATTTGATACAGATGTATTTATGGGATAGTTTATATGGCAGGTTTGGGTCCGCAAAAGGATATAGAAGCGTACGTAACTCAGCATCAGTGAGTCGCTCGCTCGCGCGCCCAGTCAGACTCTATATAATTCTGAAGGAAGGATATTATACCAACATACATATACATATGTGTGTATGTGTGTGTATATAGTAAATGGGTGGCAGTATAACCCCCTCGTATTTCCGTAATCCCAGGCAACACATTTCCTCTTGCCTCTCATTTTACCGACTAGCCAAAACGTTAGCCAATAGCTCTCCCTCTTCTCTTTCTCACTCACATGTTTGCCATTCTTTTTTCTTTTTCTTCTCGTGTATGGTGCTTATATATGTATAAAGCTGTAACTATATATTGTAGTATAGTCTTAAAGCTATTTATATATATAAACCAGATTTAAACAGAGATGAAACATATAGAATACACCAACGTCACATCCCATTGTCCAGTTACTTTGAGCTTGATCTCTCTACAGTGTTTCTGACGTCTCTACCATATATATCATATCATCATTCATTTTCTACTCATCTTAATTAATCACACTAATTTTAACATTGGTCATTTGACTCTCATGAAAACCACAAACTTTATCTTTTTTTTATTTTAATCTTTTTATCTCGAAAATCTTTTCATTGCCATGTCTGACCTATACATTGACTTGAACTACTGAAATTTACAACTTTCCTCAAAATAATCCAGATCAAATGCGATAAAACGCTGATTATGAGATTAAGACTGGCAATGTAAAGTTATCTCAATCATAATTACTTTTTTTTTTTTTTTTTTATTT
>MKYW01000007.1:2698024-2733312 GCA_015776835.1 Aphidius ervi
AAAAAAACAAAAAAATGAATTCAAAAGATAATTAATTTTTTGCTTTAAAGTCAGACTTTTTTTTTGATTAATATATAAAAAACGACACATATGAATTGCACAGGACCACGTTTGATGTCTGTATATATTGCTAAAAAAAAATTAATAACAATAAAATGTAAATAAAAAAAACCAAATAAAGTTTGAGATAAAGGATAACTGAGAAAGACCATTGATGCTGAATTTTAGCTCAATGCGACCATACAGAATGTAGATTTTATAACGTGTAAAAACAAATTTTAAAAAACAAATCAAAAAATAAAATATATATAGGTATATAATTTGAAAAGCAGAAATAAACTTCGCAAAGCAACGAAAAATTGTCGACAGTAAACTTTTTTTTTTTTAATAATTCTGCAAATTAATAAAGCGAAAGGAAAAAAAATAAATAAATAAATTGGTATTTGAATACATATCTGTGCGACGATAAATATTATTTTATTTTTTTTTTCAAAATAAAAGTGTTTTAGCAATATAAGAAATTGTGAAATCAAAGATATGCAATAAATTAATAATTATAATTATGTATCCATTGTTACTGATAAATAATAATAATATTAATAATACCGTTTATCTTTTATAAATAAATTTGTAAATAATCTGCCTTTGTTAGTGATTAAAATTATATTTAAAATATAAAACCAGGATGATGTAAAAAAATTTAAGAAAAAATAATGTACAACGATACAGTAACTATTAGTAATCAAGACAATAAAATGTTATTATCGATGTTATATCAATTTAATTATTTTAAATTCTAAAAATGATGTTGAAAAAAAAAACAAGTTCATTGTATAATCAAAATTTATTTACATAAAACAAAAAAATCATATATAATTATTGATTTTATTAAGAGGAAAAAAAAAAAAGAAATGATATTTTAATTTTTAGCAGTATGTTTTCGCTTGGCAGATTTAATTTTATCAGCCACTTTGATTGCTTGGTTTTCAATAATATCTTTGAGTTTCTCAACATGCAATTGATAATCGATTGATTCAGCATATGTATCTAATGATTGAATTTGTTCAACAGCAGAGAATGCTTTGTGGGCAGATGTAAGCATTCGTGTATAAGCACTGACTTGATTGGATGTAAGTATTGAAATTGCTGTACCAGGTAATCCAGCACGTCCTGTTCTACCAACACGATGAATATATCCCTTTATGTGCTTTGGAAGATCATACGAGACAACTAATTTAACACCAGCAATATCTACTCCTCTAGCCAAAGCATCGGAACTTATCAACCTGTTGATTAAATTTACATAAACATTAATTAATTCAATTTTTTTATTTAATATTTATTTTTTTTTATGATACTTACACTTGAATTTGACCATTTTTAAATTTATCTAAAACTTCAGTACGTTGTTTTGGTGATAATTGGGCTGATAATTCATCAACAATAATATTTTTTTTAGATAATAATAAACCAACAAGTATTGCTAGTCTATGAGCAGATTCACCTGAATTTGTAAATACAAGAGTTTTTTCAATTTTATCCTCAGATGTTATTAATTTAACAAGTGCAACTGGTTTATATTCTGGTTGACATTCAACAGCACGTTCAGTTAATTCTTGTGGACTTGTATAACGACCAATAAAATCACCAACTTCTTTATCTAAATCAACATCCTCATCACGATCAGTTATAACAACTGATGTAAATAGAATTGGTTGAAAAAGACCAAGACGACTTAATTTTTCTGGATCTTGTGAAAGTGTTGCACTGAATAATAATTTTTGAGCTGGTGGTATTTTACTATATTTTAAAATACAAAAATTTATGTTAATTAAATCAATATGTTAAACAATGTAAATGTAAATGTAAATTAACTTACCATGATTTTATATTTTTAATATTCAACAATGGTGGTGATCTATGTGGTTCTGGAATATATTTAAGCCATTCAGTTGTTCTATCAGCTTCATCAATTATTAAAAATTCTAAATTTAATAATGAAAAACCTTTTGTTTTTTCAATATGATCAACAAGTCTTCCAGGTGTTGCAATAACAATGTCAACTTTACTTATGTATTCTCCATTTTGAGCTATATAAAAATAAAACAATTATTATATTAATAAAAATATTGATTAATTTAATTAAATAAATAAACATACTTTTTTTAACAAGATTCATTTGTTCAGTTTCAAATGATACTGTTCCAGATACCAAACCAACTCTCAATTCAGTTGGTCCTGCATATGTTTGCATAACTTTAAATACTTGTAATGCCAATTCTTTAACTGGTAGCACCACCAAGCATCTCACTTCACGAACAAACCTCTGTTGTAATTGATCAATAATTGGTAAAACATATGCCAATGTTTTTCCTTAAATTAAAATATAAATTAAATTAAAATTAGCAAGAATAATAATAATAATTGTTGTTGTTGTTATTGATAATTACCACTTCCAGTTGGAGCTGATACACATGTGTCTCTTGGCCAATATCCCATTTTACGATCATTTTTACATTTATTCATCCAATTTATTAGACTTTCTTGTACAGGAAATAATTTTTCAATTCCATTTAATTTTAATGTATTTATTAATTTAATATCTAATTTATCATTAAAATTATTCAATGACAAACCAGTACTCAAATTAGCTGATATTATTTCTGGATTTGCTAGCCATTTTGGTAATACTCTTTTAACTATTTGTTTTTTTTTATTTTGTGCAACACCAAGTACCATAAAATCATCATTTTTAATTTTTTTATCATTGTCATTATTTTCTAATGTTAATTTAATATCGCTAGTATTATTTTCAAGACTTATTTTTTTCGAATCATCATTGTCATCATCAATTTTATTATTTTTTAATGATAAATTTTCCAAGTTTTTATTAACAGCTGTTGTTTCATTGATTTTAAATTTTTTTGTTGTTTTTTCTTTGAGTTTTTTTCTTTCTTCAATTTTTTTAAATAATTCTGATAAATGATCTTGTGATTGATCTTTTGTTTTTTTATCATCTCCAGCATCATCATCACCATCACATCTAAAAATAAGGAATATTATTATTATTAAAAATTGAAGCCCCTTGATTAAATAAATATTTACAATTTAAGTATTTGTTTATTTACCTGTTAACAATAAATAATTCCATGTTTAATTTAATTTTTTTATAACCTAACACTAATAGATTCACGTGGTAAACATTGACAATTAATTATTAATTAAATTTTAATATAGTTTGTGTTGATATTCACAAACTATAGTTAAAAAAAAAAGATGGTGAAGTTTTTTTAGTACCTTCGGCAGACACCACCACACAAAGGCGCTCTCTCTTATCGATTTGTTTCGGAACTTTTGATTTCTTTCTCCACGAGCTGGCCAATATGCAGAAGGTATGTGTTAAAAGTTTATTAATTTTAAAAAAATAATTCAATTATAAATTAACAATAAATAATATATTATATATTTTAATTACAGAAACAAAAAGAACCGATCCAATCCGTTCAAGTCTTCGGACGTAAAGTGAGTTATTATTTATTTAATCAATTATATCAATAATGAACGCGTGTGTAACCTCCAATATGATGATATACCGCCAACCACATGATGGATAAAATATTAATGTTATATTTTTATTAATTTTTGTTTAATATAGAAAACTGCAACTGCAGTTGCTTATTGCAAACGTGGTCGTGGACTTTTGAAGGTCAATGGAAAACCACTTGAACAATTTGAACCAAAGGTTCTCCAATATAAACTCCAGGAACCAATCCTTCTTCTTGGCAAAGAAAAGTTTGCTGGTGTTGACATGAGAGTTCGTGTCAATGGTGGTGGTCATGTAGCTCAAATTTATGCCATCAGACAAGCCATCTCCAAGGCACTTGTTGCTTATTATCAAAAATGTATGTATCATTTTTTTAAGCTTGAAATTGTTATTTAAACAAAATAACAATTTGATAAATTATATTTATGATTTTTGTTCATTTTTTTTTTTTTTTTTTCTACAGACGTTGATGAGGCATCCAAAAAGGAAGTCAAAGACATTCTTATCCAATACGATCGTACACTTCTTGTTGCTGATCCAAGAAGATGTGAACCAAAAAAATTCGGTGGTCCAGGTGCTCGTGCACGTTACCAAAAGTCATACCGTTAATCACGTTTTTTTTTGTATATTATTACGTGCTTTATCATGTGATTAAAATAAAAAATAATAAAAATTTAAAAAAAAATTGAATATTTAATTTGTTTATGTGTTTATTTATTTGAATTGTTTTATTCAGTAGCATACTATCCTAGACTAGAATTGAATTTTAATATTTCTAATTGTCAATTAACTTGTTTATTTTATTTGTCAATTAAACAATCATTCAATTATTAGATACAACAATTGGCTTTAATTAATTAGCAATATATTATAAAGTTTAAATTAGTCTATACTTATAGTAATTTAATGATAAGTTCATAAATAATGTGAAAAAAAATTGAGTAATTGAATAAATGACGTCATCAAAAATATAAATAAAAAAAAGATTTAGGCATTCTAACCTAGAATTACAGTGTATGTGTCATCTCCAATAATAAAAGAGGTCCAGAAAAGAAAAACATCTGTCGTTTTTATTAATTATAATCAAGCTGGTGATAAGTAATGCTATAAAGTAATCATGAAGACAAGATTTGATACCTATGATCTTGTATGCTCTGTAGCAGAGCTACAAAGGTAATCCTTAATTAATTTTTTGTATTTATTATTTTGATAATTTATATTGATAAATATTTTTTTAACCTAAACTAATTAATTAATTAATTTTTTATATTTAAGATTAATTGGAATGAGAGTAAATCAAATTTATGATATTGATCATCGTACATATTTAATTCGTCTTCAAAGAAGTGAAGAAAAATGTGTGTTATTATTGGAATCTGGCAACAGAATTCATACAACAGCATTTGAATGGCCAAAAAATACAGCACCTTCAGGTTTTTCCATGAAGGTAATTATTAATTGTCAATAAAAATAATGACACATTATATTATCTATAATTATTAAAAATATATATTTCAGATGAGAAAACATTTAAAAAATAAACGTCTTGAGTCAATGAAACAAATTGGTACTGATAGAATTGTTGATTTACAATTTGGAAGTGGTGAAGCAGCATATCATGTTATTTTAGAAGTTTATGATAGAGGAAATATTATATTAACTGATTATGAAATGACAACATTAAATATACTTCGTCCACATACTGAAGGTGATAAAATACGTTTTGCTGTTAGAGAAAAATATCCTGTTGATCGTGCTCATACAACAACAATGCCAGCACGTGAAATAATTGAAGAAAAAATTGTTCAAGCAAAACAAGGTGAAACATTAAAAAAAATATTAAATCCAATGGTTGAATTTGGTGCTGCATTAATTGATCATGTTTTGTTAAAAGCTGGTTTTGAACAAGCTTGTAAAATTGGAAAAGGTTTTGTCATTGATAAAGATATGGATAAACTTATAGATGCTCTTGAAACAGCTGACAAAATATTAAAAGAAGCAAGTACCACAACATCAAAAGGTTTTATATTACAAAAAAAAGAATCAAAACCAAGTCAAAATGAAAAAGATGAATTTATCATGACAAGTATTGATTTTCATCCAATGATACTTGAACAATATAAAAATCATCCACACAAAGAATTTACAAGTTTTGATGCTGCTGTTGATGAATATTTTTCATTAATGGAAGGACAAAAATTAGATTTAAAAGCACTACAACAAGAACGTGATGCATTTAAAAAGCTAGAAAATGTTAAAAAAGATCATGAACAACGTTTAGTTAGTCTTGGTAAAAATCAAGAAATTGATAAAGAAAAAGCTGAATTAATAACAAGAAATCAATTGCTTGTTGATAATGCAATATTAGCTGTACAAAGTGCAATTGCAAATCAAATGGCATGGCCAGATATACAAGAATTAATAAATAATGCACAAAGTCGTGGTGATATAGTTGCAAAATCAATTAGTAAATTAAAATTAGAAACAAATCATATAACATTATTTTTAAATGATCCATATGCAAATATTTCTGATGATAGTGATGATGATGATGATGAAGATAATGATAAAGATAATGAAAATAAAAATAATAAACATAAAGGAATTGCATCAATGCTTGTTGATATTGATTTAGAACAAACAGCATATGGAAATGCAACAAAATATTATAATCAAAAACGTAGTGCAGCTAAAAAACAACAAAAAACACTTGAATCACAAGGTAAAGCATTTAAATCAGCTGAAAAAAAAACAAAACAAACATTAAAAGAAGTACAAACAATACACAGTATAAATAAAGCAAGAAAAGTATATTGGTTTGAAAAATTTTACTGGTTTATAACATCAGAAAATTATTTAGTTATTGGTGGTAGAGATCAACAACAAAATGAACTTATTGTTAAACGTTATTTACGTTCTGGTGATGTATATGTACATGCTGATTTATCTGGTGCAAGTTCACTTGTTATTAAAAATCATACAACAAATGAACAAATACCACCAAAAAGTCTTGCTGAAGCTGGTACAATGGCTATTGCATACAGTGTTGCATGGGAAGCTAAAGTTATTGCTGGTGCATGGTGGGTACATCATGATCAAGTATCAAAAACAGCACCAACTGGTGAATATTTAACAACTGGATCATTTATGATACGTGGTAAAAAAAATTATTTACCACCATGTCAACTTGTAATGGGTCTTGGATTTTTATTTAGACTTGAAGATAGTTTTATTGAAAAACATAAAGATGAAAGACGAGTTAAAACAGTTGAAGAAGATGGTATTTCAAATGTAAATATAAATACACAAGAAGATGATAATGATGATGATGAAATTAAAATAGAAAGTGATAGTGGTGAAGATGATGATGATGATGATAAAAGTAAAATTAAATTGGAAGAAATTAAAGAAGAAAATATTAATGATGAAGATGATGATGATGATAAATCATTATTTCCAGATACACAAATTAAACTTGATTTATCAGGACCAAAAATGAAAATTATTGTTGATAATAAAAATTCACTTGATAACAAAAAAAATACTAACGATGATGATGATGATACTGTTATTTATCTTGGTGATGATAAACCAATAAAAATTGAAGCAAAAAAATCAAGTGTATCACATGAAAAACCAGTAAAAGCTATGCAAAAAAATGAAATTGAAAATAAAAAACAACAACAACAACAACAAAAAGAAACAAGTGGTTTAAAAAGAGGACAAAAAGGAAGACTTAAGAAAATGAAAGAAAAATATAAAGATCAAGATGAAGAAGATAGAAAATTATTAATGGAAGTATTAAAATCTGATGGTGCTGCCAAAGAAGTTAAAAGAAAAAAAAATAAAAATTTACCACAAAAACAACAAACAACTAAAAAGAAAGGACCAATTCCACAAAAACAAGTTAATAATAATGAAGGAGGTGGTGGTGGTGGTGGTGGTGGTGAAATTGATGATGATATTGGACCAGCACCTGATATTGATATGCTTGATCAATTAACTGGTAAACCATTTGAAGATGATGAATTATTATTTGCAGTACCAGTTATTGCACCTTATAATACTGTATTAAATTATAAATTTAAAGTTAAATTAATGCCTGGTACTGGTAAACGTGGTAGAGCTGCTAAAACAGCAATTGCTGTATTTTTAAAAGACAAAACAATAACACCAAGAGAAAAAGATCTTTTAAAAGCAGTTAAAGATGAAACAATTGCCAGAAATATACCAGGAAAAGTTAAAATAAGTGCACCACAAATACAGAAACTTAGAAAATAAATTATTCATCCAAGTGATTAAATTAATTTTTATTTTTTATTATTAGCAAAAATACAGTAAACAAGAGAAGAAAAAAAAAAAAAAAGAGTAACGATATTTCCAATAAAAAAATAGTTGTGTAAATACTGTTCAACAGTTAGAATAAATTCAAAAATATCATTTAAATTTTTATTTTTTAATTTACCTAACAGTTTATCTATCACTATTTAATTTTTTTTTGTCATTTACAAAAATATAATTGTGACATTTGTTACAGCAGACTTTTTGTCTATAATTTTTTCAAATAACAATTTATAATATCATTAAATTATTGTCTCAATAGTTTTAACAGACACAATATATATTTAATGATTTTATTAATCAAACATCTCTTCATCAGAATTATTTTTTTCAACAGGTTTCTTTTTACGAGTTGTTACTTTTTTAACAGCAACTTTACGTGTTCTTGTTGCTTTTGGCAAAATCACCTCTGGCTCAAAATCATCATCATCATCATCATCATCATCAGCATCAGCATCGCTATTATTTTTAACAACTTTTTGTCTGACTTTTCTTACAGTTTGTTTTCGTGCAACAACAACTTCTGGTATTTTTTTATCTAACTTTGGAATTTTATTTTTCTTTTTTGTAATAACAATGTCAAATTCAGTATCTGAATCATCATCAATTGACTCCAATATTTTTCTCATATCCTTGAGTTTTTCACGTTTTTTATCAACAACAATTCCAACACAACTGTCGTCAAGTAAAGATGACACTGGTGGAGATGATGGTGTACTTGGAACTCTTGGTCTTCTTGTTGATGATGGTGTTGTTGATGATGATGATGATGGTGTAATTGGAATTCTTGGTTTTCTTGTTGACGGTGTTGTTGTTGTTGATGATGATGGTGGTGGTGGTGATGATGGTGTAACTGGAATTTTTGGTCTTCTTAATGATGATGATGATGATGGTGTAGTTGGAAGTTTTGGTCTTCTTGATGATAACAATGGTGGTGGTGGTGGTGATAATGGTGTACTTGGACTTGTATCTAGTCTGGCTCTTGGACTCTTTCGTCTGCTTGATGTATCACTTGTTTTTTTAGTTTTCTTTAAAGTAACATCAGGTTGAATTGTTAAATTATTTTTACCACCACCATCATTAAATATTAATGGTCCATCAACTTTGTATCCTAATTTTTTAATACCACTAACAAGTATATCACGAAATTGATCATAATCTGGTGTATCATTGAATTCTAATTGAGCAAGTAAATCCATATATTTAATTATTGTTGATGGTACATTATCACCAAAACATTCTTTTAAAAAAATTTTAAGATTATCAAATGCTTTTTCTTTGAGTTTTTGTACAGATGATGGATCTTTTAAATTTTTTTCCCATGGCAAAGAACCAGCAAGCCATTGAATAATATTATAAGCCAATATTTCAAAATCACTTCTCATTGTTGGTATACCAAAATGTGCATCACGACTTGTATATTCAATAGTACCATTGTGAGCTTTTTTAGGATCTAGTTTATAGTCTGTTTTAGTTGTGTAATGTGATGCAAGACCAAAATCAACAAGATAAACTTGATTTGAATTTTTAATATCCAACAAAAGATTTGCACCTTTGATATCAGCATGTATATATGTTCTATTATGAATATACTCAAGTACATCAATTATTTGAATTGCAATTTTATAAACAGTATGTTCAGAAAATTTACGATTATTTTCTAAAAATAATTTCCATAAATCAGTACCATAACGATCCATAACAACAAATCTATATTTTGTTCCTTTGTAATCATGACTTCCAGATCCATTAAATTTTGGCATTCCAAGACTTGATAGCTTCTTTTTTTTTCTCCAAGTTTCAACTATAAATAAAAAACAATAATTATTAGCATTTATTTATTAGAAAATTATTTTTATTAAGCTTATTTAAACTTACTGTCATCTGGTTTGCAATTTCTCATATAAAAATGCATTTCAACAAACAATGGTCCATTACCATGTGGTTCCTGATAAAATACAAATAATACAAAAATTAACTTTACAATTTTTTTTTTTTTTTTTCAATTATTAAATAATAATTACAATTTTTATAACTGCTGGATATTCTTTTGGTAATTTTCCTGAGTATGGTGCAGCTAAAATAAATATAAACAAAAATTAATAAAATTAAAAATACAAGACTACTTACTAAAAGTACTTGAAAAAAATAATTACCAGAATATATTTCTCCAAAACCACCAACTCCAATGGATTTACCGATAATCCATTGTTTTTTAGCCATATCAGTTAATATTTCACCGGCATTTATTGGATCTGGCATTTTATATCCATTTGCTCCTTTTTTACCTGGACCCTTTTTACCGCCCTTGGCAGCCATTATTCGAGGTTATAAAATACACAAATCCCGGTGATAATATTACAATAACCACTTGTTGAATTTAATTCAACAATATAATTAAATCATAAATTTTTCAATTGGCGTATCGGCCAGCCTTATCTTTATTATTCAAAATATTTAACTTGAATTTGTGTGTCAAAAAAAAAATTGATAACAAAATTTTTGTGTGTGTAAAAAAACAGAAAAAAATAATCTCATCACACACACACACATAAAATTCCGCGCAAACTGTTAAATTCAAAATATAATTTTATAGTAATTTTTAAATTTTAAATGTCCCCAGAATTATAACGCAAGCGCAGATGTTTATTAAAGAAAAAAAAAAAGAAAGAGAGAGATATAAAAAAAAACAATTTATTTAAAAAACGGTTTTACATATGAAAAAAAAAACAACAGCTGTTGCAAAAGTGGAAGTAGGGTAGTAAAAAAAGCTGCAAGGGTATTTTTCCCTCCAATTATTTGTGTGTATATGTGTGTATATGTAACTACCCCATTGTAATGCCAAACAATTGTGTATTTTTATTCTATATAAAAATATATAATATAGCCAAAAACAGGCACAAGCATGTTTAAAACCAAGAGGGTTTAACATCAAGCAACAAGCAACAACCAAAATCATAACCGTCAAGCCATTTACTCATTTTTATTTACTCATCATATATTATTTTTATTTAAAAAAATAATATATTATTTAATATAAAAAATAGAGCAACAGTTGTGTGTGCAGTGAATATAGTGATAATAATATTAATTAGTTTTAATTGAAAATAATTTGTTTTTATTTACGTTGTTGTTGGTATGATTATTTATTTATTTATTTATTTGTCATGCAAACACAAACCAGTTGTTTTTTTATTTAAATAAAATAATTTATATTGAATTATTTGGAATATTTAAAGAAAAAAAAATAATAATAATATATATATTAAATGGCACAAAAGGAGTCTTTAAGTATTGATACTGACAGTGGAATTGCAAATGGTACTAATGATGAAGCAATTCAAGATAGAAATCAATTTGAAGATAATAATGATGAACCGATACATATATTTGAACAACAAAAAACACCAAATCATAATATTAAATCAATGAATAATTCAATATTTAATACAATCTCAAAACTTGTTAATCCACCAGCCAAGGTATTTATTAATTTATATTTTATCAATAATGAAATAAAGGTTTAATTAATTATTATTATTATTTTAGGTACCAGAAATTCAAGATTTTACAATTGTCAAGCCAATAAGTCGTGGTGCATTTGGTAAAGTATTTCTTGGATATAAAAAAACAAATACTGAAAAAGTATATGCAATAAAAGTTATGAAAAAAAATGAAATGATACATAAAAATATGGCATCACAAGTTGTTATTGAAAGAAATGCATTAGCAATAACAAGAAGTCCATATTGTGTACAATTATTTTATTCATTACAATCATTAACATGTGTTTATCTTGTTATGGAATATATGGTTGGTGGTGATTTAAAAAGTTTACTTGGTTATTTTGGTTATATGGAAGAATCAATGGCTAGTTTTTATATTGGTGAAGTTTGTTTAGCACTTGAATATTTACATTCACATGGTATTGTACATCGTGATATTAAACCAGATAATATGTTATTATCACGTGAAGGACATGTTAAATTAACTGATTTTGGATTGAGTAGAATATCAACATTACATCGTGATCTTGAAATATCTGATTTAGTTAATTGTACACCAAGTTTATGTGCCAGAACACCTGGACAATTATTATCATTAACATCACATTTATCATTTGGTTCTGCTGGACGTTCAGCATGTGATGCAAATATTATTGATACAAGTGATGATGATAATGATGATTCAAATAAATTAGTACCAACATTAATTAAAAATCAACATGGTTCAATTAATTCATTAATATTATCACCATTACCAAATCAATCAATTGGTAAAACATCACGTATGTCTGGTTTAACATTATTTCAATCACCACCAGAACAAAAATTAATTACTCGTAATAATAATAATGATAATACTGATGATGATGATGATGATAATGATGTTGTTGATGATGATGATGATGTTGTTGATGATGATGATGATGAATGTAGTAGAGATAGTTTATTAAGTACATGTAGTTATCATACATGTGATACATCATCAATTAAAAAATCAGATGATTCAAGTAAAGATAGTAAAATAATAACAACAACAACAACAAATAGTGATGAATCAACAATTGAAGAAATAATATTAAAAAATGATAAAATAATAATTGATGATACTAGTCCAGTTAGTACATGTACTAAAAGAATACGTGGTACTAAAAGAAAACGTGTTAATAATTTATCTAATACAACTGGTTTAACACGTGAAATAAATTTAATGGAAATTGAAAAAGATAGAACACCAAAAAGATTAAATCGTGGTACAATATTTGGATCTAAAAAAAGTTTAAATAATCATGATATAAATATTGATATTAATAATAAAAAAAGTTATTTATTAAAATTAAAAAATAATAAACATTTATTATTAAATGATATGAATAATCGTGTTGCATTTAGTACACCAGTAACAATTATTAAAAGTGATGGTAATCATGATTATCTTAATATAAATAATCATATAAATAATAGTTTAAATTCATGTAAATCAACACGTTTTGAATTTCCAATGTCAAATATAACACCAACAACAAGACCAACAACAACAACAACACCAATAACTGGACACAGTATATCACCAATTAAAACACCAGCAGCATCTGATGCATCATATACACCATATCGTACACCAAAAAGTGTAAGACGTGGTGGTGGTGGCGGTATACAAGGTAATGCTAATCGTTCTGATGATCGTATACTTGGTACACCAGATTATCTTGCACCAGAATTATTATTAAGACAAGGACATGGTCCAGCTGTTGATTGGTGGGCACTTGGTGTTTGTTTGTATGAATTTTGTACTGGTATACCACCATTTAATGATGATACACCACAAGCTGTATTTGATAATATATTATCACGTGATGTTGCATGGCCTGAAGGTGATGAATCATTATCAAAAAATGCCATTGATACTATTGATTCATTATTAACACTTGATCAAAATTTACGTCCATCAGCAAAAGATGTTAGAGTTATGGAATTTTTTAATAATTTTCCATGGAATGATCCAACAAAAGCAACTCCACCTTTTATACCACAACCAGATGATAATTATGATACTTGTTATTTTCAAGGTAATTTAATTTAAAATTTATTATTAGATATATATTTTTTTTTTTTTATTACTTATGTTTATTTATTTATTTATTTTTATTTTTATTTTTAGCTCGAAATATACTGCAAGATCTAAAAGTGAGTAGTTGTGAAAATTGATAATTAATTTTATCTTGGCTACTTTTTAAATCGCATTTTACATAAACATTTTTAAGTATTTACCAAGTGTATATTAATATAATTAAAACAATATTATAATTAATTCAAATGATTATCATCAGATAATTTTTAAATATTTTATTAATTTTATTTTATTTATTGATGAAAAAAAAAAAAAAAAAAAAAAANTATTATTGTTTAAACAATCATGTAAAAAATTAAATTATTCTTTTTTTTTTTTTTCTTAAATGTAATTATTATTATTAATTAAAATAATAATATAATAATGAATTTTTTTTTTGTTTGTTTTGTTTCGTTTTACATAGATTATATTATTAACTACGGTCGATCTTTAAGATTTTTTGAAATCCATGGAATAAAATGAGTAACTCTTGTGTATACACCTGGATATTGACCTTTACCACAACCAATTCCCCAACTAACAATACCAACTTGTGTCCATCTTCCATCATTGACCATTAATGGTCCACCACTATCACCTGAGCATGAATCTTTTGCTGCTCTTCCAGCACAAAGAAAACTATCAACAATTCCACCAGGTGCAGCTGTACCATATTTTTCTTTACATTCAGAATTTGTCCATACTGGTATAGCAACTTCTTGAAGTATTGCTGGTTGAGGTCCACTCTCTCGTAATGAACCCCAGCCAATAACTGTTGCCACTTTTCCATGATATAATTGTGAACCAGCTGGTAAACATATTGGTCTTACACGTTCAGTAAATTGTACAGGTTCACTTAGTGTTAATACAGCAACATCATTATAAAGTGTTCTAACATCAAAACCTTTATGTCTAACAACTCGTCTAACACGTTTTTCAATATGTACAACTTCATTATTTGTCTTAATATTATAATCACCAAGACGAACAGTAAGTCTTGCAACATCCCAAGAATTCATATGTGCAACACAATGAGCAGCTGTTAAAATATGTACATTATCAATAAGTGAACCACCACATACTTGTCTACCAGCATTAAATAATGCTGCAATCCATGGCCATTCACCTGGATCAGCATTTTGTCCACCAACAATTCTTTCTTGATCTTGATCACCATTTTTAGCTCCACATTCTGATATATCAATTGATGATGATAATGATGATGTTGTTGTACTTGTATATACTGGTCTTGGTGTTGTTGCACCAGGCCACCAACCAGGTTTTTTAGTTGGCCAAGTTGTTGAAATTGGTCTTTTAGTTGTTGATGTTGATGTTGTTGTTGTTGTTTTTTTTGTTGTTGTTGATATTATTGTTATTGGTTTTGATGTTATAAAAGTTGGTGGTTTTGTTGAAAATGGTGCATGTGTTGGTAGAGGTGGTATTGTATTATCTGGTGAATGTGTTGGTAATGGTGGTGGCCAAGAACCAGGTCCAACTGCTTGTTGTGATATTCCAATTATTTCTTTTTTATTTGATTCTTCAGGTTCCTATTTAATTTTTATTTTATTATTATTATTATTATTATTACTATTATTATTATTTATATATTGCTATATTACCTGTGGTTCTTCAACAATAATTACTGGATCTTCAATTGGTTTTGATGATGATGATGATACTGATGGACAACAAATACCAAATGCTAATCCATTGTTACCAGTGTAACTACATGTACTTGAAAAACCAAGTACCCAACCATCAAGATCACTAAGATCTGGTGTTTTAAAATATGGATAGCATTGTTTAAATGTTGTACAATTACCTTTTTCACCTTTTGATGTTAAACAAAAACCAGTTGGTTTTGAATTTTCAGCCCATGGTATTGCACGTTCATCACGAATATTTGGTAAAATTTCAGCTAAATTATTTTGAAAAAAAAAAAATTTAATTTAATCATGAAAAATCAAATCTTTATTTATAGAAAAATTTCTAAATCTCGTAGATTAGAATGCCAAAGAATTTTACATATTTATTTATTTATTTATTTATTTTATTATACAAGAAAAAGTGGTATAGTGGTCGTCGTTGTTATTGCAAGCATTGTGTATTGTGTACGCGATAGAAATGCATGATTTAAATATGTGAAAATAAAGACCTGATTATTTATTTATGGATAATGAAATTGAAAGAATTTTAAACTTACCTTCAACAACAATGGTGTCATCAATATCATCAATAACAGCAAATATATATTTTATATTTATTAAAAAAAATAATAATATATATTTAATTGTCAACATTTTTTTTTATTTTTCCACTATTTGCACATTTGTAATTCAAAAAAAATCAACGAAACAAAAATAAACAAATCAAAATTAAAAACGGTATTTTATATTGGTATAATAATTGTCACCAACTTGATGATTTCTCGATGGTTGACCACCAACTAAACCGTCCAACAAGTATTTCGCGAACTTATAACGGGCTTACCCTACTCCAGCAAAATCTTCTTGAGTATATTTTTTTTATTATTTTTCCCCACTATCAATTGGCATCATCATCATCATCATCATCTTTTTCTTCCCATTTATCTTTTTTATACTTTATCATTATTGTTAAAAAAATAAAATTTAATTATTTCAAATGAGACAAATTAAATCAAATATTATTTTTTTTCATCTATAAAAAATAATAATTACATGTCATTTAAAAATTGTTAAATTATGAGAGTATAAAATCATTGACAACTTGGTGGTGAAAAAAAAAAAAAACATTAAATAAATATAATGAATGAAAATTAAAATAGAAGTAAAATAAAAAATTTGTGCGTCATCAAGTTTCCTATACAAATAATTGACCTTGAAAGAATAAAAAAAAAAAAAAAGATTCTTTCAACGGCCATGAACTTGTCCAGCAAAATTGTATTGCTACAAGTGAGATTGTTACTCATTATCTTTACCCTGTGATTTTTGCCCAGTAGTAATTTTCTCTATCATCAAACATGTTTTATTATTTATTATTATTATCAAATTTAAATTATAAAAATAATTACTTCAACTTGTTATTGAATATACATATTATATTGATGATTTTTTTTTCTCTGATAAACAAAAAAAAAAGCTTCTATTTTTATTTTTTCTTTAGAAGAAACAATTTTTAGTGATTTACATTGTAATCTTGGAGTGCATATACATATAAAATAGCAATTTGTGTGTTGAAAAAAAAAAATGGATAAATTAAAAAAAATTAAAGATTGTAATGATCCAGAGGAAAAGAAGTTTTGCGTGTNACTACTTCAGGAATACAACCACCAACTACATGCAACTCGTCAAACCGGACTCATTCCTGCCCAAAAATACCAACTCTTTATATTTTTTTCTTATCTTTTTGCAAATGTTTTAACAAATAATTTTTACATTATTGGTTTGACCAAAGTATACATAACGCCTCAAAGGCAAATGACCCAAGATTTTTAGTTGAATAAGTTTGAGTGGTAAAAAAATATTTAAATGACTGATTGTCGAGTCATCGAAAAATATTTATGGAGTTATAAACTGGTTCACTTAAATCAATGCGAGCTGTATACTACCTTTGAGTTATTTATATTATAATTTTACGGAGGCGGACAACTTGTATTTGGTAATAAAAAATAAGAGCTCCACAGAAGAATCAAATAAAATATTGAATACAAAGAAATCAAATTACAAAGTATATAAATGAATTCATATTACGACAAAATGGAAAAATTATTGATGACAAAATTACAATGGTACCCCAATTTGACAATTGAAAAAAAAAAAAAAAAACAGTTTTGTCATTACATTGGTGGAAAAGATTTCTCCAGATTTTCTCGGGATTTCTCCAGATAACTCTGAATATCTCCTGAATCGCTCTGGATTTGTACGTAATTGAGACTTCCGAAAATAGAGTTTTCTAATAAAAAATTTACATAGATATTTACGAAAATAATCTCCAGATTATTTTTATAATATCTCCAGTTCCAAATTTCATTTCAAAACTCTTTTCGTTCAATGTTTTTTCTTTTTACCATCTATCATTTCAATTGAGGATTTGAACTCGTAAATATTTTCCATTTATATTATTCAAATTTTTTTTTTTTTCTATATTCTGTTTAATATTTATAAGTTTATTATCATTTTTTAAATGATGGGTAGCCATTAATAACATCATAGTCAAATTGAAACTATATTCAATTAATTTGTCATTGTACTCTGTATAACGGACTTTTATAATTTTTTTTAAATCTATAATAGTCCATTGTTAAGAACCTCTGAAATTGTTTTAAGAAAAATATATATATATATGTAAATATTGCGATATTGATATATGTATATTTATATTGTGATAAAATAAACGACAGTACAGAATCCGAATGACAGTCGTAAAAATTTTAATGTTAGTATGGTCAAGTCCCGAAGGGTTTTAGGTAACAGGAATTTCTTTACGACTTGTCGAGGAAAAAAAAAAATATACAAAATTTAAAGCTGAAAAATATTTACATGTCATTGCACTTAAATGTGTCTTGGACTCTTGATTCACCAGGATAACGATCATAATATTTATCATGAAGGTTTTACGATACTCTTTTTTTTTCTTTTTTTTTTTACAAATTAATATTTTCAAGTTTGAAATAATTTGTAGATCATAGAGTAGAAATATATAATAATATCTTGATAAAACAATTATTTTTTTGATCTACAAAATTTCATTGTGAATATTAAAAAAAAAAAATTCAAGGCCAATGGACCGATCAAGGTCAGCAACCTCAAGTCATCAACATGTTATTGTATTATATTTTTTTAACTTAAATATTTTTTATTTAACCTTGATCCGTCTTAATTCTCCTCTCAATTATTATCAAACATCATATTTCATTTTTACATAACTCATTATTATAAATTTATCGAAATATTTTTTTTTATTTATCCTCTTTTACTCAATTATCACGTGAAATTTCGTTTGAATTTTAAGGATTATTCAACAGGATTTAAAATAAAAAATATGAAATATTTATAAAACGTATTTTATTGTGGTATTGAACATTGTAATAATATAATATCACCTCTGGCATGCACAATCTCACGATGGCAAGATGTCGCGATAAACAAAAATAGTAACAAAAAACATTTTTTATTTTCATTTATTATTATTATTATTATCATTTTCATTTATCCCATTTTTTTAAAAAATCAGCATCATCATCATTATCATTTTTTTCTTTAAATTACATACATATATAAGTCTCGTCTTACATCATTGTACGCTTTGCATTTTTATTTAATTATTAAATTATCTATGTTGATGATTTTTTTTTTTTTTTTAAATATAATTAATTAATTTTGTTATTACAATGCGAACATTTATAACAATAAACACAATTTAGCTTCATTATATTCTAAGGGAGAGGAAGATGAGGATTTAATTAATGTATCAAGTCTACTTTTATTTTCATAGGAAAAAATTATTTTCTTTTCGCAATAATTAACAAAACATAAACAAAATAAAAAATTATCGACAAAGATTTTCATAAACTCACATTATTGTGGGAAAAAAAATATTTCTGTTACTCATTAAATCAATTGTTTTAAATAAACATATCAACGGAAAATAATTATTATTATTTTGTGATGAATGTTTGAACATGCTCAAAATGTAAATAATATTTATATAAATATGTAACGATTTAAAAAAAAAATAAGAGATTCAATGAGGAAACTTTTTTAATCACGACATTGTGAGTTTGATTTTTTTTTTATTTTTTTTTAGTTTAATAACAATAATGCAATGCGTACGTAAGATTTATTTAATTATTTATTTCACTTGGATTGAATCGATTCAATCCTTGTAAATGTCATGTTTCAAGCTCTTTGCCTTTTTTTAAAATTATTTTTTTTGTTATCAAAAGAGAATAACAATATCTCAGTTTCAAATTTATACATTGTCTTTTTTTTTAAAAATTATTATCATATCTTTTTTTCGCATTTAACATTCACTCTTTTGACTTGTTTTTTTAATCTTAAAAATTTCAACTTTCTTATCATTTATTTTGATATTTATTTTTTTTTTTTATTTTTTTTTTTCATAGAAATAACAGTTTACTATGCATTATTTACGTATTTTCTATTCAATAGAATCAAATAACTAATAATAATAATAAATCTATATGTTTTTTTTTTTTTTTTTATTTTATTCTCTTAATTTTGTTTATTCTTTTATCTTTTTCATTAACCCTTATCGCTTTTTTTTTTTTTGCATTTATTTTAATTTTTTATTTGCAAAGAAATTTGTTTTTTTTTTTTCTTCCTTTAATATAATATAGTTATTAATATCAATTAATAATATGCATTTTGATCGTTGCTTTGATATTCGGTAAATTAATGTGCCTTTTGATTTTGATTTATTTTTTTTAAATTAATTTTAATTATTTAACATCAAAGCACAAGTTTTTACAAATTTTATTTAAATTAATTTTCTTATACAATTGTTCATTCATATTTATCAATTTTCTTTCTAATAATATTATATTTAGTTGATACTAATTTGATTCTGACTGAATCATTCAAACATAGATTTTTTTTTTTTTTTAAATATAAAATGTCTAGTTTAGACTAACAGTATTGTTAAAAAAAAAAATTACAAAAACAAAAAAAAAAACATTGACGTTTCTAACGTTACGATCTCATTGCCTGATTTTATTTAACAATAACTTTTCTTTTCATAATTAATTAATGGCAAACATAAAGACACAAGTGGCACAGAGAAAATTATTATGAAAATAAAAACAAAAATATAAAATTAAAAAATCAAAAAAAATAAAAAATAAGGCAAGTTTTCATATACATGCGCCACAATAATCATTAAAATTAATTAACAAATTTAATGTTAATTATTTAAAAAAAAAAAAAATCCATGTAACATTAATATGAAATTTATAATCACGTAATATTTTTCATGGTTTGATTTGAAAAAATATATATAAATTGATTGCAAATTGGCAAAAATATAAGATACTTATTTATTTTGTCAATTTTAAAATATTATTATGCAAATAACTATAATAAATGAAGTTTTATTATTAGAAAGTTATTTTAAACTGATCTTATTAGACTATTGCTCTCGATATATATATATTTAATAAAAAATAATAAATGAAAGTTAATAATATAACTAATTATTTTATATTTTCTTTTATCGATTTACAATTTATTAATATTTTCTTATTTTGTCACTTGTAAATATATATATATCAAAATTTATGTCTCGTAAACCTTAATCAATTTTGATTAATTAACCCATAATAATAAACATTATTATTATTTTCTTGATAACATATCAAGAATTTTAAAAAAATATTAACGTTAGATTTTTATATAAATCTTAAACGGCACACAAATTATTATTATTGTTTTTTAAATTATATTTGATTCAGTATCATTAGTATCTTTCTAATCAATAATTGTAAAAATGAGCAATTTATATTTAATCAATAACCTACGATTATTATTATTATTATATATATAATATATATATCAATTTGTGTGTTTTTTTTTTTTTTTTTTTTCAACTTTTTTCATCTAATAAAAAAGAATATATAAAATAATAAAAAACAAAAAAAAATATCCAATTAATTATGACTTACAATATTTAACAGTAAACAAAGTTGTATAATATCTTTGATTGTTTAATATATATGCTTTATTAATAGCAATTTTTTAATTAATTTATTTATAATTAATAAAAAAATAACCATACGCACCCCCTATACTCTTTTTATTGCCACCACCATCAGATGGACTTTTTCTTGTCTTATTTACAATGTTGTTTATTAATAATAATAATAATAAAAAATAAAATAATAATGATAAATATAATGATAATATTATTGATGATTAATAATATATAAAATTCACGTATTTGGAACTTCATGAATGTGTTGTGAATGTGGATGTCCAAGATTATGTGAATTTGTTGTTAATGGTGATGATGGTGATGGTAATTGTAATTCAATAAGTGTTACATCTAGTTGTATTTTATTTGGATCACCTGTGTCATCTGGTGAGCCTGGATTACTATGATTTCTATCATTTTGATCATTGTTAGGTGTATGACTTACTTCAAGAAGAAAAAAATCTTCATCAACATACCAACGTACCATATCATCATCAATTTTCGCCGTAATTCTGTAACAATTAATTTTTTTTTTATTATTTTTTATTATTTAAATAATTTATTATTAAAAATATTAAGACATTTTTTTGTTTTTTTTCTTTTTTTCATCAATCAAAATTTAATAACTTTTCCATTTTTATTTTATTTGTATTTATATATTTTCATTCTTTGGATTAATTAAAAATGATATATAATGGAATAATTGGATCAGATAATCAATGATATTTGCAAATTGTTAGTTTTGTGCAATTAGAGATTTATTATTATTATTATTAAGTAATTAATAATGAGGTTTAGCAATTAATAAAAGCAGTTATTAAAATTATCCCTAATAATAATCGTGTCATGAAATATTTCTTTTTATCAACAAAATTATTTGAAAAATAAATAAATTAAATAATATAATAGTATAATAACTAAAAAAAAATCAAGTAATCCTGGTCGTCAAATATAATATCGTCACCGTTATTTTGTCATGCACTAACACAATTATTTAAAATAAAATATATGTGCATGCGAGTAGTGATGACACTCTACTAAACTTACCCCTTTGTGTTTTTGCGATATAGATTATTAATTGTCGAGGATGTAATTTTGTACTTTGACTCAATCTGTAAAATAGAAAAAAGTAGAATATTAGAGTTTTGACACTTATGGTCATGCATGCTATTTTTTTTTTTTTTTTTTTCTTTTTTTAATTTGTCTTTCTCGAACTAAAACAATGTCTATTATTTATTTCTTTATCCCGAATTTAAAAAATTTATTCAAAATAAAAAGATAAAAAAAAAAAACAATTTTTTAAATTAAAAAATTGACTGGATTTGTTTGTCTCTATACTGATAATTATTTTCCACTTTTTTCTCAATACATTGTTGAATTTTGATTGATATCTAATTTAATCAATCGTCATGTTTTAGTTTAATTATTATTATATTATAGTGTTATTATTAATATTATTATTATTATTATTATTATTATTTAATTTGATAAGCAACAAGTGCAATTAATTTTATTGCACCTGATGCATAAACAACACCAATTGATTAATTTAAAAAAAAAAAAACAGGTTTTGCGTGAGTATTTTAGAGCGGGTGGGGATATATATTTATATATTTCATGCACACATTAATATTAATTAGACAATGAAAAATAGCTTTGTGCATGGGATATAATATGGAATATGATACAATTATACAAATACGCGATAATTCATGCATTAATAAAAATATTTGAGCAAAGGGGAAAAGTGCAAGGTAGCAGAAAAAAAAAAAAAAATTGATAATGCGTGAATAAGAATTTAAAATACTTGATAATTAAATTAATATAAAAATGAAAAATGAAAGTTAATTTTATAAAAAATAATTAAGTATTGTCAATAATTGTATTTATAATGTCAATTTTTGACTTTACTTAAAGATAATTTTAAATAATAATTGTATTGTCTCAATATAAAAAGACAAATAAAATTGAAAATAAATAAATAAAAAAAATTATTCTCTGAATGATGAATAAAATATAATATATATTTTTTTAATTTAAAAAAAAAAAAATTAAAGATAGATATAAATAGCTTAACTATTTGTTTTTTGTTTGAATTTAATAAGAATATAGTTGAGATGATGGTTGGTTGTTGCTTACAGCATTGATCAATCCTTGTACACTTGGTGGTGTAACATGAAGTGGTGTATAAACATCCTCTGTTTCTTGTCTGACATATAACATAACACGTTCTTCAGCATCAGTAACATGTAAATGTGATGATTGTTGTTGATGTTGTAAACGTAAACGATTACCAACACCTTGTACAAGTGTATTTGTTGTTGATATTGTATTTTGTGATGGTACATTTTGTAGTACACTACCTTGTAATTCAACTTGCATTAATAATGAATCTTTTTTATCATGCAAAGAATTTATATTATCTTGTGGAAAATGATTATGAAATTTTAATGCTGGTAAACTTGGTCTACCACAATTTGGATATGGACTACTTGAACCAGTTTTAATACCACCACTTTCACCATTACTAAGTGATGATGTATCAGTATCACCACCACCTCCACCTGCACTACCTCCTCCTCCTCCACCACTACCACCACCACCTCCATAAAATCCTGACAATTCCATTGTTGAAAACTAAAATAGTAATAATAATTAATTTTTCATTAAAATATAATATATTATTTATTTAACAATCAATTTATTTATAAATAAAATTAAAATATTTATTATTTTTACCTTGTCAATTGAATGTTCAGCTGGTGGTGTAAATAGTACTGGTGGTTTATGAAGATCAGCCATACAATAAAATTCACTTCTTTCAGTAACTGAATGATAAAGTTCATCCAATTTTTTTCTACCAGTTGCTGTCATTTTTCTTTTAGCTGCTCTTCTTTCTTCATCACGTGTTTTTCTCTCAGCACCCTTTAATTTCAATAAAATAATATTATTAATTATTATATTATATTTATTATTATTATTATTATTATTTACCTTATCACAAAAAACTTTAATTTGACAATAACCACGATGTGAGGGTGGTGTATAATTGTGTGCATGTTGTGGTGGTTCTTCATAAGTATCAACTTGAATATGCAATGGTAAACCCTTGACACCTTTTTGACTTGAAAAATCTGTACTCAAACATTGTACAGCAACATTTATCTGTAAAAAAAAACAACAAATTGCATTGATTAAAATAATAAACACATAAATTTATTTAATTGCAAATTAAAATCAAGGATATAATTATTAATTTATTATTTACCTTTGCTGAAGACTCAAGAGGATTCCAATAAATAGCAATTGCATTGTGTGCTATTTCGTCAATACATCCAGTAAGTCCAACACTATTTTTTGTATCTATAAAATAGAAAAAAAATAAAAAGAATTATAATAACAATTTATAATTAAATGAAAAAAAAAAAAAAAAAAGAAACTAATACACACGATATCTATTGAATTATTTATCATTACAATTAACGGTCTATATGCACAACATAACATTCAACAGGATAAAAAAAAAAATAAAATAACATTTAAATAGCAAAAAAGAAAAAAAAAAAGTGCATAAATTTATGTAGATTAAGTTGCCACGTGTTACACTGAGGCTTACCACCGAGTTTAATCCTCCAAGTTGACTCAATGAACATATCAGACAGCTTGCGCAAATTTTATAGATACATTTTATTTTATTTATACATAAAAAATTGATTAAATATATTTTTTAATTATAAAATAATAACAATAACAACTTACCAGCATCAAGAATTCTTTGTTTAACTGAATGTTGTCTACCATGCCAAAATTGCCACGCTTTAATTTCATCCTCTGGACTTTTTTCTTCTCGAAACATTAACATAACGACACTCTAAAAATATAAATCAAACAAAAAATAAATAATAATATTTTTATATACAAAAGTATAGTAACAATTGCTCAGAGTAACTTGTTTATTATGATGTAGCAATAAATTCAATAATCAAAATCAGATAAATAATAGTAGCAATAAACATTAGCCTAAGGTGATGAAGTCAAGTTGTAAAATATTTTTATCCACACCATAGTTATATTATAAACAATAAAAATAAATAAATTACATTTAATAAAAAAAAATAAAATAAGAATTTTTAGTGTTTCGGGTGAATGAACGCTCAATATATATAAATAACACATGCATAAATAAATATCGGATTGATAGACCTTATCATTTTAACTGAGATTTGTTACACAAAGTTATGCGCCAATGATTATTTTATTTAATTCTATTTTTTTTTTTATTATTTAAAATTAAATTTATATCAGTATATGTATACATTGAATTATTTTTCAAATCAAAAAATACCGTTGACTAGCTTTGCGTGTTAAACATTGGGCATCATTATGCGATTGGAGCATCAGCATGTTCGATTAGCAATCAGAAATACAGGGAAGTTGTTCTTGGTGACTTGTTTTTTTTAATTTTTATTTTATTTTTTTTTTTCAAATACTCATAATAATAATTTATATATATATATATATACCTATACATATATTGAAATGAAATTAAAAAATGTAAATAAAAAAAAAAAAACATTTAAAAGCTTGTTCCCACACATTATTTGTGATCGGCTTAAATCATTTAAAAAAAAAAATACAAATATATAAAATTATATCTTTAAAATCATTGATTTATTTTTGTTAATTTTAATTTATTTCATATTTATTTATTTTATTTTTTTTTTATTTTAATAAATTCTGCAGTTAATGTAATTGGAATAAGTTGATCTCATTCGTCTTATCATGATCATCTGCATCTTTGATATAAATCAATCTATTTTTGTTTTATTATTATTATTTACAAAAAAAGAAAAAATATTATTTAAGTATCGTTAACGAGAACTAAGCTGACACACAAGTCCAAATAGATTTTATTAATTTTATCATTAAAACCAAGCAAAATAATAATTATTATTATTAGTAATTTAGATTTAAAAAAAAAAGAAGAGAAACAAGAAATATCAATCTTGTCACTTGATCTCTTAAATCATTATCATAATAATTAATATAAATAATTGTTAATAATTAAAAATAATTACCTTAACAGTTTGACCAGTTTTGAGAAGTGGCTTATCAGGATCTGGTACATAGTCCAATGTTATACCATAAAATTGTCCCTTATTAATATATGTTATTCTGTCATCTTCACGTCTTTGTGATGTACTTATTGGTGATTCCAAATGATACTTGAAACCATACGCTGAATAACTATATAAAAAAAAATTTAAATAAATATTTTATCAACATGTTATAAATAATTTAGTATATATCATCAATATATGAAAAAAAAAAATATATATATATTTATAAGGACTAGTTTTAAAAACCAGTTGAATTGCCATTTTCATATCAGTTATTCTCACTTTGGTATAATTTTATTAATCATTCATCAAGATAGATTAAATTTTAAAAATCAATTGAATATAAATAAATAAATAATTATTATTCAAGAAAATTTAAAAATATTTAAAAAAAAAAAAAAATATTCACAAAAGTTAGACACGTTATCCGGAGGAAGTTGTGTATGTCTATGTGTGTGTCAATTTATCTAAATTCAACAAACATGGACAAGTTGTAATATACACTATCAGTATCCGAGTCTAGTTAAACTATCGCAGTATTTTTTTTTTTTAAACAATATGTATATCGGTAAAACCGGGTGTCATGTAAAACTGCATGAGTAGGTGTATAATAATTTCTTTTATTTTTTTTTCTTTCTTTATTATTATTAGTTGTTGTTTTTTTTTTAATGGTACCGGTAAACTTGGTGATATGGATAAGTCTCCAAGTGATAAGACTAGGGTGTATTACTGCTTTATGCCAAAACGGGTTGAATGGCCTGTTTATAAATATTTCCCACCAATGTTTTTCATTTTATTTTTTTATTTTTTACTATGTATGTATGAATATTTTTTAAATTAACTATTTCAACTAACACCATGTTCAAGCAGCAAGCACTCATTTCAGCTAATATATTCTGATATAACGGAAAATTTTTAATGTGTCTCCACCCGTTTATATTATATTATTATGATCTATTTAATTTTTTTATTTTATTTTTTAAAATATGAATAAAATTAATTAAAAATATATAAACTTACGTTTTTGGTATTTGTATTTTATCAGCATCATTTTGTCTACCAAAATCATGCCATGGACGTGATCTTGGTGGATTTGGTGTTGTACTTGGATTTGGTGTTACCAAACCACGTTGTATTTGTGGCTGTGAATGATTTTGTTGTAATTGTAATTGCAATGGTTGATGATGTATAACAGCACCACTTTCAAGTACAACTGATGTACTATTTGTTGTACCACCAGGACAAAGTTCCGTATAATCAAATGATGACTAGAAAATTAATATTAAAAAAAAAAATTGATAATATATTATTTGACATTTATATGTATAATTAAAAATATAAAGTTGATATTATTAACCAGTTTTCTTTAAATATCTACATGTCCATAGAAAGATAGATATGATAATCGAATTTTTTTTTTTAAAATAATTTTTCCATACGACAGGATATTAAAGACTAATGACTTGTGTTTGAGCTAATACGATAATAATCAAATATACGTGGGTTGGGTATATTTTTAATTTATAATATACGGAAACATGACCTATCATATCTATCTTTAGTCTTTACATAACAAAAAAAATGGCATGAATGTTGCATATATATATATTTAAATGAAAAAAAAATATTTACTTGATGAAGTGTACTTGGTGGATGATGATCTTGTCTTGGTGTAACAGCATCAGCACCAATACCAGAATCAGGACTTGGTAAATCAACAGTAAGTACTTTACTACTACTTGATGATGATCTTATTGCATGTGTTGTTGTATATGAACTTGGTACAACTTCATATCTTGTATATGATGTTGTTGTTGTTGGTAATGATGATGAACTTGATGATGCAAGTGTTGGTAATTGATCACCATTATTTGTAACATAAACTGTTGTTTCTTGATGTAAACCACCACCACTACCACCACCACCACCATTTTGATTATTATTATTGTTATTATTATTATTGCTATTTCCATTTGTTGATGTTGATGTACCATATGCACTTGATTGTAATCTTGGACTACATGATGAATATGGATCATAAGGACTACCATACTGTTGTATCTTTAATAAATTAATTGATATATATATTTTAATTATAATAATAATAAGCAACAACAATTATAATTAATGAAAAATAAATAAATGACAATTAATAATACCTGCAATTGATGTTGTTGATGATGATGATACATTCCTGGTGGTGTTGGACTATCCGGTTGATCCTGTTTAAGTCGTTTATTTGTTTGTTGTCCACCACCACGTGATGAGCTTAAATCTTCCGGTTCTCTTTTAACACCAGTTATACCACTTGATGATGTATTACCATCATGACGTAATGATTGTGGACTCAAAGGAAGCGGAAGACTACCACCATTACCACTTTGTATATTTTGATTTGGACTGGGTGATTGTTGTTGATTATATTGATGAAATAAATGATGAAGTTCACCACCATTTCCTCCATCACCACCATTGTTATTTTCAATAATTCGATTTGATGAATTTTCCTGTACAAGAAGCTTTTGTCCCATCACTCCACTGTAATAATAATAATATTATTATTATTTTTATTAACATATATATATATATATATTTTTTGGTATTATTTGATGATTTATTTATAAAGAAATAAGACTCCAAGGTGTTGTATTGCAATACGTTGTGCATTGTTAAAAATAGTTAACATGTTGTATTTAGCATTATAATACTTTTTTTAACCCTTACTAAGTGCAAATTTTTATTCGCTATAAAGCACTATCTTCTTCTTCCTCTTCAAACACCCTTCAAAGGGAAAATAAAAATCTACCATTTCTCGTCAACTTTTTAAGTTCCCTACATTTTTTTTTTATTTTTTAATTTTATTTTTTTGGCTCTTTGCACCAGCTTCATCGTATCGACCATACATGTATGGTATAAACCTTTTCTACCTACGGTCAGATGCTTCGATACAATGCCTTTTTATTATCTTTTTTTTTTTGATACCTGATCTTCAAATGTATATATACCCTGCTCTTCAGTGTTACTCTATATATCTGTCTTTTTTTTTTTTTTTTCTATTGTTCATCATATGTATAAATGTACTTGTGCAGTATTATTTTATAAAAATTATTTTAAGTTTTAAATTATTATCACATATTTTTATGAAAAAAAATAAATAAATAATTAATACAACCGTTTTTTTTTTTTCTTTTTAATTTAAAAAAAAAATAAATGTGAGGATAAAAAAAAATGTCATAACTCGCGGCTATGAAATGCTGATATTTATTTATTTGCAAGGGAAAGAACCTATGAATTCGGCTTATGTGAAATGGATCTGACGACGACGACAACAACAACGACAACGAGTCCTCGATCGTGGGTAATGCGATGCTAATCCGACGGGAGCCAAGATATGCCAAAGGGATATATATCTCCCTTTTGAATATTTATTTTTATTATTTCAACAGACTCGATCATATCCCTCATATATGCATGAATCAAATTATGATTTTAAATATATATTTATATATTTAATCAAATATAATAAATAATCATACATAAATTATACTGATCTGTTGGATATATTGTGTGACAAATATCTTGAGAATTTTGCACATATATATTTTATTTTAATATTCAAATGATGGTAATTATTTATTTTTAAATAATTTCAAAAAATTAACAAGATTTTATTTTTTCATTTTTTTTTTTTTTAACAATTCAAGGCCCCCACATGTTGGCTAATAATTTTTTTTTTTTTTTCATATAATAAATGTACAAATGAAGTTGAAAAAATTAAAAGTTTTTTTTATTTGACGATGAGACTATCATATAGTAAACACGCTCGATGATGAGGACAAGTAATAAATCAAGAAATAAATAAATATATATATTCGCGTATTTTGAGTTAATTAAAATATAAAAATATCAAGTGTAATCCAATGTGTTTGTATTGATAATTAAATTGCGGCTATAAGAATCTGTATAGTTAACAGGTCGTATAAAAAAAAAAGAATATAAATGCGATGATAAAAACATCTTGGTACATAATGAGCCTTGTACATTGACCATGATGATGTTGGTGTGCGCAATAAATGTGTTGATATTTTTTTAAGGTTCATCAGGTTTTGATGGGTCAATTTCAGGTCAACAATAAGTTAAACAACATAAAACTATATATTATATACTTGTTTTAACAACCGGATATATTATGACAAATTACCTCAATGTAATGCTTTTTTTTTTTTTTTAAACAAAATAGAAAATTTAATAAATTTCAAGTATATACATAAAGTTATGGTATTTTTAAAAAGGTAAAAATAATATTCTATTGGATGGATTTTATTCAAAAACTCGAAATTCAAGTCCTGAAAAAAGTTGTTTGTTGTGGTTCAACTACCCAGTTTTTAATATATTGTTAAATTCTCATGTACTTAGTCTATTAAAAAATATTATCATCATCACGTACTGTGAATTTTGAGAATATTATTATATCCTAGAAAATAATATAATTCATGTTATTTTATTTTTATTTTAATTTTTTTCGTAGACAATGGTAATAATATATAATAACACGTGTTACAATTATTGCGTGTAACACTGTACGTTTGATATTATGACCCTAATAATTATATGTGCTTGACTCTTGAGTATAATTTTTAAATGAAAAAAAGTAACTTTGTTTATTTTATGATTGACCTTTTTCTCATATAATATATATTTGTGAATATTTAATAATTATTGTCAACGCTGTATGATGATTATGTTGTGGCAAAAAATTTAAATAATCGAGTAAACGTGTGCGATATAGTCAAAACTATGTTGACTACGTGTTGAGCATGAAACTTTTGCCCTTTCTCCACCTTCCTCAACTTTTATTTTTATAGTTTTATTATTATAAATTATATGTTTTTTTTTTCTTTTAAACATTTAAAATTTTATTACATTTTTTTTTTTTTTTTTTTTATTGTCATATGAGAATTCCGTTGGTTTTAAAGCCAGTTACATTTAATGGCGTTGACATGCGTAAAGTAGAAGGACGAAGATCAGAGGGCACCAGATCACTTTTAACTAACACAACGTGATTTGCTTGTACATAGTATCATCATCGTCATTGCATGTCTTCTCGTGAAATTTTTTTATTTATTTATTTCAAGAAATGAAAGATAGCAACGTGAAGGTTCATTTACCTCTCCTCTCGTCATTATCATCATCATCATCATCATCATCATCAATTCACACAGATTTTTCTGTCATGATAAAAAAATAAATAAATGACACTTGCTTTAAATATTCATCCAATTATTATTATTTATTGATATGCTAAATATATATATAGCTTTTTTTTTTTTTTTACTCAATAAATTTTGGATAAAATATATATTTGTAAATTATATGCTCTATGTATTGAGTCAAAAAAATGAAATATATATATTATACAATAATTTGCCTCGTTAACCTTGATATAAAAAAAAAAAATCATCATTTATTTATTTATTTAAAAAAATAGTCTGGACATGTATAGTCTTTTGTCATGTACGCATTTCGAATGCAATCTAAATTTTTTTTTACCATTTTTATTTATCCCCAAAGTCGAGCAAAATACATAACAATACTAATAAAAAAAAAAAATAATATAAAAATTATATAAAAAAATATGTAATCGCACTCGGACATATTTCGTGTGGGCCGTGTCTAGACTTCTCCATCCACTCACGCACGTGATATTATTTACCCACACACACAGCCTATTTACTCTTTACATTTTTATATTTCATATTTCAAATGGAAAAAAAAACATATAGCTTTAAATATAACGAAAAAAAAAAATAAAAAAATCTAATTACTCTACCAATTGTTATATATAAATAAAATAAAATAAAATAACAAACAATTTTTAAACATCTATTATGAAATTAAAAAAAAAAAAAAAAATTAAACTCGTTAAAATATTTTATTAACGCATGATGACAATGAAATTGAATTGCATGCATGAGTACACAGATTTAGATCTTTTCATCTCGGTTTATTTCGTTTTGTTTATTTTTATAATAACAATTTTTTTAATTCTCATTCAGTTGGGGTTAAACATTCATTTTTCATCTCACTCAAGAGACAAGATACTATATACATACATAAATACACAGTGAGCTTTAACGATCTGGCCGCGTACAAATCGTTGAGATATTATCGAAAGGGTGAGAAAAAATTGAGAAAAGGATACAAAAAAAAAAAAAAAAATCGTATATAATGCACAGTGTATAAAAATGTGTTATTAGATGGGAGTCAAGATTAGTGGTAAAATACCGTAGTGAGTGAATAAAACGCGGGCAAAATATGTGTTGAATATATATTTTCATTTGGCGGAAGTGTATATATATGCAAACAGTGCGAAGCCAATTTTATATAATAAATATATATGTGTATCGTACGATAGAGTATATATAACGAAACGTTGATAAAAGAATAAAATAAAAATAAAAAAAATAAATAATAATGAAGGTAGATGCATTTATTTTGCTTTCAGGAGGCAAGTACATACACATACATACACACATATACATATTTATTTTAATATATAAAGCATATTGCAAATAATATAATGTTATATTATGCGTTTTGTAAACCTCACCACCACCACCAGCACCGTTGACGATTCTCAACAGTAAATTAGAAAATATGCTAAACGTCCGATATAAATCAAAAGTGCCTGAGGACATTGTGATGGGGGGTTCAAAATTAAAGGGGCAAATATATTTCTTGAGACTCATCTTTTTTTTTTCATTTCATTTGATCTTATATAAAAGTTGTCTTTTGAAAAAAAAAAATATATATATATAAACCCCCTGGATAATGGAAATTTATTTATTTTTTTCTCGCTCTAATTTTTATTTATTTATTTATTTTTTTTTTCCATCATATGTGAAAGATTAGGGTGCGACTGACATGAGGCACACGCTTATGCCACTACAGTTTGCAAACCAAGCAAATGGACCAGAAAATCAGTTAATTTATTTAATTTTTTTTTCTATTTATTAGAATTAATTAATAATAATAATAATATTTATTTATTAACTTACGTTGACCAAAGTTCATGTGATGGTAATTTAACATCACTTGTTTTATCTGGTAATTTATAATATTCATAAACATATGGAGCTGATTGATCATCAGGATGACCACCAACTCCAGATACTTGATGTTGTTGTTGTAAATTTAACATTGCCGCAGTTGCAACCGACAATGGATGGTCAAGATATCCACGCCAATCACCCTCCATACCCTGGACCTGCACCTGCACGGCCTGTACCCTTTTTTGTGCCTCCTCACTATCTTCCTCTATATTATGCTGTTGTTGTTGTTGTTGATTATTGTCGTCTTCGTCAGTAACAACTTCTCGTCCACTTGTTACGTAATTTTGTTCACCAACACCACCACCAGTTTCACAGTCAGATGATGATCTACTACGTCTTCTAGAATCAAAAAAATAAAAAAATAAAAATTATATCAATAATATTGTATTATTTAAATATTTATATTCACATGAACCCTTTAATGTCAATGCACATGATCATCAATTTAAAATTTTTAAATTATAAATTATCCTCTCTCTTTTATTTATTTATTTTATTTATTTTTTATATACATATCTAAATTCCTTCAAACCCAAGCACGTACACACATCGAATCCTATAAAAGCTTATCCTAATTTATGCATGCCGAATCAATCTCTGAACCTTGTTGCCTTACCCCTCAAAACACTATCTTTCTTCCTCTTGATATTTTTTTTATTTTTTTTTTAAAAAGCATCACACTGTCTCTTGTTGTACACCTGGATAACCGTTCGCCCAACGAGACACAGTGAAAGAAATAATGAAAAAAAAAAAAAAAACCATACACATATAGACACACATTTACGCAATAGTGAATATATAAGTGAGTAAAAAAAGAAATGAGGATGATGAAAATAAAAAATACTAAAAATATGAATAAGGATAGATGACTATAGTCACACCGATAATGAGCTACCGCGTTATCCCGTTCAAATATTTTTCTTTCGATGTTTGTATAGGTCCATGGTAAAATAATAATCATCATTATGTTCTTTGAATCTTCAACGGAATATCATGTGCAAAGAGTGCAAATATATTATTTTTTTTTTAAACTGATGTAAATTAATTATTATTATATATAAAAAAGTTTTTCTATTTTTTTTTTATTCATTATTTATTTGTATATATATATTTTTTATTGCAAATTTTTTTTTTTATTTTTTATATATATCGTTGATGATTTGTGAGATATGTAACAGAATTTTTGTTGTTTTATTTTGTTTTTTTTTTTTAAGGATAAATTTTATATCAGGATAAATATCAATGACAGTGAGTTGATTTTATTTTTATTTAATTTTTTTCATTTTTTTTTTGTATCTTTCTACCAGTCTTTTAGCTATAAATTTTTGGAATAAAATGCGATCACGTACGAAACATTATAAAAGCGCGAGGCCACTGACGATGTCGGCTTCTACTGAACCTTCAGAATAACGCGTGACTCGTTTACCGATCTTCCACTCTCTTGATCGGCCATCGTTCTTCATTCCTCCTGGTTCCAATATACAATTTTTTCATTTTTTATTTATATATATTTTTTATTTTTTTTTTGTCAAACTGTTGTATGTTATATGAAATACATGAGTAGAGGTGTGTGTGTGTAAAAATATAGAGTACATAATTGCACTTATTTTAAAAATTCACAACTTGTTCCCCGAGAGATGAAAAATAATATAAATAAAAAGTATCAATGCGGATATATATATGCTAATCTTCATATTCTTTAAAAAACCCCCCAACGAATATACTCAAAAATAAAACTTCACCTGCGTATCCGGTTTTTACCCTACACACTATGAACTTCTTTTCAATTAACAACAAAATGCTCTACATCCCTCATTTCTTCACTTATTCTTTACAAGATACACATTTTTTTTTTTTTTTCTTCTCTTT
>MKYW01000007.1:2755509-2773486 GCA_015776835.1 Aphidius ervi
TTTTTTTTTTTTTTTGTGAGTTATTCAATCACGTCATCAGTTGATTTGAATATATCTGTTAAATTATTCTAATATTTTAATAAATTTAATATTTTTTAAAATATACATTAAAATTAAATGTGCTGTGTGTAAAATCAAATATAGAATTGAATTTTATTTTATATACGTTAATATAAGAGCTGTTCAATGCACATTGCCTACCCGTTCATTGGACTCTCTGACTTTTTCTGGATCCTCACAAAACATTTATGGTTCTCAACCAGTATACATTTTTGGCTCTTTCATTTGCTCCAACTATATCTCAACCACCCATAAATTATTTCAAAAAAAAAAATATATCTCTACTTGCAATTATTATTGTTATTGTTGTGTATTGAAATTTGATTGTATATATCGGTAATTATTATTATGCTTCGATAATAACCTGCAACTCATTGCAAATATTAAAATATAAAGCATTACAATTTACGTGTGTATTTCGAGTAACATGTTAAATTAAAAATAAACATATATTATATGCAGATCAAGGATGAATGAAAATAAAAAATTACAAGTTATAACGATGGCGCCCAACGTGTTGCTGCAGCAATGGATTGGTCAAGTATATAATAATAATACTGCATGGCGCCTCTTGAGCTATAAACAGCATTTAAAAAATTTTATCAATTGCTAAATTGCATGTCGTTTTATCAAGAGTGTAATTGTCATTTTTTTCTTTCAAAAAAGATCAATCGATAATTACTAATTATAATTTTTCTGATTACTACCCTTTCTTAAATATTTTATATTTTTATTGTTATTTAAAAAAGCTTGATTTTTTATTTATATTATTTCAAAAAAAATATATTCATCATTTGAATAATTGTTTTTTTTTTTTTTGTATAAATTATTTAAATTTTTTAGAGTTATATATATTAATTGTTTTATGTACATGAATATATATTTGATGTGTATAATAAGTCATTGACATTTACATTTATTTACAATATAGATTTATAGTCTAAAATAATTTTATTTTTTTTCAAAGGTTTTTATGCAACAAATATACCTACTTGATAATTTTATGAAAAATAAATTTTTTTATTACGGTTATAAAATACATTTGAAAATAGGCATACATATATTTTTTTTTTCACACGATGAAAAATCCAGCAATATTTGATTTTTGATTTTTAATCTTTTTAGCTATTTTGTATATATAGCAATATATTACATTAAATGTATATCTAAACTGACCCGTTAAAAAAGGGATGGTATATGGGTCGTAAACGGATAAATTCCTTTTTGGTTTTTCGTTTTATTTTTTTTTTATTTTTCTCCTCCCCTTGGGCGCATCTTTTCACATGTTATATACCATCACCACACACAACATCTATACCTATATAAAAATTGGTGGCTGATGTAGTGGACAACGAATCAAAAAAATAAAAAAAAAAAAAACGGTTATATCTTCAGAGTTAAAAATATATATTTTTTGAGCAAGTATTTAGTTGATGTGTGGAACTTTAAGATCAGGGTAAGATACACCTGTGTGAGGAAGGACTTTTTTTTATTCTTTAACATATAATAATGTATAGGACAAAAAAATAAAAAAATACCTTTTTTATATTTTTCTACCTGCTGAGAGATGGGATGAGGCATCATCATCTCACGCGGGGTTATCCACTTGGAAAAGAGGATTTTCCAAAGTGTGTTGAGCCACAAACATATCTAAAGTAAAAAAAAATCTGACTTTTTTTTTTAAATAAAGAAATACTTGACGATTATTTCGAGCAGATAAAATAAAAGTTTTTATATATACCTTTTTTTTTTTCCAACTTATATACAAAAAAAAAGAATTAAAAAATAAATGAATTTAAAAAAAATAAAATAAAATTATCTTGTTGTTGTTTAAACAAGATGATTAATTAAATAAATATACAATTAATTATTTTTTTTTTTCTGCTTTTCATAGTCTTGATTAATTTAAATATTCAATAATACCAAAATTAATTTAAATATATATATCTAAATTAGTTTTTTTATTTTAATTTATATTTTACAAAATTAATGCTTAAATAAATAGAGCTACCATGCGCATGTAAGATGATTACCTTTAATGGTATTACAAGTATTAAATGCAATTACATAAATTCAATTCTTTTATATGTATATTTATACACGGATATAACACGCAAGCACACCTATATATTCAACTGACATAAAATTAAAAAAAAAAATATATATATACAACTCGCGCAACGGGGGGATGATATCAATTCGTTTAATTTCGTTTCGCTTGATTTGATTTTTAAGATTCATTAATACAAACTCTCCATGCATTCAGACACAAATTTAATATATATTATAAAAACTTTCTAGTATATATTTGCGGTAGGTGGCACAAGTCGATAAATCGTCACAAGCACGCGATTAAGACGAAATATTATATCCTGACTGGCTCTATATACAGCACAATCCAATTGCAATAATAATAATAAAAACAACAACAACAATATTGACAATCTAAAATCTAGTTTTATATATATTATATGCGTAATGTTGCGAATCGAGTAGGTAGCACGCGCGCGCACGCGGCTTTATCGTTTTCTATTTAAAAAAATAATAAAAAAAAAACATGTATATGCGTATATCTTTGATCGCATTTTAAAAAATATATATGTAGCAAAACAGAGCGGAAAATATTCATGATATATATACACACAAGATGAAGTAGAATATATATTTAAAAAAAAAAAAAAAAATGATAATTTAAAATATATTTATAAAGATAAATGAGGGGCCTGGAAGCGATTGGATAAAATGAAAAATGACCCAAGTGTATATTTTTTTTATTTGAAAAAATTGTGTTATATAAAAGACATATCCTTGTGTAAGAGCAGAGGATAACCCATCGAATTGACGGAATATATATATTTTATTTAAAAAAATATAACGGCGGCAAATTGTGAGTGTACTGGAGTCTTGTCGCGCGCGGACAGTTTTGTGAGTGCAGCATTTACTTTTTACCCCCCTTGAGCGTATGTACATTAAATATATATATGTATACACAATATATACTGGTGCAGCATATTGCCATGCGGCGTTATTAATTATGATCAAGCATGCGAGACGATTCCATGGGGCGTCATTTTATTTTTTTATTTTTTCAAAAAATCCCAGCTACCGATCATAACTCGTTCCTGATATCGGCAGGGTGCGTACATTTTATTAATCAAAAAAAAAAATTAAAAAATCCTTTTTTTTTTCCTCAAAGATCCTTTGATGAGGGCGGCTTGTAAACACGATTGTTTTTTGAAAATTTTTTAAATATTTTTTTGATATAAAAATTGTTGATTGTAACGACAACAAAGTAATATGTTAAATTATGTATTATTTTTATATTTTAAATAAATGCAAATATGTGCTTGTCAGTTGATAATTATAAGAAAAAAAAAAAAAAATAAAAATATTTCAGAGATGAGATTATAAAAGAAAATATAAATTTCAATTTAAAGTCATTATGATTATCATGATATTGTGTCAAGTGAAAAATAAAAAATAAATAAGAAAATTGATACAGTATATTCGCATGAGTTTAGGAAAAAATAAAAAATAAAAATTAATCAAAATAAGAAAAAATAAAGGATAAAATAATTAAAAAACGACAACAACTGAGGTGTATGTCTCGAAACTATCGACGATAAGCCTCTCTGGTGTGTCTTATCTGCCGGTAAATCGGCGCCACGCACGGTCACTGCAGTGGAGATCGGTTATGGTGCGCCTTCTGCCCGGAGGAGGTAAATTAGAAAACTCATTCGACGCAATCTCGTCGCGTGTATATATATATATATATTGGATATATTGGTGAGCATGCAAGTATAAGCAAAAAAAAAAAAAAAATAAACATAAATAAATAAATAAATAAATAATATAATAAAAGATCCTTGGAGGCCATCACATATTCACATGTGTGTATATATAGTGCCAGTTTGAAGTTGAGGATTAAGGGCAAATAAGATACCAAGGAAATTTAATGCTCGAGACACACAACTTTGAGGACATAACTTTTTTTTGAATGACATTATAGATACAAATTTTCGACCAAACAACAACTTTGCCTTTTTATAAAATTAAAAAAAATAAATATTATCTTTATTTTTTTTGGATCCAGTATATGGTTTTTTTTATTCATTTAATTTTTTTTTTCCTTCTTCAAAAATTTTTCCTGTATATATATATTCTCACGGAGGATTGAGATTTTTTATTTTTTAAATTAATTTGATATCTGTATTTTATTTTAAACTCATCTTTGATATTTTCAGTAAATTTTATTTTTTCCTTATTTTTTAAGATATTTATTTATGATTTTTTATTTGTTCTTTTTTGCATCTTTTGTTTTTATTGCGAATTTTTATATCCTCCTTGTTGAGAAGTAAATGGAGATCACAAAAAATAAGATTTTTTTTTTGTTTTTTCTTCAAACCACAGAAACAAAATTTAATCGTCAAAAAAAATAAAAAATAACTTTCACAAGTGTCATTAAAGATAGAATTTCGTAGATGGTTATAAATTCGTTGCAAATTTATACTGAATATCTTGCGTAATTTTTAATACGACCTTCTATTTTATTATTATTTTTTTTTTTTCGTCAGTACACTGTCTTGAAAAACATTTTATCGATGAAAGAAAAAAAAAATATATATATATTTATATTCGCAGAGTGGAATTTCATACAATAAAAATATAAAAAAAAAAAAAAAATTTCCAAACATTTTAAATGGATATAATATTTTTGCATGTTGATGATCAATAAAAATATTTCGATGGTCACATATTGAAAATAATTTATTTATATTTAAATAAATAATATTAGTTCTAAAAATATTGAGTTACGAATACGCATGCAAAAATTAATTGATAATAATTTTAAATATAATCTTGATACAACACTTTGTTATACATAAATAATAAATATTCAATTTATTTTATCTTGATCAAATAATAATTACAAATACTAATTTATTCAAGTATAAATCTTAACTTTTGCATTGAAATAAAAAACAATTAAATATCTTCAATTAATTATATAAAAATATCAAAGTGCGTATATTAATCTGAGAGTTTGTCAGTTGTCCAGTTCTCACAAGAGTTCAAAGGTTAGGGGTAAAGTTAAAACATATATATAAAAAAAATAAATAAATAAATAAATCTATAGAAAAGAAAAAAATAAAAAAAAATTGTCAAACAAGATAGTAGTCCATTTATATGTATACACACACATGATGATGGTAAAAAGGAGGAAGAAAAAAATAAAAAAAATCCGCAAGTATAAGAAGGAAGAGCCCACGGGACAGTAGTAACTCACCTGGTCACGTAAAACTGACCACTAGATCCGGTTTAACAAGTTTCCGGATTCCAGGGGTCATCCAAAATAAAAGTATAATATGAGAGGTGGTTGTCGATGAGTTGAGGGGGATTTTTATACTATCCTTGTTGCCCCTTTTAAACTCCATACACTGTGCACTGTGTGTTGTTGATGATTCTCAAGGGGGTTGAAATTTATCCACATATACATATTTGCGATGGTATACATGAAAAAAAAAAAAAAAAAGAAGGATAAATTTACAGTGGTCACCCATCAAGACCTGCGTTAATGCCCAGTGGCGATTATAGTCTCCTCCTATTATTTTTTTTCCAAAAAGAGTTTCAACATTTATTTTTCCCAATGGTCCCTAAAATCCGGTTTTCATCAATGAAAAAAAAATAAAGGATACGTCATTCTATATATATACATGTATACACTTATTTATAGAATGGGTAAAAGAGATATTTAAAAAAATAAAAATACGAACATCACCTGCATTTTTCATGTGGCACAATGAAGGTGGTCCTGATGATGGGATCAACAGTTATGGTGCAATTGACCTAGACACCTCTTTTTAAATTTTACTTTTTAAGTATCTTGATGGGGGATGACCATCGTGACCATCTATGGGGGGGGGGGGTTAAAATCTTGTTTTTACCTTTATTTTTATTTATCCATTCTCTTGGATATTTTGTGTGATGCTATTGCAAATAATATTTCATATCTATAAGGGTAGCATAGTTTTGTTTTCAAACCATGGGAACGAAAACCTGATTTTTTTGATGTTTTTTTAAATGTTATAAGATATTATGCATATAAATGATGTGTCCAGTTTTGTACATCTTGTATTTATTATTTTTTTAAATCTATACGAGTAATTGTGTCTTTGAAATTGTCCGTTGGAATATTCACAACAACGCATCAACTATATACTATATAGATAACTAAAAAATTAAAAACGGTTAATACCGTTGGATAGGTCAAATATATAAATATTTTTTGAAACTGGACAGACTGGACAGTGTCATCTTGTGAATCCTGTTTTTTATTTTTCATCATTATTACGCTTCTTTTGTTAATTTAAATATACGCATATATACATCTAACGTTTTTAACCGAAATAAATATGACAAACTGTTTTGCAATTTAAAATGATCATTTTTAAATTGAAATTGACTTGCGGAGTATTTATTAATATTAATTAAAAATATATCAGCTAATGACATATATATACTAAAAATATATTTTTAATTTTTTAAATTATTAATCAACTGGCAAATATATTTATTTATCACTGACTGAAAATATTCAAAAACAAAACTATACTCCAGTGAAAAAAAAAGCAATGATTTAAAAATTTTCCTTAGCTATACACTGCAGTTATGGAATAAACTAACTTATATATATATTTAAAAAGGTGAAAATAGTATTTATCGTGTAAAAGTTAACGATGTAGGCGTGTACATTTATTTATAAATATATATAGTTATAAAAAATGCAAGTATCAAGCTATCAAAGTCTATTGAGCATGCTACTGGCTATTTTAAAATGAAATCATTGGTCAGAAACGATGACCAATCATCAATTGACATTCCAAAGAAATCACATTTGGCTTGACTTAAAAATTATTTATTTTCTTTATCCTTATGATTCTTTTTTTTTTCTATATATCTTTTTCACGGAATTGAGAAAAACTTGCTTGTCATTACGTATCACAAGTATTTTTATTTTTATCATTATCATTGACGAATTAATGCTAATTAACATTTTAATTATAATTAAGATACGATATTAAAAAAAAAATAAAAATAAAAATCATGATAATAAAGAATCTGCTTCCTGTATTAAAAGCAAAATAAAAAGATTTATAAAACATTATATCCATGGAATTAATCAAACATATGGAGTACGATAATTCTAAGCAAAAAAATATATATATTTTTTTATTTTACAATGTTAATGGTAAATAATAATCATTAATGATTACATCGTTGAAATACATATATATATAGAGTTTATTTTAAAATGTATATAATAACATTTCATATCGAGCAAATGAAAGATTCACCTCGAGGGGCGTATTTCATCCTTACAAATGTATTTTTTTTTATTTTATTTTTTATTACATATATATTTTATTTTTTTTTAAATCGTACATCTACATATACATGTTTATATGTAATTGTAATTGCATTGATTGGTAGTTTACTATGAAAAAAAAAAAACAATGTTGCTACCCTATTTCATGCCACTGGAATAGAGCCTGTTATGTACATAGATATTTATTTTTGTTATATATATATATATTTTTTTTTTCACGATGGTATATTATACATAGAATATAAATACAACTTTTCAATGTATTTTTTTTTTTTTTTTTTTATATATAAATGAAAAAAAATATAATTCTATATGGAATTATCAAGGTAAAATTTAAATCATGCAATTATTTTATTTAAATGATTACCTAGATGAATAATTTATTCGTATTTGATGAATGAATGTACTGGAGCATCAATTTTTGATTTTCCATCAAGTCCAACAAGTTCCATTATGACAAGACACTCGACAACTTGAGCACCAGTTGCTTTCAACAATTTGACAGCTGCTTTAATTGTACCTGTTGATTAATCAACAACAAATTAATATTTATAAATAAATAATTTTACTTTTTAACAATTACCTCCAGTTGCAAGTAAATCATCAATAATTAAAACCTTGAGTCCACTTGTAATACTGTCTGTCTGAATTTCAAATGTTGCCTGAAACATTTAACCAATATTTTATTAATTTTAATTTGTTTTATAATTCATATAAGTAGGTAATAATTATTTTTTTTTTTTGCCATTACCTCACCGTATTCTAGTGTATAACTTTCACGCATAACATTACCTGGTAATTTACCCTTTTTTCTTATTGGAATAAAAGGCTTACCAAGCTCAAGTGATATCAATGGACCAAGCAAAAAACCTCTCGAATCAAGACCAACTATGGCGTCAATATTAAGACTGGCAGCATGATCAACTAAAAGATCCTTCATTGCTTTCATGGCTGTTACATTTTGGAATATTCCAAAAATATCTCTGTGTTGGTAAAATAATAATAATAACAATTTATTTTTAATCTAANAAAAAAAAGGGAAAGAAAAAAAAATACAAGAGGATGGCAATATCAATTTTCTTTTTATTATTTTCCTATATATATAGAGTATGATGATGATACTGGCAAAGACAAGCCACTATACAAGATGAGGAAGGCTGTCTCATCGGGAGCATGGTATATAATCGGGGCGTGGCTGCAAAGACGCATTTATTTCATGTCTTCGATGCTGCAACAACACATATTTATATAAATTTTTATCCATTTAAAGTTTGGATGTGCGTGTGTAGCACTTTACTTCGTCAATCCTTTTTTATCCCCCTCTATTTTCCCTTGTCTCTTGGTAACCAGTGTATATATATACCCTCTTGTTGAATTTTTCTTCCTTTTTTTTTTTTATATATTTTTTTATCTTTTCTCTCTGTACTCTACATGGTCGTCGTTCTTTGCGTTCTTATCTGTTCAAGCACGTCCAAGTCTTTTATCCCCCTGCGTCTTGTTCCCATCCCCCTGCTGTTTAATACATATATACATATATATATTCTATCATCATCATCATCACAATCATCATCATCATCATCATCTCCCACTCGATTTATATATATATATCGACCTTCTTATATACATTGGCCATTGCCGCCGTAGTTTTCCAATCGGTACTTAAAAAATCGCTTTGGCAAACTCATCGCAAGTCAACTCACGCATTCGATACTCGATTTCAGAGTTCAGACGAGAACGGAAGCAGCAAAAAAGCGCGTGCCGCCCCTCCCTGCAGTATAAATATATATCTCTTTAATTTTACCTCACTTGTGTTCTCCTCATCATCAATAAAATCTTTGGTCTGATGCTACTGATATTTTTTTTAATCATTTGTTTTTTTGCTTTATTGGTCAGGTATTTTTGATATTTCAAAGGTTTTTATTTATTTTTATTTGGTTTTTTTTTTTCAACTTTGTTATAGGGATATGGTATATGGTTTTTTTTTATCTTGATTTTTTATTTGGGCAAGCAGAACTTTTGCGTGGAATATCGGTGGTGTATGATGATGATAATGATGATGATGATGATGAGAAAGAAATAAAATATCCTAAGCTCATATTTCGCACCTTACATTGTGGTTATGCATGAGACTAACGCCTCGCGGTTATGCATATGTATAATTTTATTATTTTTTTTAATTATATATACAATTATTATTTCTTGTAAATATGATATGAAATTTAAAATTTCTTTTTGATGGAAATTAAAAAATTTCTATATAATAATTTTTAGTCAATATCAAATTTATACTTTATTATTATTTGGCTTTTTTTTTCCGAAACTAATTATATATTATTTAAATTATAAATTTATCATTTGTAAGAAATATGTTAATAGTTGGTAATATAGTTGGAGAAATATATTATTTTCATCAGGAAATGTAGGTACCATTGATGCCAACACCCTGTCTCGGTGACCAAATAATAATAATAATCTGGTACGAAAAAGAATTAATATAATTAATATATTTAAAGGTGCGAAAATGGCAACTTTGAATTATCGAAAAATAGAAAAAGAGAGAGAGAGACAGTGACTGACTAAAAGACCTAAAAATAATAATCCCAAACTTTTATTAAAATTAAAATAGTTTGCACATAATCATGCTGGTGCATCTCAATGCATCCTTAATTCTTAATACACATTTTCGTGTTAAATCTCCCGAGTGTTTTAAATTTTAAAATATATATTCTATTTTTATCTAACGAGAAATAGAACTGATGATATCTGGCTTATCGATGATTATTTAAGGGCCAATCAAATTTTACTGTAGATGTCATTAAAGGGCTATTTCATGACTTGATATATATGTACTTTGAACATTGATTGTTGTAACAAATTAATAATATTCAAAAAACAAAATAATATAAATCAATATGAATGAATACTTGTAATTTGAAATAATTAAAAAAAATTCAAAATAATATAATAAAAATACACGGAGAAAATAAAAATGATACAAAAGATAAAATTATAAAGAAAAAGAGAGAAAAAAAGCACAAAGAGTGTGTGATATCTCATTTGCGTCGGCGCGAAAGCACATTTTACACAAAAAAAAAAATTTCTGGGTTTGTTAAATAAATTTATACATGTACATATATCTATAAAAATATATATATAATAGTAGTTGGGGTATATTCGTCAGGTTCGTCAGTGTGGCATTTACAAGAGTGGAGGGCCAAGCCGTTAGCACCGTTCAACGCCATATTGGCAATCGTTTATCCTCAAAAAAAATATTTAAAAAAACATTATATATATCAATCAATCAATTTTTAAATAAATAAATATAGTTGTAATAAAAGTGCATGTGAAATTAAAAACTGGGTTGGCCCCCGCGCAAACAACAGCGCCAATTTTTCTTTTTTTTTTTTTTTTTTCTAATATATATTAAAAAATTGACAATTATTATGAAAAAATACACACAAGAGTTCATATATTCCATTATATTCCATCATTTTCATTGTGATTCTCTTTAAATATATATTTCAAGCTCAATGTAATTCTAAAATTACCAAAAAATCCTTAAAATAAATAAATTAATAATAAAAATAATAAATAATTTTTTAAATTTTTTAATTTAAAAAAAAAAAAAGACACAATCGTAATAATAATTGATATATATATATTAAATATTTTTCAAGTGTCAATGATGATTGATTAATTTGACAAAACATTATAGAGTGCTCAGTGATATTCTATTTTTGAATTTTCGATTAAATAAATTTGTTTGCAATATTATTATAAACACGTCAAAAAAAACGAAAAAAAAAAAGGGAGAGAAAATAAAAAGTATAAAAACGATCGACGTTGGGTGGCCACCCAAACGGGAGGGTTGCATACACATAGTCATAGACATAGTCATAGACAAACACTGATTCAAATGTATATATAATAAAAAGTGTGGTAGTAGTAGTGGCGTGTCTGACCATACATCGTGATGACTCCGTGTCACAGGATTTTTAACAAATTGTTTTTTTTAATTATACACATTTAAATAGCTAAAATTTAATATTATTAAATTTATTATTTAATATATAAATTTATAATAATCAAATTGGTTCAATCAATAAATTAAAAAAAATGTCACCAAGACATGATATTAATGGTGAAATTAAAAATTAAAAAAAAAACAATGACAATATTTTCTACGATAATTGTTAAAAAAATAAATAAATAAATTTGTTTTTTTATTTTTTTCTTCAATTTGAAAGTGTAAATTAATATTCTAAAAAAAAAATTACTCCGGATTACAGTGTTTATTGAATTTTTAAATTTGATATAAAATTTTTTGTTTTCTTTTTTTTTTTTATTATCAAAAAATAGTGTTGTTTATTTATATATTTTGTGGTTGTTTTTTATTATTTTTTATAATTGGTTTTTTAATTAGTGAATTGTGTATACAAAAAGAAAAAAAAAAAAGAAAATTATTGAAAAAAAAAAGTTATTAAAATTTTTTTTGCAATTTTTGAGAAAGTAAAAATATATAATATAGTTATTTAAATGTAATGTTCAATACGAGTTGAATATCATTATTAGATAAATAAACTTTGAAAATAAAATAAAAATTTTCAAGTTATGAAAAAAGTAAATAAAAAAAAAGTTAAATAACGAAAAAATAAATAATGTCATATATAATATAATATATATATTGGAAAATATAGGAGAGAGAAATAGAGACAGAAAAAAGAGAAAGAGAGAAAAATAAAAAAAAAAAAGAGTGAGGTCGAGGCCCGCCAATCAATACAACACAGTAGTAGTTCCTATTCGCAAGCTCGATCGTTCACACTGGCTGCAAGCTCACCCAACAAGTTGTAAACCATTCTCACAACGTGGCAGCACCATCAAAATCAAGCTCTATTAAACCGGCAATAGTAAAAAGAAAATAAATAAATAAATTAATTAACATTTGCCAATGAAAAAATATCAATTATTAAATAAATAATAATTAATAAAATATTGCAAAAATACAAAAAAAATCATTTACCATTTAAAATGACCAAAAGCTTTTGCCAGCTCACCATCATCATAATAAAATAAACTTTTTTAAATTGTTTATTAAAAATTTTAAAATTAATTATAAATTATAATAAATATATTTAATGATAATTTATATATGCGCAAAGTTATGAGATTAATATTGTCATATTGCTGATGCAGCGAACGCAAGGTGGCGTAGGTAACTCAAGTGGATTAAAAAAAATTAATAAAAAATATAAAAAAAAGAAAAAATATCTTGATTAATTAACAAAAAGCTTTTTAATATTCATATATTATAAATATTTAAAAAAAAAAACTAAACAACAAACAATTACAACAAGTAAAAAAAATAATAATAAATACTAGTGTATTTATTAATAAGAAAAAGGAATAAATTAATAGAAATAAATCATTTATTTTTCTTTCGAAAAAAAGAAAAAAAAAAGAAGAAAAAAGGGGGTGCAGGGAGCATGCGGGGCTCGGGCGAGGCCCAGCTTGATGGTCCCCATTCTGGGCCAGGTTAAAAATTATTATATTTAAAAAAATATAAAAAAGTGGTGGTGTTTTATTGTTTGCTCTTACCCTTTCCCCACTTGCACCTGCACCTGTACCACGTTATTTATCAATAAAATAAATAACAAAAAAACAACATAAACTGAGCTTAATAGCGAGCAAAGCTCGCTTACAATCGGATGGATCATGATAGAGGTGAGATTAAATAAAAACACAGTGCTTTTATTTAAAATTTCTACTGATTAAATTGTATATATAGATGTCAAGTGGACTTGGTGCAACAACAATGGGTATGGGAGTTAATCACGGTACATCTGGTGGTGGTGAAGGTGTCACTGATGGTTGTCGTATTAGAACAACAGTTCAAGGACAACAACAACAACAACAACAGCAACAATCACCAATCAATCAACAATCACAAACATCAAATCAACAATTAGACGAACAAGAACAATCATCACAGGGTATACAATCACAACAAAATAAAGAACAACAAGGACAACAACAACGACAAAATGTTGGACATGCTGGAAGATCAAAAAAAGATAATTGTTGTCTTTGTTGGTGCTGTTGTTGCAGTTGCTCGTGGTATTACCGTTTCTTAATAATAATAATAATAATAATCATATTATTTTTTGTTTTATATTTTTTTTTAATTATCCTAATTAATTTATTTTAAATGTCAAATCTCTGTTTGCCAATTAATCAAATATACTTTTTATATTTTAAATTTTTAAACAAGGTAATTTTATTTGTCCTATCACGTAGTTTTATTATTTTAATTTTGTAAAAACATGCAAGGTAGGTTTTTTTTTTTTTTAGCGTCATTATAAGTCGATTTTTTTTTATTATTTTAATTTTTTTTTCATGACAAATATATACATATGTGGGTAACAGGTTGCATGTTTGGATAATGGTAGAGCTTAGTTGTTGTTCTTGGTATAGATCAATCGTGAGTGCTCATGTCCTCATTTTTTTTTTGCACTCACTTATTCCCTTTACACCCCCCTCCCCCCCAACCTCCTCCTCAGCAATCCTAGTTCTAGATTTTACCAGAAAAAAATAATAAAAATTTCAAGCAAACTTTTATTTTGTCTTTTTTTATATATAAAAATTTTCATTTTAAAATTAATTTAAAATTTTATTTATAAAAATTAATTTTATTGATTTTTAATTTTTGAATATTTATGAAAAAATTGATGAATTATTTTATAATAATAAAATTTAGCAAGCTTGTATTTGTATATATACATAAATATTGTTGATATATATATTTCCATTGAAAGTTAAATACCTTTGATCGACTAAAAGTTGTTCCATGAGAATGAATTCTGACGGTTGAAAGAATAAATGGGTGTTTGGTAACTGTGATGGTTCGGGTCACTGAACATAGATTCGTATATAGGATGGTATAAAAGTAAAGGGTTGAATAGTGAAAAAAAAAAAGAAAAAAAATTAAAAATACAAAGTAAGGGGATGAGAAAATAAATAAATAAAATAGGAAAAGGAGAACGCGCTCGACCCATTTATAATAACACGAAAGACAGATTTACGCATGCGTCTATTATTTATTTATTTATTTATTTATTTATTTATATTGCATGTGTTTTTGTTTAATACATTTATAAAAATAAAAATAAACAAATATTTTTTTTTTTATATATTTTTCATGCTATACGTATATACAGGAACAAGTGGTACGAAAAATAATCAATAAATATACATATATATATTTTAAAATTTATATTTACATAATAATTATATAAATAATTTGTATAATTAATTTTTAGTTTGGCAGCTGTTGGAACAAATGGAAATAATTCTGGTGTTGGTGAACAGGGTAAAAAACGTGGTAATAGTGGAGGATTAGTGGGTACTGATTTTAGTTCAGGTGGTCATGGTGGTGATTTTACATCAACTGGTGGTAATGGTATTGATGGTATTGATGGTATTGATGGTGTTACTGAGTGTTGTGGATTAGATGAAGTACGTTCATGGGGTACATCATTTGATAAATTAATGAAAAGTTCAGGTGGTAGAAAAATATTTCGTGAATTTTTAATAAGTGAATATAGCGAAGAAAATATTGCATTTTGGCTTGCATGTGAACAATTAAAACGTGAAAAACATCCAGATAAAATTGAAGAAAAAGCACGTTTTATTTATGAGGATTACATATCTATATTATCACCAAAAGAGGTTTGTTTATTAACATACATTGTATACCTACATTTTATACATATATTTATTTATTTATTTGTTTGTTTTCTATTTTTTGTATTATTAATCTGTAGGTGAGTCTTGATTCTCGTGTACGTGAAATAGTCAACAAAAATATGGTTGAACCATCACCTCATTCATTTGATGAGGCACAATTACAAATATATACATTAATGCATCGTGATTCATATCCACGATTTATTAATAGTGAAATATTTAGAAGAGTTGCAAGACTTGGTAGTGGACCACCTAGTCCAACAAATCCAGAATCAGATCATGGACCACCTGTTGGTAAAATTAAATCTAAACGATCAATAGCATAAATGACAAAAAAGTGATTAAAAAAAAATACATATATATATTATATATTTATTATTTTGTTTATTTTTAAATTATATTATCATTATTCATCAGTTATTTATTTATTTACATTATATTATATATGAATCAATCAATTAATTAATTTACAAATCAATTTTTATATCTGCAATTTTAACAATGAATTGTGTGGAATAAAAATTAAGTCTATGAGAGAGAAAGATATAATTGATCGAATTTATATGCAGTAAATAATTAATTGCCAAAGTAAAAAAAAAAGAAAACACATAAGCACAATGTGTAGTAATCAATATACGTATAGACAAAATGATAAAATAAAAAAAAAAAAAAAAACAGTAATTAAAATGAGAAGAAAAGAAAAAAGCAGTCTACTATTGCAATTTTCTCTTCTTCCGGCTTTAATCAATATGCATTTATAGATTTTACAATTATCTCAAGCTGAAAGTTATTTAAACATTTACCTGTGTCATTATCATCATCATCATCATCATTATTTATTTTTTATTAATTTTTAATTTCTCAAATTTATGGAAATGATATTTCCTTGTACAAATTAACAAACGGAAATGAATATGAAATTTTTATTTATTTATTTTTTTAAATTTCAATATTTTCATTTATTATTTTCATTCGTTTAATCGAATTTACGCGATGACTAATCGTATAAAAATATAAAACAAAATCTCGATTGTTTAAAAAAAACAAAAAAAATAGTCTCATCGAGATTAGAAAAAATAATAATAATAAAATTTTATTTCGTGCAAAAGGCCTAAAAACTCTCTTATTTTTCATAATTGAAAAATAAATAAAAAAAAAATAATATTGAAAATTAAAATGCTCGTTTGACACGTACACATACTCAAATAGTAGTGAAAAATAAAAAAAATAAATCTAGTCGTTATTATTGTGAAATAACAAAATTAAGAAAAATTAAAAAAAAGTGTTAAAAAATGTCAAAGAAAACACGCATTAAAATAATTAATAACTAGTCATATACCAAAGAAAAATAAAATATAATAATAGGTATAACAACTTGATTTATTATCAATAAAATAAACCAAATAATAATATTATTATATTATTATTATTATTAACATTTAAAATGTTAAATAATTGGTTTTAAAAAAATTAAAATAAATAAATCATGTCATGTACTTGTAAAACCAAAAAAATTATTGGTTCTATAAATCGCTAGAAATTTTAATTTAATATTTATAAATAAATAAACGTATTATTATTATTTAAAAATTAAAAAAAATAACATTAAACACACTGATAGTGATAAATTTCATTAAAATAATAAAATAATTATATTAATAAAAATAAATAAGTAAATTATATATAATATATAATTATAATTTATAAAATAAAAATTTAAATGACTCGTACAAATGAGTGCAACAGTAATATGCAGTTTAAGTCCATGAAAATTTTAAAAATAAAATTATAAAATTGGCTACTGCCCTGTAGATATGCCCTAGGATAATATAATAACGCAATCATTATCGAAATGATAAATTATTAAACTAAAAAAAAAAAAAAAAAATACTAAACATTTGAAATAAATAAATTTTAAAAATGCGGTAATAATCAGTCTGTTTGAACGAATTAACGCCTTTGATGTCCAAATACGCCATTGTGCACAAATAAATTAATGAATAATTTAAAAAAAAAAAAAAAAACAAAATCGTTACACGATTATATACACAAGAACACACGCACATGATGATACTTATATAAATAAATATAAATAAATTTTATTTGTTTTTTTTATTTATCATAATTTAACTATATAAAAAATGCAATTTTTTTTTATTATTTCAAATTATATTACACTGTGTTTTTATACGACACTTGTGATCATTAAAATTTATATAGATACTTGACATAATTGAATGGAAAAAAAATTAATAATAATGCTAATAATAATAATATTAATGATTATTATAATAAAATATTAAATGAAAATATGAAAAAAAATATAAAAGTGAGATTTCATGGATGCAAATAATTTTTTGAGCCTTGATTATATTTAAATTATACAATAATTTCGATAATTGGATATTAAAAAAAAAAAACAAAAAAATTAAAGACAAAACAATGAAGACAAATTATAATGGTATACATTAATTAGTCATATATCTTTGTTGAATAAACGCACAATTTTTTTCCTCAACCTTTGATCCAAGATTTTAAATTTTATTATTAATATTTATTTATTTATTTATTTAAATCGATCTGCCTAATTATAATTAAATTTCTTTATCAATTGAATTTTTTAATTTTATTTTTCTTTGATTTTAGTTTAAAAAAATTTTCAGACTATATATTATTGTGTATCACGCATAAACATACAAATATATACAAACACACACCTTTATCATTAGAGGTAAGTGTCATCGGTAATTAAAAAATGTAATTTTCACTTTTATGAAAAAAAAAAAA
>MKYW01000007.1:2776501-2825155 GCA_015776835.1 Aphidius ervi
ATATATATTCTTGGAGCCCCCTCAATAGACTGACGCATGCGTTTAAATGTTCATGAATTATGAAGGGTGGCTATAACCACCTTTCCATTACACACACCATCCCTTTTTTTCATTTTCATCCCTTTTTAGATTTTTTTTTTTCTTGACCAATATTATACAATAATTTTCAAAAAAAAATTAAATAAAAATTTTTTCTTAGAATCTAATTGATATATACTGTATATTAATGTTGTATTTATTTATCTATAAATAATAGAAACGGAAAATTTTTGAAAATTTTAACAAGTAGGTAAATATATATATAAAAGAAAAAAAAAAAAAAACCAAAGTATATAGGTGATAGATNAAAAAAATGTGAGAAAGATTGAGTAGTACTTGGAAACCAGGAAGAGACACACATCTGTCGCCTTGATGTTGGTTTAAACAAAGGGTGGTACAAGGAGAAAAAAGAGGGGGTGGTGGAGAAAGACGAGGTTAAAAAAGAAGGGGGGGTTGGGTAAAGTTGGGTGGTGGTGTGGGTTTTGAGTCTATATCATTCGTTGAGGGAAAATATTGATTTATCCACATAGTTTAGACGTCGACCTCTTCTTTAACCCCCCTTCTATCTTTTCTCTCTTTATATGTACAATCTCACAACTACTCTCGACCCCTTTTTTCCACCCCTCTATGAGTTTTTTTTTATTTATTTTACTAATATTTTTTACTCTTTTATTATCTACTTTTGATGGTTTACAACAACTCCCTTGATTTTATCTTGGTTTTTTTTTTTTTTTTCTTCATTATGAGCTAGCATTGAATGATTTTGATGATTATATTATTTTTATTTTATTTTATTTTGCTGTAATGATGTTTGCACGCTTGCGTCGAACGGAAACGATCAATGTAATCAATAATTATTATTTTTATTTTATTTTTTTCTTTCCTGAATAAATTATGTATGAATTTCATTTATTTGTAAATCGATTGTCTTGCTAAGTTAAACTTGGTTTATTTTTATTTTATTTTCATATGCATTTTATCATATATATTGTCAATTTATTTAGTGGATAAAATTTTAAAAATAGTTTTATACTAAAAACTTTGTTTGTTGTGTGTTGCAGTACCTATATTATATTTTATTTATATTTTATTTCAAAAAATAACTGGGTTTCTGATGGTATTTGTATGGTCTTATTCATGATTCAGGTAGTCAAGAGAAACTTACCCAAGGGGGTATAGTATAAGCTTGGTACCAGATCACCGGGTGCTTGTAGATTTAACTATTTAATATAATACCTTGAAGAAATATAAAATATATTAATATAAAGAAAAAAATATAAAAAAAAAAAAGAATCATGGAAAGCGGAACAACTGGTATTGGCAGACTTGACTGCTATGAAGATATGTTTAAAGAAATAACACGTAAATTATACGGTGACGATCCTGATCATCGAAGTAAGAATTAATTATAAATTTGTTAGATAATAAAAAAAAAAAAAATTAATTGTTGTAAAAGAAAAACAAAATATATACCTATATAAAAAATTAATTTATTAATATTTTTTTTTAATATCTTTTATTTAGCATCCAGTGTTCAGAACGAATTTGAAACATCAGTATCATATAAAAACGATGAAGATACAGAAAACAATACTGATTCTGATGATGGTAATTGGACATGTGAAGAAGAGCCATTAAAAGGAACAGACGGCAGTAGAATTGCAGCTTATCATGCTGGTAAAACTACCTGGAAATGTTACGAGTGTGGTAATGCTTTTTTATTTAATTTTCCTATATTACAACTATTATAATACAATAATAATAATTATTATTATTATACACAGGTGATTGTATGAATGGTGGACCTCGTGAAATTGCTGAACATTTTATGGATCTTCATGCATCTCGTATAATACTTAATGATACACGTAATCGTCATCATATACCAAGAAAAGATTATTTACAAGGTGATTTAAAACTTGAAGATATACTTAATTATCTTGAAAGAGTTAGAGATAGAGCTGAAAGATCAGCACCACCATCAAGACGTACACAAGAAACACAAACAATACCAGCTGCATTATTACCACCACCACCACCACCTACAACCAGCACATTTTTATTACAAGAATTACCAACAACACCACCACAACAACAACAACAACAACAACAACATCAACAACAACAACAACAGCATAATTTACATACAAATTCACCAACAATGACACCATTATCAACAACAACACCATCAACAACAGCAACATCATCATCTTCATCATCTTCATCCTCGTCATCATCAAGTAATAAACGTTATACATGTCCATATTGTCCATATGGCACTGATCGTCGTGATTTATATACAAGACATGAAAATATACATCGTGAAGAAAAACCATTTCATTGTTATGTTTGTTATAAACCATTTAATCGTGCTGATCATGTTAAAAAACATTTTTTACGTATGCATCGTGAACATACATATGAATTATCAAGAATACGACGTAATCCATCAACAAATAATAATAATAATAATAGTACCATTAAAACAAATCAACAACAACAAGATACAAATACAGTAATAAATAATAATGGATCAGTACAACAACAACAACAACAACAACAAAATACCTATACAACAAATTATAATAACAATAACAACAACAACAATATAAATAATAATAATAAAAATTATCAATTACAAACAACACAATCAAGTGTTACAACAGCAACAGCATCAAATATATATCAGCAAACATCAGCAATGACATCTGTTATTGGTAATATTCAAGATAATAATATTGTTAATAGAAGAATGTCAAATACTGGATGTAAAAGTCAAAATAAAAATGGATCAAAAGGAACACAAGAAAAAAGATACACCTGTTGTTATTGTTCATGGAGTGGTGTTGATAATTGGTGTTTAAAACGTCATTTAAATACACATTTAAAACCATTTGCTTGTGCATTATGTGAATATAAAGCAGCTCGTGCTGAACGTTTAGCAACACATGTATTAAAAGTACATAATAAACGACAATGTTCAAGATGTTCATTTTTAGGTGAAGATGCATCACAATTACAGATACATCAATTACATGTACATCGTATTAATAATAGTAATACTGTCAACACAATACCAGCATCATCATCATCACCAACATCATCATCATCATCATCATCACAAGTATCAACAATTAATCGTCATGAACCAGTACAGTAAGTTTTTGTTGATTTATTTTCACATCTAGTATTTTTTTTTAATGATTATAACCATCTTTTTTTTTATTTATTTTTAGTCCTGTTGGAGTTGGTCGTCCACCACCTGGACCACCAGTTTTTCCAGCACCATCTGGAGCTGTTATTTCACCACCACCAACAACAACAACAACAATTCTCAGGTAATTTATTTTTTTTTTTTTTATTACATATTTTATATTTTTTTTATTTAAATAAGAGAAAATATACTTGATATTTATTCAAGTCACGTAGTAGTCACTATTTTTTTCTACATGTATTAGTAATAATTTTACATTATTTTAATTTTTTTTTATTGTTGTTTTACATCAAGTGATTATCCCCTGACATATATATTTTATTTTTTATTTAAATTAATATTATTTATTATTGTTTTAATTCATTTACGTCATCACAAATTTATTTTATTTTCGTTCTGTTTTCGTTGATTATTATTTTTTTTTTTTTATCATATAAGCACGCTTTATTTATTTATTTTTTTTTTTTCATTTATAATAGATATTGTAGTTTGAATATCAGTGTTGCTTTTTGTATCGTTGTTATATATACTTATTTGAAATAAAATAGAGTAAAATAATATTAATTTTTAAATAATATTGCTCATGTGGAATAGTGCCGCGGTGGTTGCTGCCACAAGATGGTAAAATTAATTAGCTGGATTTGGTTAATAATCAACGTACACGGAATGAGAATAATCAAACACCATTCAGGTGTGTTTATTTTATTTACAAAAATAAATAATAATAATAATAATTGTCCATTAAAATAATATTTAACAAAAATTGATAAATGTATATTAAATTTGTATTTATTTTTTTTTTTCAAAATAATTTAGTGACTGTCAATCAAATAGAAGAAGTAGATCAAGAAAACAACATGAACCAAGAAAAGTATTGAGTCAACGTAGATCAGCAAATGAAAATATGATTGATGATAATAAAAATGATAAAAAAAAAATAAAATTAGATATTAAAAATGAAAAAAAATATGATTATCATGATGATGATGATGATAAAATTGATGAACAAAATTATTTAAAATTTTATTCATTACCAGAAAGTGATAATAATTTATCAATTGATTATTTATATGAAGAAAGAGCAACACAAGCATTGAAAATGTTACTTTGTCAGCCAATTGACAGCAAAAATAATATTTATTCAAATTGTATTAAAACTGAGCCATCTCTATTTTCACTTGCTTGCACTTCTGGAAGATAACACAATTAAAATACTAAAAAAAAAAAAAACAATCTCAGGTTATTTTTCATTACATACAAGGTGTATGTGCAATGGTTTTAAATAATTGTTTTCTTATTTTTTTTTAATTTAATAAAATCATTCAATTAATTATTTTTAAAAATGTAAAAAANAAAAAAAAAAAAAAAAAATGAAAATGACCAACAAAGTAATTGAGTGATATCGATCTTTAAATAAGATTTGTCTAGTTATTAAGGATGATTAATAAATAAAGTAAAAAAACAAATAAAAAATAAACCCACTTTTATTTATATTAATAAAACAATAAAGACATTTCGTAATTATATTTTTCTTTAAACAATAATAATTAGTAAAATCCCTCTTATAAAATTATTTAATTATAAGCAATTATTTGTAAAAAGTATTATCTTGTTATTTTTATTTTTCTTGCTTATTTGATTAGTTATTTATATTAAAATTTAAAAAATATAAAAATAATAATAAAATGCACAATTTTAAATGAATATTGGTGATAATTATTTTTTTATATTTGTTTATAATGGGGCTGCTTTGCCAACAAGATATCCAACAATTGGCAAGACCTTCATTTTTTCAGTAATATAATCCATTGAATATTTTGCAAATTCAACATTTTTAACAATCCATGATAAAACAGCAAAATAAAATGAATAAACTGCAATTAAATGTACAACATAGAGTCTGAAAATAAAAAAAAAAATTAAAAATATATATTATTTATAAGGTATATTTTATACTTGTATATTTTTTTTTTCTTACACTTTTTGATGAATTCTTGCTCTTGGTAAAGTTTCTAATTTTTCTTTCATACAATATTGTCTTGCACCAAGAATAACTTTTTTAATGTACTCATCATCAGCTGACGCTAATAATACAAAATCAAATGAAAATAATTTTTTATCTTGAGTACTCATTTCATTCCATAAATTTAATAAATTTGTATTATGAAATATCCAATCTCTTGTTGTAAAATATTGAAGTACCTCAAGACCATCACTTATTCTTTTTTGAATTCTCACCATGCTGTACAAAAAATAATAATTTTATTTTAAATAAAAAAAAAAAACAAATATATTAATAAGCTATAATTATTATAATTTTAAAAAATTACTAACAAACGTTTTTGTCTAAATATCACCATGAGAAAATCAATAAAATACGCTGGTAATATATGAAAAAATAAAACAAATAAATTATGTATAAATTTACTGCTTCTTAGATCACCATCTGGAAACCAAATTGCTCCTTCAAATGGATATTTATATGCAATTTTTTTTCCTTTTTCTAAAACTTGTGACCATGTTATTGGAATAACTCGACTTTGTGTTATATTATAAACTGGTATGTTTTTTTTTCTACAAAAAAATTTTATTAATTAATTATTTACAACAAAATATAATTTTACAAATAAAAAAAATTATAATTACCTTGAAGTCATACTACCAACTTTATGTGCAATTGAAATCATAGCATTTATTGCATAATCAACTGGTATTACCTCAGCATGATATGAGCCATTACAATGCATTGATCTAATGACACCTTTACCAGCACCAACAATAAGTCCAACTGGTCCATTTAAATTATCAACCCAACCAGGCAATGGTTCTTCCCATGCTGGTGTAACTATATAAAAACAATATTATTATTATTATTATTTGTATATAAAATTTCAAGAGTCACATTTGCCTCATAATATGTATATAGAAATGAGGATATATAACATTGACCTTGACCACACTTACCAATCGAGGGTCTAGCAATTACGCAAGGCAAATTTGGATATTCATTCGCAACCAATGTTTCAGCAAGTCTTTTTGAATATGTATATGTGTTTGGATGAGGCTCCAATAGTCTAAAACGTAATAAATTTATTTTCATCTCTAGTTTAAAAAAAAAAAACATTTTATCTTTCTCTTTTATTTTTTTTCACTAACTAGTTTTTACGAAATTTATAGCCAATATAATAATCAAGCAAAATTTAACTCTTTATTGAAAAAAATATTACGAAATAAAATTGGCAAATATAATTAATCAATTTAAATGCTCAATTATTTATTAAAATAATAAAATTTAGAAATTAAAATTTTAAAAATTAAATAAACTTACTTTGGTGTTAGAAGATCAAGTGCATCATTTTTAAGCCATTTAACTGTTCTCATAACTTCATTTGGATCATCTGGTGAATCATAAACACGTTCATCTAATTCATCACAATCAACATGACAAAATGCTGTACTTAAATGTAAAAATACATTTAATTTTTTCATTGTTTTAGCTAATTTAAGCATATATGATGTACCAACAGTATTCATATCAATAGCATCTTTTAATTTTGCTTCTAGTTTTAATGTTGCTGCACAATGAAATATTATTTCAACTTCATTTACAAGTAATTCACATTGTTTTGTTGTTAAACCCAAATTATTCATTGTCACATCACCAGATAATGGTATTAATTTTTTTAAAACTTCAGGTTTTGATTCACGTATTCTTTCAAACATCTGTTAAATTTAATTGTTTAAATGAAAATTTTTATAAATGTAATTAATTAAATATATATTTTTAAAATTACCGGTAATTTAAACATATCATCAAGACGTTGTTCTGGTGTACGTCCACGTTTTGATCTTAATAATATATATATTTTATTAAGATCACTACAATTGTATAATAATTTTTCAATTAATACTTTTCCCATTAATCCTGATCCACCAGTTATGAATATTATTTTATCTTTGTAATAAGATTGTATGTTACTTGGAACATTATTATCCATTGCCATTTTCGCTATCTAGAAAAATTAATTATAATATATTTATTCAGTGGAAAAATACAAGAATTTTTTTATTCCACGACAAAAAAAATTTTCAAAAAAAAACTCGACAAAAAAAATCACGACAAAAAAAAACACGATAAAAAAAATCACGATAAAAAAAATCACGACAAAAAAAATCGCGACAACAAAAATTTAGAAAAAAAAAATTTAGACAAAAAAAATCTAGCAACTAAGTAAAAGATTTGGCTGGTAAAATAAGGTAGATAGTGATTGTTTAGCTACAATTACAGCTAAGTAAAAAATCTAGCTAGGTAAGAAATCTAGCTAAGTAAAATAATGTAGATATTGATTGTTTGGCTATTATTAAGGCTAAGCTAATTATCTACCAGTTGAGTGAAAAATCTACGGTTATATATATAAGAAAAATAATTTATATGAAATATTAAATTTATTATTTAGAAAAAATGACTTTATTATGACGTGATTTTTATTTTTTTTATTTTTTTTTATCGTGATTTTTTTTGTCGGAATTTTTTTTGTCGGAATTTTTTTTGCCGAGTTTTTTTTGACGTGTAACCAATTTTTTAAACGAATGATAAAAATATTCTTCATGGAATTTAGTTCACATGTTGCAATATTTATTACAAATTTTAATAAATTGATTTTTACAGTTATAAAATTAAGTGTAAAAATTAATTAAGATAAGAAAAGCCAAGAATATTTTTTATTAGTTATTGCATACGCATGTAATATTAATATATAATTGAAATGGAAAATTTAAATATAATTTTACCTAGTTGATTTATCATCTTAGTTATAGATACTTGCGTAATAACACATAAATGCTGCAAGTTGCGAATCAGGAAATTGCGAGTTAGAGCGAAAGCTAATACACTTTGTATAGTGAGATTATTGACCACAAGAAATTTCACATGTATTTATCCATCAATAACAACAACAACAACAACAACAACATTCTTATATAATTATTTTTCATTTTTTTTTATATTTAATAAATATATATATGTGATTTTTTTTAAAATTTTTTTTCTACCGATATATAATTTTTACAAGTATGTTAGTTACAAATTCCAAATATATTTTTATTTTACAAACTTGAAAAATAATTTTTTTAATAATTAAACAAACTACAGTTTTTTAAAATTGAAAAGAAATTATTATATATATATTTTTTTCAAATTAACAAAATTTTATTGAGCTGATTTACTGAATTTTTTGATTTTTTTTTTTCTATTTTAATTCTATGTTGAATTTTATTGTTATTATCGTTGGTTTTTATTTTCATTAAGAAATTAATTAATTAAGTAAAATTTTACTGACCTTTAAATGATAAGAAAATTAAATCATCCGTTGATTGAAATGGTTGAATGATTACTGATGGATAGCCAACAAGTGACCAAGACTTGAGATGTAAGACTTAGTCTTCAATCTCCCCACTTAACAATTTTACAATTTATTCTCAAATAATACAACAGGTAAAAGTTGACTTTTAAATTCTCGTATGTATGTTGTTGTTGTTGTTTTATTTTTATCTCTTTCACTCATGAACAAATTCAATATCCAGACTGGAAAATGACCTTATCTTCTAATTTATTTTTCAAATGTTCAAAAATTCACAACAAAAATTGCATTTTTATTCAACTAAAGTATAAACATCGAAATTATTATTATTATTATTTTTTATTTTTTGAACCCAATTAGTTTTTTTTTTTTTTTTGAGACAAAAAAATAATTTTGTCTCCTTTCACTTTTAAATTTAATGACTGTATAAAATTAATGAAGTGAAATATTTAATAATATCTGAAAAAAAATATTTTTGTTCCTTATTTTTTTTTTTTCTTTTAGCCAATTATTTAAAAAATATTTTTCCTTGAAGGTGAACGCAATGTTTACATTTGCAATTCATTGGTAGGGTAAATGTGCTGAAATAATTTATGATATTTACACTTTATTTTATATTTTTAATAATATATTTATGGCTTAATCTGAATTTTAAATTTTTTTTTAATTAATTATACTTATATGTATTTTAAAATAATCTCATTAATATATATTTTAATTTTAATTTAATAAGCAACATAGTAATGAAAAATATTTACTTAAAAAAAATTTCCAAGAATCAATTATTAGTATTATTTTTTTTTTCAGATGGTTAATATTTGTTTACTAAATTTATACAATGAACACAGTAATTATTATACATTGTGTAGATGGCAATAATTTTTATTTATTTTAAATTGAAAATAAAAAAGATCAAGGTGCAAAATAACTGATGTTAAATACTCAAAGACATTTTTTTTTAAATGGAAAAATACACTGATAAATTATGTATTTTCAAAAATGAATACGTAATTTTTTAATTTATAAAAAATCAATTTATCCAAGTCATATTTATCATGTGAACATAATTGATAATTAAAAAACAAGAATTAAATAATACTTTTTTATTAATATTATAACATTATGCAATTATTTTAGCTACAAAAAAATTTACAAAAAAAATAAAAATCATCATTATTATATACTTTTTAATATAACCACAATTTATTTTATTATTATTTTTATATAGAAAAAAAAAATTAATGTATTTTAATTTATAATACGAGACCTATTTTATTTTATATTTTTACCTTGAAAAAAAAAACTTTATTTTTAAATAAACAAGAGACAATAAAAGATGCATTTTTTTTTAACATTAAAATGTATGATGTAAGTAGAATTTTAAGTCTCTTAGAAATAATAATTTTACTTTTGTTTATATATATATTTTTTCGAAATGAAATATTCATATTTACATGCTAATTTACTCTTTTTTTTTTTGAGTAAACTAAAAAAAGTTTTTTAAATTATTTCAAGTAGTAGAATTTTAGTATATATAAAAATAATTTATAAAATGTAATCTTGACATTAATATTTATAATTACATGATTAACCACAAACATTTAATTTAAAAATAAAATTACAGTATTTATCAACTTGATGACATAAAATTTTTTTTTTTCTACTTTATTAAAACAATTAAATAATCCTGGCATAAACTTGTCAATTAATTATCATAATAGAGTGTCAAAAAAATTATAGTCTTATTTGTAATTCATTCAAATAATATAAGTACTTGTTTTAATTTTTTTTTAAACTCAAGACGTTATCAAACATCTGTCGTTCAAAAAGAATAAACAAAAAAAAAAAAATCCTCGAAATTATTTAACAATAATTTCCCAAGTATTGACTTTCTAAATCTCAATATTCATTTTTTTCATAATGTAATTTTTTTCTCTCACTTGATAATAATAAATTAAATAAAGGAAAAAAAAATAGAATAAATACTTTTAAAATATATTTCTAAACAAGGTAAATATCAGTAAATATATAATATGAATGACGAAAGTGGACGAAAGTAAGACACACACAAGTCAATGCTTCATCATGAACATCCCCCCACACTTGTTAATATAATTTTTTTTTATTATCAGAGTGTGGAAATTGTTGAAAGTACTTGTCAAACACAACACCACACACCACAACAAAGTATAAATTTAGTTGATTAATGATGATAAATAAACTCTACCATGTAATTTGTAAATACAACTAAATTTATTAAATATTATTACATAATTTTATTACAATAACAACAACAACAACAACAACAACAACAATAATAAAAATGCCAGAATCATCAAATAATAATAAAAATGAATATAATAAAATGATTGAAGATACTGCTCGTGAATATGCTTCTTACATTAAACTGGATCTCCCAAATCAGGTAAAATTATAAATATCTAATTTTTGATAATTTATAAACATAACCTAAATGTATTTAGTAAATATTATTATTTATTTATTTAATTATCAAGACTCAAGATATTCATGAGACAATTGAAGAAATGCTCGCAAGACTGGAAGAGTTTGAATCAATAGTTGGAATGGTAATCTAATTATAATATTTTTTTATATTTAAATATAATTAATAATAATTTAATTATTTATTAGGTACAAAATTTAAGAGCAGAGTGTGCATATGAACATCTTGTTAAATTACGATCAGCTGAGTCTGAATTAATGACAATATTTAAACGTATTGATGCATTGGAAAATATTGTTGCTAAAGCAAGTGTTGATTTAAGTAATCTTGAAGCTGCTGTTGATACTGCTGAAAATGAACTGGGTGGTTACAGCACTGTATCAGATAGATTATTTGGTATACTAAAACCACTTTCTCTCTTTGTAAGTAATGATCACTATAAGCTATTCTTTTTTTTTATTTTTTTTCTTTTCATAATAATAAAATGATTATGTTGTAATAAATTGATATATATATATTTTGCAATTACATGATTTTTTTGTTGTTGATTTTAATTTTTTAGAAATCAAAAAGTCAAGATAATTCAACATCAATAGCATCAACATCGACTGCTAGTAATTCATCACAAATACCACGACGTGATCCATTTAAATCACCAATTATTTATCGAACAGAAGATGCGTTTGACGTTACTGATGATTTTTAGTCAAATTATTTAGCTGTTAAAATTATCTTTTTTTATTTTTTTTTTATCTAATCAAATTAAATAGTGGAGTTTTGAAAAAGTGTGTCTATTGACAATTTATCTGAACAATTGTTGTTTGAAAAATTTATCATTGTTGCTAATACAATTTGTACAACCAAAGTGTATTTTTTTTTTCTTTTTAAATATCAATGAAATATCATAAGAAACTAAATAATTTATATTTGTTAATTTATATTATATTTAAATGATAAAATTAAAAAAATTGATTGTTAATTTACATAAAAAACAAATGAAATAAATCATTTGATATTTAAATTGATAAATAGATTATAGTCTTAAAAAAGCTTTGCGTGATCGAGATGTTGGTATTTGTCCTTGAAGTCGTAATCTTCGTACAGCTTCACGAAGATGTTTTGGTTGAAGTGGACCAGTATCACCAGCAGCTTCTTCTACATCAAGACCTAAATAATACAAAAATAAATAATAATAAAATCAACAATTTATTTAAAAAAATAATTAATTTTTTTTTATTTTTATTAATACCTTCTTCTACAATTTCTCCAACAAATACTTTAGCTATTCCAGACATTGCAATGACAACATTTTGTGATACAGAACAACCAGTTATTGTCTGCATAATCTAGAAAAAAAAATAAATAAATAAATATCAACACTGTTTAATAATTAAATAATATAATATAATAATTATTATTTACTCTTTTAACTGATGCTTTTGGAAATGCTGATCTTCTAAACATTTCATAACGATCCAATTGATTTTCCGTAAAATTCGACACTAAAACTCTTTTAGATAAATAAAAATATAAATTAAAAAATTTTCACAATTTAAATATTTTATAAATAAATAAATAAAACTTACTGCATTTTTTCACGTTCTTCTTCTTCTAGCTCACGTTTATTTTTTTCTTTACTCTCTCGTCTATCTTTGATAATTTGTGGTTCAGGTAATTTTGATAAACTCATATCTGTATCAAATAAATCATCATCATGACTATTATCTAAATTCATTGTTGTTAATTTTGTTGGTTTATCAAGTGGAAGAGTAACATCATTTTCATCAATTGACATTGAACGATTTAAATCTACATTGTGTTCATTTTCAGAAGAATTTAATTCTTGCTAAATAAATAAATAAATAAATAAATAAATAAATAAATAAAATTAACAACATTATTATTAATTAAACAATATATATATATAAATCAATAAATAATATTACCTTTATGTCATGTTCATCAATTTCAATTGAATCATCTTTACTATCATTCATAGATTTATCTTTTGAATTGTCAAGATTATTTAAATCACTTTCATTACCCGAGTCATCTTTACCAAATAAATTATCCATTATTTATTTAATTAATTAACTATATTGTTTATTATAAATATTTTGTATATTTGTTGTTGTTATCAGTTGTTATTGTTGTATTTTAATTTCATAACCTATAAATAAATACGAGTTGTTGACAATTGAAAATTCACCTTGTTGTTTTTTTTTTTTCATCAAACTATAGTAAATTTATTAAACTATAGCTAAAATTCGTGGACCAATGGTAATTCGCTGACGTTAACTTATTTTTTAACCAATCATAATACGACAGCTGGGATTCCAGAAGTATAATTTTTTTGACAGGAAAATCCAACGTGGTATAAATAAAGTCGTCAAAATTTTGTGAGGTTTACATATATATTGTAACGTCGACAAAAAAAAAATAATTAAAAAACAACTGTTGTTATTTATTCTTGTGCCAAATACTTAAATATTTTAACTATTTAAATTTACATATAATAATTCAGTAAGTACTTTTTTAAATTATTTTTGCCGGTTATCGAGTTTAGCTTGTTCTTGGAAATTATAACCTTAGATAATTGTTTTATCAATAAAATTTGTTAATATTAAATTTTTTTATTAATTTTTTATATGGCTTATTGATATTTTAAAATGTATTTAAATCAATTTATAATTATTTTCATATTTTTCCATTGACAATACTCTTTATTTTTTTATTTTTTTTATTTCTAGAATTTTCCATGACAGTAGGTTGCAATTTGCAAATAGATAAAACACAAAATTAATAATCTTTTTGAAAGCTGTTGGTTTAATGTTTGTTTGTTTTTTTAAATTATTAATTAATTGTTTCTTTTTGTAGGCATACTACATCATCATGTGGCAAATAAAATTAATGTCTCTTTTTTTAATCTTGGGATTTGGTTTGTCAGTATCTGCACTGAAAGAAGGCGAATGTGAAGGTAATTAATTTATTTAAATATATTTTTCATCTTCTATAAATTATTAATTATTAATTATATTATTATTTTAGTTTGCCGAGCAACTGTTGAAAAATTTTCAAAATCACTCAGTAGTGATGTAAAATCAGACTTTAATAAAATTGAAAGTGAATTTAAAAAATTTTGTAAAGAAACAAAAGCTAATTCAAAGGAAAATCGTTTTGTAAGTTGTAATTTTTATTAAAATCAAATACTGTTATTGTTTATTTAATTATCAACCAATCAATTGATAATTATTTCTATTTTCTTTTTTTTTTTTTTTTTTTTTTNTTTTTTTTTTTTTTTTTTGTTAAATAAATATACAGTGCTATTATTTGGGTGGATCAAGTGATTCAGCAACTGGTATTCTTGGTGAATTGAGCAAACCTTTATCACGTCATTATCCAGTTGAAAAAATTTGTGAAGGATTAAAAAAGAAAGATACACAAATTTGTGATCTTCGATTTGGTAATTATAATATTTATTTATTTTTATTTATCCAATAGCTAATTTGCATTTTTTTTTTTTATTTTTTCTTTTAAACAGAAAAACAAATTGATTTGGAAAAAGTTGATTTAAAAAAACTTAAAGTTCGTGATTTAAAAAAAATTTTAAATGACTGGGATGAAAATTGTGACGGTTGTATTGAAAAATCTGATTTTATCAAAAGAATTGAAGAACTTAAACCAAAATACTCAACTTCCAAAAAAAGTGAACTTTAAAAAATACAAAAATAATAATTAACAATAACAATTTATACATTATTTTTTATTAAAAAAAGATAACAAATTTTTTTGTTTCTTTTTTCATTCATATATTTGTCAAATCATCTAGATATTTTTAAATAATTTATCTCATTACCATATTTTATAGTCGCCAAGTATGAAAGGAAGTACGAAAGAAGTGAGTAAAAAATAAATCATGTAAATCCAACTTTGTTTTTTTTTTTTTAAATAAACAAAGAAAAAAAAAAAAAAAAAAATCCAGTGCTTTTAATTAAATTAAAAATACCATTTATATTTTTATTATTATTATTAAAAAAATATTAATTACATGATGGTAATTTGCTCCATTTTCCATTAGCCATACAAGTAATTTTTTTGATGAAATTATTATGTTGACATTTGAATGTCAATTGTTCTTGATAAAGATATGATTTACCACTAAGTGTAATGTTACTAGAAACACTTGGTTTACCACATGAAATACGTGGACATCTTCCTTGTATTATTGACCATTTACCACTGTCAAGACACTCGGATGTACCTTGACCAACAAGTCTATGTCCAGGCAAACATTTGTACTGTATAATTTTTCCAATTTGATAATTACCATTGGCAATAGTTTCAGCATTTTGAAGTTTTAATGGATCTGTACAATTTCCTGGTCGACAAAGTGCAAAACCAGACCAGAGTCCAGTTGACATACATGTTGATACATCAACACCCTCAAGTATAAATCCATTTTTACATTTATACTCGACAGTTGAATTAATTTTCCATATTGTTGTTTCTTTATTAACACTACTATTATTTTTATCAATTAAAATGACATTTGTTGACAGTATCGGTGGTTGACATGTTACACCACTACACAAATTCTCTATCACTAATAATTCTTTTAATTCTTCATCATTTAAATGAATATCTTGTAACATCCAATTACCATTTTCATCACAAATCCATATTATTTCATGATATTTTTTTATCAAACCATTTGTTAAATTAAATACAAAGTTATTATCTTTATTAACACAATGAAGAATTAATTTGTCATTATATTTATCACCAATAATTTCAAGTCTATAATTATTCAAATTATTATTATTATTAATATTTGATTTTGCAACAAATAATCCAGCAATTTTATGACTCGTTATATTTTGACATTTTTTAATAACACATATTGATATTTCTTGTGACCATTTTTCTGTTTCTTCACAGTATATATTTGTATTATTTTGTAATTCATAGCCATCATGACATTTAATTTTTAGTTTTTTACCTGGTACTGTTTCTTCAGGTATATTTTTAATAATTCCATTTTTAATATTTGGCAATGGACATCGTAAAGCTATACAATCTGGTATTGAACCAATCCAACTTCCATTTTCATGACATTTTAAGTACTCATACTCTGATTGATTATCATCAACATCAAATTTAAATCCATTGTCACAAAAAATTTCTAAAATATCATTAAATTCATATACATCAAGTGGTTTTTCTGTTAAATCAAGACTAATATTTATTGATGAATGAGATGGTATTTTTGGTGTCAAACAACCAACTGGATAACAAATTGGTTTATCAAAATTCCATTGACCACTTTCATTGCAAATTAATATATTATTACCAATTAATTTAAATCCCGTATGACAATTAAATTCAATACTTGATCCAGCTTGAATTATTTTTAAATTCTCACTGTCATCATTAGCCATCAATTGTTCATCAATTATTTTAATTTCACCATTATCAATCATTCCAATGTCATTACAAATAACACCAATACAAAATGGTGATTTACCACTCCAATTACCATCATCATTACACACTCTGCTATAATTACCATAAATATTAAAACCTTCATCACAACTGTATGTTATCAAATCATCATGATAAAATGATTGTCCATTTATTTGACCATTATTAATTAATTCTGGATAACCACAATAAATTTTTTGACAAATAATATCATCATAGCTTTCCCAGCTACCATTTTTAAGACATTTTTTTTTATAATGCTTATAATTATCATTATTATATGCAATTTTATAGCCAGTTTGACAAGAAATATGTAATTCTGATTTATCATTAGTTACATTGATGATAAAATTTAATGGATAATTTAATGGTATCAAACAATCATGACAAAATGTACTTTTTAATAATTTAATATTTCCTTTGATAAATTTTTTAATTGATGACCATGGTATCAATGTACCATAATAATTATCACAAGTATTTGTGAGATATTTAATTTTTTCATCATCCAATGTTGTATTAAAAATATCAAGAAGTGTTATGTTACCAATAAATGATTCTGATGATGAAAATTTACCATTTAAATTATCTTGTTCTTGTCCAATGACAATACTACCATTAGCTTGTATTTTTTGATCTTTTAAAAAATTAATTCCACTCTCACGAATAATACCATTGACATAAATAAACCAGGTGCCCCTTGATGATTCCCAAGTAACACATAAAAAATACCATTGTCCATTGTTTAATGTAATATCAGTTATAATACGTTGACCTTTTATATAAAGCACTAGACCATTATAGTCAGTAAGTGTTATTTCATTGTCTTGATTATAAGTTGCATATGAAAAAATAGTACCATAATTAAATTTATCAATTGATTGAAGCCACAGGCAAATTGTAAATTCAGTTAAATTATATTTTGGACCAGGTATCAATACGTAATCTGTTATTCCAGGTTTATTAAAATTTATTAAATAATTAGACGTTAGTTTTTCTTGACAATTAATACCATCAAAAGCTAATTGACATTGACATGTATAATTATGCAAATTATTTAAACAAATACCATTATTTTGACATGGTAATTTTTTACAATGATTTATTTTAATTGTACAATCATCACCTTCATAACCCAATGGACACTCACATTTGTAACTATTTATTGTTGTTTTTTGATCCATAATATTAATACAAATTGCATTTGAATGACATGGTAACCAATCACAAGGTAATAATTCACAATGACGACCTAATGATCCAGGTTTACATTGACAATACCAGGTTCCATTTATTGTTGTTAGACATGTTGAGCCTTGTTCACAAATACCAGCTTGACAAGGATTCAATGGAATTTCACAATTTTCACCAGTAAAATCATCAGTACAATTACAAAAAAAATCATTATCACTACTGATACAAGTGGCATTGTTTAAGCATGGATTTGATGTACATTCATCAATATAAATTTCACAATTATCACCAGAATAATTGTTTTTACATTTACAAGTATAATAATTATTTAAATTATTATTTTCACGTGGTATACAAGTACCTTCATTTAGACAAGGTGATGAATCACAGTAATTACGTAACTTTTCACATCTAGAGCCAATAAATCTATCAGAACATTCACAAGAAAATCCAGAATACTCATTGATGCATTTTCCATTATTTAGACATGATTCTAAATGACAAAAATTTATATTTTCAATTGGAATACAATGCTGAATACTTGTTGATCCACGATATAATGTTGTTGTTTTTTTTGGACATGATTGACATTGATATTTACCATAATTTGATTGATAAAAACCAATGTCACACATGTGACATGGTTCCATTGAATATTTTTGTTCTTTGTGATATTTTTTTCTTGAATATTTACCTGGTTGACATATTTCAATACAATCATTTTTATTTGCTGAACGTGTACGTTTTGTTGACATTTTATTTGGACATTTTTGACAAATTATTGATGATGTTTTATCCTGATACTCTGATAATGAACATGCTTGACAAATATTTTTTGTTAAATTATGAAATGTACCAGCTTGACATTTAATACATTTATTTTTTTTCATTATTTTACCTTTTTCACAAATTTTTTTAATATCATTGTCAAATATAATTTTTAAATTTAATGTTACATTTGTAAAATTTAATTTATCATTTTTAATCATTGAATTTAATTCACTGTGTAATAATTCATTTTTATTATTATTATCTGATGATATTTTTGTTAATAATTTAAATTTTATTTCAATAATTTTATTATTATCATTATTTAATATTTTTGTATTATTATATTGATTTGTTGTTAATCTTTTATTTCTTATTTTTTTTATTAGAGAACAATTGAAAAGTTGACTATTTGATGATTGACAATCAACTCCATTTTTTTTACATAAATTTATTAGCTCTTTTTTAATATCATAATTAACATGATTATTTAACTTTTCATCATGACAAATTGAATTATTTTTTGAGTCTAAATAAATACTTCCACCAAATTCAAATGACGTTGGATATTCGATCCGTGAACAAGATGTTGTATGAGAATTATTCCAAGCTGTTTTTGTATCACAAGTAAGTATTATTTCTTCATTGTCAATTGGATTATCAAAAATATATCCCTCATTGCATTTAACAACACATTTAATTATTCCATCATCATTTTCATGACAATTTGTTTGTCCATTTGAAATAACTGGATATTTTTTACAACTATTTTCAACAGTTATATTTATAATGCAATTTATTTTATTATCACTCGAGTCTATTGCATTATAAATAATTTGAGTATGTCCAATTGGAAAAAAACTATCAAGCTCATAATTTTTTTTTACCAGTACTTTTTTTTCTGAATTATCATAAAATCTTGGCTCATCCCAAGTGACATTTTCAGCACCTTTTGAATTTGTACTTTGAAAAATTGGTGGATCTTTACAGTCTTCAATTGTTGGTGGTTCTTTATCAATTGTTGTGATGATAAATCTACACTTGGCTCTATTGCCACTTGTATCTTGAGCAATATATGTTATTGTATGAAAACCAATTTTTGATTTCCAAGGTAATACTAAATGTGGTTTTATCCATATACTTGGTTCTTTTCCAGAATTATCAGTTGCTGTTGGTGTTAACCATGTTGGAAGTGAATATTTTTTCCCATCAATTGTTTTCCATACTGAATTATTTGGGCATACAATTACTGGTGGTACTTTATCAATACATTGATTGATAACTTTTCGATGACTCCATAGACCACGATTACCACCACATTTTCTTTTAGCTGGTCCTTCAAGACTAAAACCATTTAAACAAGTTATCGTACAATTTGTACCAAAATTTAATTTTTTATTTCCAGTACAAATTTCTGGTATTATTTTACTATTTTCAAATGGTTTTAATGGTTCACATTTAATTTGTTTACAGCTAACTTTTAAACCATCCCAACGTGATACTGGAAGACAATTTCTAAATTTACTTCCAAGAAGTTGATAGCCATGATCACATTTAAATTTACACTGTGTATCAATTGGAAATGCCAATGATTCAGAATTTGTTATTTCAATATTATAATTATTATTATCATCATCATGTTGACATTCAATTTGACCATGTGTTGGTGCACGAATAATTGGACATGTTTTTACTAAATAAATATATAGAAAAAAAATGATTTTTAATTATTATTAATAATAATAATTTTAAAAAATAACTTACAAAGACATTGAGTTTCAATTCCTGACCATGTTCCATCAATTCGACAAAGTTTTATGCTATTACCAACAAGACGAAAGCCAATTTTACATCTTAATCCACAAGCAGCATTAACAGCATTATTACAATTTGATTTAACTAAATAACCATTTTCTGGTATTATTAATTTTGGACATGTTATTGCTATTGATAAATCATCAAATTAATTATATATTAAAATATGTATTAAGTGTTATTTTTTGTTGATGTATAAAGAAACTTACCTTCACAGTTGGATCCATTTGTTGTATATCCAAAACCACATACACAATCATCAACAGAAATTGCTGGTATATTTAAAGTAACATGATTGACATTGGGACAAGAAACACAATGTTCTGATGAATCTCCAGATATTTCTACTTGGCCATATGTACCATTTGGACATGCTAAAACAAAATTAATATGCTATTTTGTTTTTTTTTTTATTCAATTTTAGATATTTCATATTTTTTTTTCTCACGATGACAAGAGCCTTGTAGACCAGATCCATAATAACCAGTTGGACAAAGACAAGCTAAATGACCACTTGTACTACCACAAGTACAATCTGCTATTTTATCACAACAATCATCAATTGTTTTATTATTATTATTATCAACAACATTTAAAGAACTACAAAGTTGTTGACATGATTTTTTAGATTTTAAACGAATATATTTTCCTACTTGAAGATCTAAAAAGATGATAAAAAAAAAAATCATTTAAATAATCAGCTTGATAAGATAAAATATAAATATAAATTTACCATGATGAAGTGCATGATGTGCCAATACTTGAAATTCTTTAAAACTATCAAGAAAATAACTGTGTGTATGTCTAGGTTGAGTTGATATATAATCAAGCTCTTCAACATTACCAGTTCTTATGCCAAATGTTAATATTGTTGTACCAATATTTTTTAATAATATTGATACTGGTTTTGGATCACCACCATTACTAAATCCATCAGTTATTAAAAATACAACTTTTTTTGCTTTTTCACGACTATTTTTTAATATTTTCTTGATAATATAAATAATATTATAATTAATAAATATATCTATATATTTTTATAATTATTAAAATACTTACAAGTGTTTCTAAAAGTGCACCACGTGTATATGTTGAACCACCAGTATAATTAATATTATTTAATTCTTCATTTAATAATGTACATTTATTACCATGATAATTATTTTTACTTATTTGATCAATATTTTTAATAATCATTCTTTTACCAGCAAATGTTATTATGGCTATTTTTGTTGATGTATCATCAATACTTAAATCTGATAATACTTTTCTTACAAAATTTAATTCACTTTGAAAATTATCATAGCCAACTGATGATGATGCATCAATTAAAAAAACAATATCCATCTGTTAATGAATTATTATTTATTATTTATTAGCTTATAAATTTAAGACTATATTTTATTTTTTATTTATTTACCATATCTGAGTCATTACGAAAATTATCAATATGATTTCTCAATGAATTTGATAAAATATTAATTTTTTGAAAATTATAATTATCATTATTTTTCATTGTTTTTAAATATCTTTTAAATGGTTTATTATTTTTTATTTTTTCACTTCCTGTTTGATAATAATCAGTGGTATCATTTGACTGCAAATTATCATCATAAAAACATGATAAATTTTTAATGTTAAATATTATTAATAATAATAATAATATTAATAAATAATGTGACATTTTATTTATCAATTTATTAATTATAATATTGATATTTATTAATTATTATTCTCAGTGTTTGACACAGTTCTATGAATATATTTAACTGTGGCCACTCATCAGAGTACTTGGCTATCGCAATGAGATAGCAACACCAATAAAAACAAGACAGGATAACAGTGTTGCTCTTTGTTCATTTAAATCATTTAATTATATATGAAAAAAAATAAAAAAATCAAATATAAAATAACAATATTAATTTAAGTATATAATTATAATTTTTTATTTAAATTTCTAGATAGTAATTTTTAATTTTCAATAGAAAAAATGTTTCGATAATTTATACCACGTGGTAAAATAAAAATAATAAAAGAATGTGTATCCATGTGTTTAGAAAACGAGTGATGAATGAACATGAATATATTTTTGACCTGAACTTGGGAGAAGGATACACATTTAGACTGAAAAAATAAGAAGAAAAAAAAACAGACAAAAAAAAAAAAAAAAAAAANAAAAAAAAAAAAAAAAAAAAAAAAAAAAAAAAAAAAACATAAGCTCCACAAGTGTTGCCTGACTGGATTTATTCTACAAACAGCAACTGATACACTTGGAATTTATTTTTCTTAAATTGTTTTAATACTGCTTAACTATAATTATGAATTTTATATTTTTAATTTGCATTATTTGGTGTTGTTGTGTTGATGTAATGAGTTTATCATATAAACGTAATTTACAAAATATCATGTCAAGAAATGTGCAAAATGATGAACTTGAACATTGTGCATCTGTTGATTTTATCATGGGACAACTTGGAATTGTCAATGTATTGGCATTTCTTGATGGCACATGGCCATTCAGTTACAAACAAGCTACTATGTAAGTACTATAATTAAATTTAAATTTTATTTTACAACAATAATCTAATTTACTATTTTATTTTTTTTGTTTTGTTTCTATAAAAGGTTGAAACAACTTAAAGATCGTTTAGAAAAATCTGGTTTTCCTGATGCACTTTTTTTTGTTATAACACCCATGTCAATTGACAATAATAAAGATGATAATAATATTGAAACTGAAGCATGGGAATATGTCTCACCAGATGAAGCTATGGAAATATCATCAGGTTTATTAAATTATAAATCAATTAAAGAAATAATACCATCTGATATGATATTAATTAAAGACAATGATGAATTAAATATATGGAAAAAATTAAAAGGTACTCGTGATCAAATTATGGTGATTGATCGTTGTGGCAGATTAGCATATAAAGTTATTGTACCATGGAGTATTTTACATTTACCTTATGTTAAAGCAGCAATAGTATCAACGCATAATGACAATCCATGTGGTGTTTGTAATACATATGGAAAAATAATTGAATATGATCCAGAATTACCAATTGATAATGATGAATCACTTGTTAATAGTAATCTCATTGAAGTGACATCACAATTACCAGTTGTTGTTGATGAAGATATTACAATGTCAAATATTCCAGATGAAAAAATTATAAATAATGATAAATTTGTATTACCAGAGTTGAAAATAATTATGCATGCACCACATTATCATGATCATAGTGGTGATGGTAATGATGATAATTCAAAAAATGATTATCTAGTTCTTAAAACAGGTGATATTAATTATCATGGTCATCTTGATAATAATGAAAATTTAATAACAAAAAGTAATATTATCAATGAAAATATTATTTTTGATAAAGATGAGGGTCCTGGTTTGTATGGTGAAGTTGTAGACTTTTGGCGTGATGAAATTGATGCTGATGTTGATCAAACAGTTACTGAAAATATTGAAATTAATAATTCAATTGATAGTGTTACAAATATACCAGAGTACACTGTTGAAGATGAAGAATCACAAAGTAAAATGATTGCACATTATAGTCGTCTTTTACCATGGATTAATTATATCTTGAAAAATTAAATTATTAAAATTAATTGTAGTATTTTTTAGATTGAAGAATTATTTATTGTAAACTAAAAATAATTTATTTATATTTTTGCAAATAATAAAAATATAAAATATAAAGTTTAATGGTTATTTTGTTTTGTTTTGTTTTTAGATGAATAATAATTAAATTAGCTTATGATTTTCATCATGGTAATCAGAATCATCATCATCATCATCATCGTCATCATCATCAGAGTCAAGTATTTCATTATTATTTTTCATTTTCATTATTGTTATTTGTGATTTTTTTTCTTGTTCATCATCAGATCCATCAGATTGTGTTGAACTTAATGAAGAACTTGAATCACTGCTGCTTGAACTGTCACTATCTGTTGATGAATCACTATCAGAATCTGAATCACTAGAATCACTTGAATCACTTGAATCACTTGTACAACTAAAACAATAAATAATAAATTATAATAATAATTATTTAAATTAAATTTTCATGAAAATAAATAAATATTTACCTATTATTTTTTACGTCATCATTGTTTATGACAATATTATTTATGTCATTTGTCATATTATGAATTTGATTTTCAATAATAAGATTATTTTCTTTATTTTTATTTTCTTCATCTTCTTTTATACATGACCATGCAGCTGCTTCTAATTCAACAATTTGTAAATCCATATCTTCTTTTTTTGGTATAATATTATCAAGACTTGTATCAATTGATTCAATAATTTTATCTGGTATTTTTTGTAGCCAAATTAAATAATCTCTTATGTATAATTGATTTAAAATATATCTTGGTTCAAATGAATTATTAAATAATTCATAAATTTCACAAAAACGTTTTATTATTAATTTTTTTCCAAGTTTTATAATTTTTTTAACATCATCAAGTATCATCATTGACAATGTCCAGTGTCTAAAACGTTGAAAACAAAGTGATCTTCTCATACATGTATTTACAACTTCTTTAATATTTGTATAATTATTAAACCATGATAATGTTGCACTTAATTTATTAATATTAAAACTACTTTCAGCAGTATTTTCATCAAGTGTTGTTCTATGATTATAACAACTGCTAAATAATATATCAACAATACCAAATAATGCATTTTGAATTTCATTATCATCAAGTATAAATTCTTTATTTGGTAATTCTTTAAGTATATCTAATTCTTTACTTGTAAAATTTATATTTTCTTTAGTTAAATCATACCAAAATGGCTTAAATGTTAAACTCAATTCAAGTTCATCAATTGGATCAAATAAATCAGCAAGATAATGTTCATCTTCAAATTTATTTGTTTCATCATTGACTCTTAGTGTTTTACGTTCATTCATTGGTGTTGTATCTGGTGATGGTAAATCAACAACATCTGTTAACCAACCTGGATCAAATGCTGATAATGCTCCACTTATTTTATTAGCAAAACCATATTTTGGAGCATTTAATGATGATACTATTATATTTGAAGCAACAGATTGTGGAAAATGCCATTCATTATCATCATTATTTGTATTTTGATCATTAGTTGATATATTTTGAGCTACTGGATTACCAATAACTTCAATAATTGGTCCAACATTTGGAACTTTTTCTTTACGTGGTGCTAATAATGTTGTTATCATGTCTAAATTATCAAAATATTCACCAGCTTTAACTTTTGGAAATTTTAATAAAAATGTACCAGTGTCACAATCATATGAACCAGATGCAAAATCATTTTCAATTATTTCACCAGGTAAATTTAATCTGTAATAATTTATTATATTAATAAAACAATTTTTACTACATTGTGTTATTTATAGGTATAGTTTTTTTTTTTTAATTTTTTTATTTACCTCAAATAGAATGGTGGTGATGAAAAATAAAATTCTGTTGCTTCAACAGATATTTCAGTTTCTTTAATATTTGCATAACGTGCATAAATTTTAATTGTAATGTCATTATCAGTTTGTGACAATTCAAATTGTGGTGTCAACATTTTTTTTATTAATTAATTGTTTATTAAAAAATGCTTTTCTTGAACTCTCTCTTTAACATGTGTTTTTTTTTTTTTTTTTGTTCTCTCTTCCTGAAGATGGTGTAGAGATTAGTAGAGATTTTTTTTACCGATTTTAATTAACCTAGCCTAACCTTCCCACTCTCTCTTTTGGTGTGTGGGGGGATAAAAAAAAATAGAGAGAACGAGAGAGAAAAAAAAAAAAATGTATTTCAAAAACCATGTGTTGATGGTTGGTTAAATTGGTTATGTATTTTATAATTTGAACACAATTTATCTGTTATTAAAAACAAAAATAAAATAATTAAAAATAAAAAATGACGTTTAGATCAGGTATGCCTTTAAAGGCATCAGCAAAACATCATGCTCTAAATACTTTGACATTTTTAATGCACACAGCAGATGAAATAAGAAAATTGAGTGTTGTTGAAATAACAACACCACAATCATTTAATATCTTAGGTCATCCTTATAATAATGGACTTTATGATCCACGAATGGGTAAGATAATAGCTACATTAAATAAATAAATAAATAATAAATTTAATTTGATAAAAAAAATAATAATTAAAATTTTTTATCACAACAGGTCCAATAAGTGATAAATCAGATCCATGTGGTACATGTGGTAAAAATATCACACAATGTACTGGTCATTTTGGTAGTATTGAATTACCTTTACCAGTTGTTAATGCATTATTTTATAAACAATATACAACAATAATAAAATTAAGTTGTTTAGAATGTTGTACAATTCAATTACCATTAAAAACAAAAGAAAAAATTATTGAAGATATGAAAAATGTAAATGAAAATTCATTTTTAGAAGTTGATGAGTTACAAAAAACAATTGATTCATTATTATCATCATCAATAACATTACATAAATTAAATACATGTATTAATAAAACATGTGGTAAATCATTTGAAAAAGCATATGTCAGTAGAAATAAAATATTAATAAGTAAATATGATAATAATAAAGATGATAATGATAATGTTAATGATAGTAAAACAAGTAAAAAAAAATTATTAACACCAAAAGAAGGAAAAAATATATTACGTAAAATATGGATAAATGATTGTGAAACATTAAAATTAATATTACCATGTTTTAAATTTGTTGAACTTGATAATCCAACAGATATATTTTTTAATGATGTTGTTGCTGTATTACCACCAACAGTACGTCCAACAAATTATGTTGATGGACAAATGATTGAACATCCACAAACTTTAATATACAAATCAATAATGGAAGATTGTTTAATATTACGTAATATTATTAAAGTTATACAAGATAAAGATACAAGTAAATTATCAGATGAAAATATAACATTATTTGATAAACTAGTTGGTAATACATCAACTGAAAAATTAAATATTGCATGGGAATCATTACAATCAAATGTTGATCATTTAATGGATCGTAATATAAATACAACTCATGATTCAGCAAATGTACAAGGTATTAAACAAATAATTGAAAAAAAAGCTGGTATAATACGTATGCATATGATGGGTAAACGTGTTAATTTTGCTGCACGTTCAGTTATAACACCAGATCCAAATTTAAATATTGATGAAATTGGTATACCAGAAGCATTTGCATTAAAATTAACATATCCAGTACCAGTTACAACATGGAATTGTGTTGAATTACGTAAATTAATAATGAATGGACCAAATATATATCCTGGTGCTGTTATGATTGAAGATGAATTTGGTTTTGTTAAACGTTTAAATCCAAATGATAATGTATCACGTGAAGCAATATCAAAAAGATTATTAACACCTGGTGAAAAAATTGATAAATATTTTGATGGTATTAAAATAGTACATCGTCATTTACAAAATGGTGATATATTATTATTAAATCGTCAACCAACATTACATAGACCAAGTTTAATGGCACATAAAGCAAGAATATTAAAAGGTGAAAAAACAATACGTATGCATTATTCAAATTGTAAATCATATAATGCTGATTTTGATGGTGATGAAATGAATGTACATTTTCCACAAGGTGAATTAGCACGTAGTGAAGGTTATAATATTGCAAATGTATCAAATAATTATCTTGTACCAAAAGATGGTACACCACTTGGTGGTTTAATTCAAGATCATGTTATATCTGGTGTTAAATTAACAGTACGTGGTCAATTTTTTTCACGTGAAGATTATTTTCAACTTGTTTATGCTGGTTTATCTGATCATCGTGGTGATATTATAACATTACCACCAACAATATTAAAACCAATACAATTATGGTCTGGTAAACAAATTGTATCAACAGTTATTATTAATTTAATACCAAAAAATAAAGCTAAAATTAATTTAATTGCTGGTACTAAAATTAGTGAAAAAGATTGGCAAATTGAAAAACCAAGAAAATGGAAATGTGGCAATGAATTTAATGACAGTAAAATAATGTCAGAAGCACAAGTTATCATTAGAAATGGTGAATTATTATCTGGTGTATTAGATAAAACACATTATGGTGCAACAACATATGGTCTTGTACATTGTACATATGAACTTTATGGTGGTACATGCTCAAGTCGTATGTTATCATCATTTGGTAAATTATTTTTAGCACATTTACAAATAACTGGTTTTACACTTGGTATACATGATATTCTTCTTGTTCCTGAAATTGAAAAATATCGTCGTAAACAAATTAAAAAATATCGTCAAATTGGTGATAAAATACAAAAAGATATATTAGAATTATCTGATGATAATAATTTAACACATGCAGAAATTATTGAAAAAATTGAAGAATCATATTCAACAAATTCAAAATTTCGTTCAATTGTTGATTCAAAATATAAAGAACATTTAAGTCCATTTACTGGTGATATGAATAATATATGTGTTAAAAATGGTTTATTAAAAAAATTTCCATCAAATAATTTACAATTAATGGTACAATCTGGTGCAAAAGGTTCAACAGTTAATACAATGCAAATATCTGGTCATTTAGGACAAATTGAGCTTGAAGGTAAAAGACCACCATTAATGATTAGTGGTAGAAGTTTACCAAGTTTTGCACCATATGATTCATCACCAAGAGCTGGTGGTTTTATTGATGGTAGATTTATGACTGGTATTGAACCACAAGAATTTTTTTTTCATTGTATGGCTGGACGTGAGGGTCTCATTGATACTGCTGTTAAAACAAGTCGTTCTGGTTATCTTCAACGTTGTTGTGTTAAACATCTTGAGGGTATTACTGTACAATATGATTCATCAGTACGTGATTTTGATGGTTCATTAATACAATTATTATATGGTGAAGATGGTCTTGATATTGGTGCATCAAAATTTTTGACAAAACAACAAATTGATTTTTTGGCAAATAATAAAAATGCTATACTTGGTGGACAAGATAATATTATTGATAATATTAAAGATGAAAAATTAAATGAACGTCTTGAATTACTTGTTGATGATTATATAAAAAATAATAATAAAAAACTTTATAATAATAATATGATTAATAAAAATGATTTACGTAATATATTATTAGTTAAATGTGTTAAAGCAATGTGTCCACCAGGTGAATCTGTTGGTTTATTAGCAGCACAATCAATTGGTGAACCATCAACACAAATGACATTAAATACATTTCATTTTGCTGGTCGTGGTGAAATGAATGTCACACTTGGTATACCAAGATTACGTGAAATATTAATGACTGCTTCGAAAAATATTAAAACACCAAGTATGGAAATACCATTTAAAAATAATATTGAAAAATTTGATAAAAAATCAAATAAATTAAAAATTAAATTAACTAAATGTGTACTTAGTGATATACTTAAAGAAATTAATATTGAAAGAAAATTATCAAAATATCCAGAAAGACAACTTGAGTATCAATTAGAAATGATATTTTTACCACATAAATATTATAAACATAAATTTTTTATAACATCATATGATGCATTAATTAAAACTGAAGAACAATTTTATCATTATTTTTTTAAGGAATTAAAAAAAATAATATCTGCTGAGGATAAATCATTAATTAAAATTGATACAGTTAAAAAAGATAATGATAAAAAAAAAGATGCATCACTTGATGATGATAATGATGATGATGATGATAATTATGATCCAAATAAAACAAAAAAACATGCTTATGGTGAATCACATATATCATCTGATGAGGATGATGATGATGATGCTGCTGGTGATGATGATGCAACAGCATCAAAAAAAAAATCAAAACGTCAAGAAAATCAAGAATACGATGATGATGATTCTGAAGATGATAATAAAGATGATGATAATAATAATAATGATAATGAAAATGATGATAATGTCAATGATAATGAAAATATTAAAAAAGAAAAAACACAAAATGATAATAATGATAAAAATGATAATGATGATAATGATGAAGTTAAATTAATATCTAAAAAGAAAAAAAAAAATGAATTAAAATCACGTAAACAAGATGTTATAGAAAGTTCTGATTATGCACATGATTATATTTATGATGAAAATAAATCACTTTGGTCAAAATTTACATTTAAACTTGATTTAAAATTATTAAAAACAGATTTAACAACAGCAATACGTACAGCTGCTAATAAAACAATTTTATGGGAAGTTAAAGAAATAAAACGTGCATTTATATATAAAAATGATGAAAAAAAAAATGAATTATTATTAAAAACAGATGGTATTAATATAAATGAAATGTATAAATATCGTGTTATACTTGATATCAATAGACTCTATTCAAATGACATATACAAAATATCACAAACTTATGGTATTGAAGCAGCAACAAATATTATATTTCAAGAAGTTAAAAATGTATTTAAATTATATGGTATTACTGTTGATTCACGTCATTTATCATTAATTGCTGATTACATGACATTTGATGGAACATTTAAACCACTAAGTCGTGCTGGTATGGAAAACTCAACATCACCATTGTTGCAAATGAGTTTTGAAAGTTCAGTTGTTTTTTTGAAAGATGCAACAATAAAAGGTAATTTTTTTTTTTTTTTATTTAAATTTTCATTATCAGTTTATTTTTTTTAAATAATTAATTAATTAATTAAATTTTTTTTTTTTTTTAGCTAAAACTGATGACTTGGTATCACCATCGAGTCGTTTGATGATTGGTCAACCATGTAAAAGTGGTACTGGATGCTTTGATCTACATCTCAAAATACCAGCAATGAAAACATCAACATCATTGGCATAAAAAATATAATTATCATTTGTATTGTATTCATGTGAAAATTTTTAATAATAAAATAATATCAGCAAAGTATTTAATTTAACGTATATTGTTTATTTTATTTTTTTATATTAATACAAGCATTTTAACAAATGAAAGGGTGCAGTCGATGCAAAATATTAATAATTTAATAATCAAACTTGAAATGCCATAAGTAAAAAATAAAAAAAAATACAACATTTTTGTTGAAATTAACGAAAAAAAAAAAAAAAAATGACTGCTAGGTTTATTTTTATTTATTTATTTTTTTTTTTTGAAAAACTTTAATGTTTATATTTTGTGATGTCTTTGTTTATTTTGTTGGTAAAAATATTTAACATTTTGAACTGCAAATAATATTTTTTTTTTCTTTTGTAGTTCAATAAAGGCCGACTGTTGATTTATAAATTGTTTTTCATAAATTATTGATATTTTTGGATTGAATCTTTGAGCTTTTCAAGACTTGCACCAGCAAATTGATGTACCTGAACATAAAAATAAATAATTAATATATAATATAGAGTTTATAAATAAATAAATAAATAAATAAATAAATAAATAAATAAATATTGTCAACTTACAACTTGATTGTTTTTAATAAAAACAAATGTTGGCATGCTTGAAATTTCATATTTGATTGCAATTTCTTCGTTATCATCAACATCAACTTTAAGGAAAACAACATTTGTATTTTCCTTTGAAAGTTCTTCGTATTTTGGTGCAATCATTTTACATGGTCCACACCATGTTGCAAAAAAATCAATGACAATCAATTTGTCACCAGCTTCAGCAATGATTTTTTCCAAACTTGGCTATAAAATTAAAATTAAATTATTAAAAAATTCATGACAACATTATAAATAAAATAATCATTATATTTTTTATCATTTATGATAATAATACAAAATTTAAGATAACAAGGATAAAAAAAAAAAAAAAAAGTCTAAATTTATTCAAGCAATTTGTCATCTTCCTGCTGCAATGAATTGATAAATTATATTATTTTTTAATTACTCATTTATTTTTTTAATAAAAGAATGAGGAAATTGTTAGTTCCTGTAACCTTCTAGATATTTGTATTTAATCATCAGCAAAATAAAAAAAAAGTAAGATTATAAATTAAAAAAAAAAATACTGAAATAACTGTGACATGACCGATCGATTAGTGACAGAGTAACACGTAGTATGTCCAACTCCATACTTATTTCATAATCATTACTATCAAGGCCAGCTGTATTCTCATTTCTCATCAGCATGACTGACGACTGTTTCAAGAGAAAATTAAAATGACGCACCAACCACGCCATGATATCCTAAACCGCGTCAGCCTATCGACGCCATCATCATCATCACCAAGTCCAAAAAATACACAAATATTTATCTTTTTTTTTTCCTCAATTTATTTTTATATCTTTCAATCTATTATGAAAATTTACCGGAAAAAAATTAACAACAATTATTTCAACAATAAACAAACTACATTATTATTTATTAATTAAAAATTTTAAGTCTAAAATTTATCATGGCGTGTTGGTTACAATTCTCTTAATCACGTGTACAATATTTTTTTTTTTTTTATTTACTTTTTCTTTTTTTGCTCAAAAATTAAAATAAAATAGCTTTATTATTTTAATGATATGTATAATAATTTTTGTACTTACGAGTCCTTCAATAACTTGCACCATTTTTGATGATATTTAATTTCAAATAACTTTGAAAAATAAATTAAACTTTGAGATAATGTCGAGTGATGTGCTTTGCGACAAACTGGGCGTTGAATTGAGGTGGAATTTAGTTTTTACTTTGAGTTGAACTGCCGGTTATTTGAATGTGTTGGTGATTTTAATAAGAAAATCAATTGGTTTGTTTCATCAGTGTGAGTAATATTTTTTTTTTTCTCTCTCTCTTTCTCTCGCATTTAAATACGAGTTTAATTTTCAGGATAAAGTGAGCAAAAAGTTGGGGATTGCTTCAATTGAGCCGACAATTTACGAAAATTACCGAAGATATTATGATGACGTTTTTGAAAAGGAAAAAAAGAAAGATAAGTACATTTGTGATGATGATGATGATGATTTCATGTTTTTTTTTAATTCAAATAAATATTGATTGATTAAATACATGATATTGGACAATCTGATAATGAAATTTTATCAAGATTATTGTGGCTTGTTTATATTTTTCGAGATATCAAAATATAATTTAATAAAAAAAACATGTAGATATTGTGAAAATCATATTGCTTAGTCATATCACTGACGATTTGATGACATCATAATATTATGATTTCAAATAAAATAAATGCAATATATTTCATATTTTAAAAATAATTATTAATTTATTAATTATAATTTCAATTAAATAACTAAAAAATATTTCCTTTTTTTATTTAATTTTCTCTGTTTTATATCAGCAATATATTTATTTTGTCTCTTCTTTGTATTTTTTTTCAGCTTATCATTTATTGGAAATATTTTTTTTAATTTATGATCATTTTATCATTTCAAAATTGACTGTAATCGATTGTTGGTAATGCGATATATAATATTATCTTTAACATATCGAAATATCGAAAGTACGATATATATCGCTGACTAGTTGTTGCTAAAGTCACTCTGTAGTCATTTAGTCAACAATTGCCATAAAAAAAATAACGTAAACAATTGTAAACATGGCAAATAGAACAGTTAAAGATGCTAAATCAATTAGAGGAACAAATCCTCAATATTTAATTGAAAAAATAACACGTACTAGAATTTATGAATGTAAATATTGGAAAGAAGAATGTTTTGCATTAACTGCTGAATTACTCGTTGACAAAGCAATGGAATTAAGGTAATTAATAAAAATACATAACCTCTTAAAATAAAATTAAAATAACAACAAAATATATATATTTTATTGAATTAATTTCAGATTTATTGGTGGTATATTTGGTGGCAATGTCAAGCCTACACCTTTTTTGTGTTTAACACTTAAAATGTTACAAATACAACCAGAAAAAGATATTATTGTTGAATTTATTAAAAATGAAGAATTTAAATATGTTCGTGCTTTGGGTGCTCTTTATATGAGATTAACTGGTACTGCATTAGATTGTTATAAATATCTTGAGCCATTATTTAATGACAGTAGAAAATTACGTGTACAAAATAAACAAGGTGAATTTGAAATAATTCATGTGGATGAATTTATTGATCAATTATTAAAAGATGAAAGATCTTGTGATATAATATTACCAAGAATACAAAAAAGATATGTTTTAGAAGAAAATAATGAGCTTGAAGCAAGAATAAGTGCATTGGAAGATGATATGGATGAAAATATTGAATCATCTGATGATGATGATGATGATGATGATAATGTACAATTACCACCACCACCACCACTACAAGTATCATCATCATCACATGATGATATTAGAAAACGTATTGATGATTATGAACGTGATCGTGATCGTGATCAACGTCATCATCGTAGTCATGATAGAAGAAGAAGTGATAGAAATGACAGAGCATCTGGTCGTGAACGTGAAAGATCAAGAAGTCGTGAACGTGAAAGAGATAGACACCATTTATCATCATCATCATCATCATCAAGAAGAGAACGTGAACGAGATCGTCGTCGTCGTGATGATCGTGATAATCATCGTGAACGACGTGATAGACGTCATTAAATTATTTTTTCATTTATTTTAATCTTGTACATAGTCTAATAAAATTGATATTCAATATTTTTTTTCTTTCAATTCATGTATTTTTCATCAATTATTTATATATACATTTTAAATGAGTTTGTGTTTGTTTGGTTTTTTTTTTCAATAATAAAATTCAAAAAGTCGGTGAATTTAATATAAAAAGTCTTTCTTCTTCTTTTTTAATCCATTTTAAAAGTTTTCTCATGGCATTTATTGCATCAACTTTAGTTACAAGTGGTTCTAATGTAACATAAACTTCAAAACCAGATGTAACCCATGCAATTATTGTTTCTTTATCAAGTTGTTGAAATAAAAATTTTAATGGTCTATTTGATGAATGTATACGATGATGTAAACATTGATAAAGACCAAGTAATCTTTCAATTTCATCATTGCTTGTATATGGTGCTTGAAAACCAGGACTCCAAAATTGTGCAGTACTACTACATTTATATAATACATGATGTATTTCAGGTAATCCAATATCACTTGTTGTTATTTGTTTACGATTCATTGATTCATTAATTGCTTCAAGACAATGTGTTAATCTTAATTTACTGACAATTTTTTTTTTAGCATCAGATAATGTTGTAAATTCATCACGATCAACAGTCAATAATAATAAACATGCTTGACAATCTTCAGCTAGATATGATACATGACCATGCATAAAACCATTTGAATCAAATTTTGGTAAACATATTGGTGCCCAGCCTTCAGCTGTTTTAAATGCTTCTGAGCTATCAACTAAATTTTGTATTAAATGAAGATCAGCTGGATGTAAAAAAAATTTTTTCATTCTTACTAGTGTTACAAGTTGATTATTTGCCAGTAATATTGCAAAAACTAAATTCTAAAAAAAAATAAATAATCAAATTATTTATAATAATTGTCAATTGTATAAATTAAATTGTCAATTATTTTTAATACCTTAATTTTACCACAAGTTTGAATAATTGTTTGGGTTATTAAATCTCTCATTGATGGTAACAATGGTAAACATTTAACAGCAGCTAAAAAAAATGCTGGTTCTCGATCCATAAAATTAAGTAAATGATCAATATATCTTTCACTACCAGATAATAATCTTCGTAAATCAAAATTTCTTCTTTGTTCATAGACTCGTGTTAATTTTGATTGTGTTAATACAAATAATATTTGATTATAAACATATCTAAAATTTAATATTTAATTAAATTATTTAAATAATACAAAATAAAATTGTACCTATATTTTTTTTGCTAAATATTTACGTAAGTTGTAGTATAAGTTGTGGAACACTTTCTAAAGTTTTTGATACAGCAACAAGTATCAATGGTCCTTTTATTATAAATACAAATGTTGTATCACCAACATGAATTGATCTGATCATATCATTACCAGCTTGAACAAATGATACAAGTGCTTGCATAACACCCATGACAGTTACAAGTTTATCTTCTGGACCATGTCGTGAATAAATTGGTTTACCAGCTTGACTCAAAATAAATACATGTTTTTTTTCAGCAAGCCATTCTTTACATCTTTGAGGATCACAATCAATATTACACTGACTCATTTCCTTTGATGTTTCATCCTTAAAAAAATAAAAAACAATCATCATCATCATCATAATAATAATAGTGTGTTGATTTAATTTAAATTACTAACCAAATCAGTATCCTCCAATGTTATATTTGATTTACTACTTGTTGATGATTCTGTTTTAATAATATCATCTTTAATTGTTGATATTACATTATCATTTTTAACTGTTTTATTTATTTCTTGTTCATAATAATCTTCAAAGTTATCTGTTGTAATGAGCATTTTTTCTTTTGATGCACCAGGTTCAATACCAGGTTCAACAATTTCATCATCAATCTCTTCAAAATCTAGTGATGCCATTGCTATAATTTAATATCAAACTAAATTTTTTTTTGTTTTGTTTATTGTTGATTTGTAGCTGTCAAAAATTTATTGTTATTATTTTCGTTTCTTCATTGATCACGTGTGCTAAACAAGAGGAAGAGAGAGAGAAGAATTTATAGTTGAAATGTATCAAAAAGATGGTGCTTGATGTATGTTTTTTATTTTTTTTTTTTCAAATAAATGATTTATCATCGAGTAAAATTAATAATAAATAAATTTTTATTTATTAATGTTATTATGATTATTTAATTAAACATGTATAATTAAATTTTAATATCAAAAAATTATGTTAGATTATTTTTTTTATACATACAAAAAAAAAAGGATGACATAATTTTTTTTCTAAATAAATTGATTAATTTGATGGTTTTAGACTTATGTTTCTCAACATGCAGAGATCTCTTGCCATTGCTTTTCTTCCCTGAGTTGTTTGTATATCATATAAACGTAAAATAAGATCACTTGTAAATAATTCTGGTAGTGATTTTATCAAACATGGAATCTAAAGAGGAAAAAAAAAAAATGATGATTAATAATTTTAATAAAATAAATAAATTAATTGATAATTATATAAATTACCAGAGTCTGAGGAATTCCTTGAAGAATAACACGTGTTCTATCTTTACCACATTGTACCATTATTGTTAAAAATTGTAGTATAAAATGTGTTTGTTGTGATACTTCACCATCTCTACCAGCAAGATAATTAAATGATTTTAATAATTTATTAACAGCAGTTAATAATGGATCTCTCAGGACAATTGATTTATTATGTCCATTAGTTGGTCCTTGTGATGAATGTGGTGATGAACTACCAAACATTTGATGTGAATCACCAGTATCATTGAGACGCAATAATTTATTTGCTGGACCACATAAATTTTCAATTTCTTCATTTTCCAAATCACGTCTTGTTCTTTTTCTATTTTTATGTCTTATTGGATTAATATTATGATATTCAAGTGTTGATAATATACAATAAACACATAATTTAGCAAGTTGTGATGATTGTGGTTCAACTAATTCTTCACCTTGTAATTTATTATATAAATATTTTTGTATGACATTATTTATTAAATCAAGTGTACAATTTTCAATATCAAGATGAAATAATGAAAATGCAATATCAATAGCACGTCCAAGTTCTTCATGGCATTTATATTGAAATATTTGTTTAACAATATTTGATACAAACCATAATGTACCACCAGTATTTAATAATGATTCAAGTGTTTGTGTTGATTGTATTGTAACCCAACCACGTTGTTTAATATCATCCCATATTGTTTGTAATTGTTCAAGTATTGGTTGTTTTGATACAATATTATTTGATAAACCTAATGATGATGGTGTACGTATTTGTACATCATGTTGCATTTTACGTATTATTTGAAACATTAAATTTGATGTATCTTGTTTAAAATTATTATCTTGTATTTCTTCATTTGTTAATGGTGTTATTAATTGTTGTATCATATTTATTGGTTTTAATAATGCATCTTGATGTGTTATACTCATATGTGAGCATAACCATGCTGTTGCACATACTGGTAAACAACATGCTGCTTGACGTAAACCATCAAGTGATTTTTTAACATCACCAGCACCAAGTACACCACTTTCCCATGCAAATAATAATTCTTTAACAACACCCATTGTACTTTGACATGTTATATGCCAATTAACTGTTGATGATTTAATATCTGGCTCTGGTGATATTATTTGTCCAAGTAAACTATCAACTTTTGTTTGATCAATATTTTGTAACATTTGTTGTGGTGATTTTGGTTTATTTTTTTCTGGTAAACATTCACGTACCCATTGTTCAAAAAATGAATCACCATCATCATCAAGTACAGTATCTGAACCATATGTTTGTACAATTGAACATAATATTAAAAATGATATATCAAATAACATTGCTCTTGTTGCTGCTGTTTTACCTGGTATTGGTTCACTAACTTGTTTTGAACATTCATTAAATTTTATTAATTTTGATACAAATATTTTTAATTTACCTGGATGTTGTCCAGTTGCTGCAGCAAGCATTAAATCTAAACTTTTACCATTTAATACTTGACAAAGCATACTTAATAATGCCTCTTGTATTTTAATATATTCAGCACTTAATGTTTTTAATATACCAGCAAGTGTTGGCTCAGCACGTATTATTACTTTCATTATTGATGATTGTGATTTTAATAAATCAGCATCTTGAAAACCTTTCATAGCATCATCACGTCTACTACTTAATTCTTTTGTAAAATCTTCAGCAATAAGATCAACTCTACGTAATTCTGTTAATAAACCCTCAACACAATTACATAAACATGTTGAATCAACAGTATCAAGTAATGGTTTTAAAACTAATAATGATTCAAATGCATCAATTAGCTCACGTGGATAAATTATTTTTTCATCATTTGTCGTCGTAGTAGTAGTCGTAGTACCAGTACCAGTACCAGTAACAGCAACAGAACTAGTAGTTGTAACATTAGTAGAAGATGAAGCACCACCACCACCATCACTATCTTGATTATTTAATGTTTGTAAATGTAATTCTTTTAATATTGGTGGTACTTTTAAAAATACAATTGCACCCCATTGTGATTCTTTAAATGTACCACTTGAATTATATAATGATAATAAACATGCACGCATTATTTCAGTATATAAACGTGAATTTGTATAATTTTTTAATCTTTTTATCATTAAAAATTGATTAGCATATACATCTGCTTCAGTACTTGGATTTAATAATACTTGTACAGCAAGTAATGGCTGTATACAATATGTTATTGTTTCCATTTCATTATTATTATTTATATTATTAAATATTTTATCAATATCTAAATTTTTAATTTTTTTTAATGATTCATCAATTTGTGATAATTTTGGTCCATTTATTTTATGATATAATTCAATTTCTTGACATTTATCAATAATTGATAAATAAAGTTTTTTATCATCATGTTTTGCAAGATACATCATTGCACATAAAAAATCAGAGCTCATCATTTGTTTTAATATTTTAGCTGGTTTTTCAATTAAATCATTGACACATGTTTGTCCAATTAATAATGTATTTTGTGATAAATTAATTAAATTATAATGATAACATTGTAATAACCAGTGTACAATTGATAATACTGCTGCTGCTAATAAATCTTCTTCTGGTTTACCACGACATGTTATACCAACTTGTATTGTTTCAAGAAATTCAAGAAGATAAATAATACAATGAGATTTTTGATATCCATCAAATTTACTAATACGTTGTAGTACTGCTGCATATGATATTAATTGTGAACTTAATGAATGTTTTAAATATGATAATATTAAATGATTTGGTCCAGGTCCAACAAGTGCTTGTTCAAGTATACATTCAGCAAGCATATAAACATCACCTGATACACCTCTTGGTAATATTGTTTTAATATTTATTCCCCATTGTAAATCACTCCAACGTTCACGCCATGCACGTAATAATAGAGCTTTTAAACTACTTGTTTTACTTGTTACTTTTGTTTCCATTGTTCTAGTCAATAATAATGTACTCATTATTTATTTATTTATTTATAGAATATATTATTTTTTTTTTATTTAATTATCTATTGAAACTGAAAGGAAATAAACATTATTATAGTTTTTGTACAATATTGAACATTACAATTAACAATTTTAAATAAATCAACATACCTGATTTTGTCATTTTTTTTTTAATTTTTCAAATAAATTAATAAACATCATTATTTTTATTTAGTCAACGATGCAATTATTTATTATAAACAAATTATTATCAATATATTACAAAAACAACATGACATACATTATTTTATTTATATTTTTTTCACCCATACAAAACAGTTCTTTTGAAAGAGAGCTTGACAAATGACAAGTATCATTTGAGGTTAGCTTAACAAATCATAAGAGAGAGAGCAAGAGAGAGCGAGAGAGAGGAAAAAAAAGAGTAGCCATTTTGGTATTTTCACAAATTATAACATTTATTTAAAAAAATATAGGTATAAATAACACCTAGATTAATTAAAAAGAGAAAATTATTTGTAATATATTTAAAAAAAATACATGAATTCATCAATTATTGGTTAATTAATTTAAATATAAATTTGTAAATAAATTGACAACAGCGTCATTGTTGGAAAAGCAATTTTCATATTGGAATGTCGTTGTTTTTTTTGGAGGTGGAATTTTGTATACAAGAGTGCATAATATTGTTGTAGTTGTGTGTGTATAAAAAAGAGAGAGCAAATAAGTTTTGTAGATAATGTGAATTATTGTTAAGTAGCATCAGACATTCATAAATTAGTAAATACTCAAAATTAAATAAAAAAATAAAAAGTTTTAAATTCATTTATTATAAAAAAATTGCTTATTTATTCATTAAAAATATATCCAAAAAATTTTTTATTATCTTTTGTAAACAATAAATATATTATCTGCTCTAAAATAAATAAAAAAAAACCAATTGTCATTTTTCTATTTGTGAGTAAAAGAGGGTAATGATATTTTCTCTCTAATAGAGTGTCTTAATGCGTAGGTGAATGAGGTGAAGCAAAAGATAAAAAAAAATAAATAAATAAAAAAAGGAAGTAGTTCCTTTACAACTGCTAATGATACCGTGTGTTATCAGTGTGTGCATATGTGTGATTCATCATCAAAATTTTTGTCCTCAACAGGATTATTATTTTCAAAAAAATACCTAATAATAATAATAAAATGCCAAATGGCGTTATAATAAACAGGTGTTTATCTAATGTCACCACCAAATAATTAAAAATAAATATAATATATATATCTATTAATTATATATTTAGTCATATATTTTCTCATTGTGTGTCGTTTAGCACATATTGATTAATATTCCAAGCAGCAGCAGCAACAGTTAACTTTTATTATTTTATTATTATAATAATTTATATATATTTAATTTAAAAAAAAATGTCATCAAAGAGTAAAATTCATCATCAACAAAATCAACAAAATACTGACAGTAGTTTTGTTGCTGTCAAAAGTAAAGTAAGTTTATTTTTTTTTATTTTTAAATAATAATAATGGTCATTGTCCTTGTTTAATATATTTATATTTAATTTGTCATTGAGACATTAATTAATTAACTAATTAAATAATGATAATAATTTTTTTATTTTGTTATTTTTAGTTTGATGCTGATATAATACGTTTTTCAATAAAAAAACATGAAGAAATAACATATGATAATTTTCGTAAAATATTAGCTAAAAAACATGATTTAACAAATGGACAAGATATAAATTTTTTAATATGGTATACTGATCCAACAGATGGTGATTCATTACCAATAAATAATGATAATAATCTTGCACGTGCTGTACTTGCTGCAAAAACATTATTACGTGTATTTATAACAAGAAAAGGTGATGGTTTTGAGGACATAAATGGTTATGGTACAATAAAACATAAAAATATTATATCAAGTATACTTGGTGGTAGTACACCAAGTAAACCAAAACCATTTGCCATATCAAATCCTCATGATTTTAGACAGGTATATTGATTATTTTTATATTTATTTATATTAATTTATATTAATTTATATTTATTCATATATATTTGTATTTATTATTAGGTATCAGCAATTATTGATGTTGATATTCTTCCCGAGACATGTAGACGTGTTAGATTATTAAAACATGGATCAGATAAACCACTTGGTTTTTATATAAAAGATGGTGAAAGTTTTCGTGTTTTACCACCATCATCTGGTGGTGGTATTGAAAAAGTACCAGGTGTATTTATTAGTAGACTTGTACCTGGTGGTTTAGCTGAAAGTACTGGTCTTCTTGCTGTTAATGATGAAGTGCTAGAAGTTAATGGTATTGAAGTTGCTGGAAAAACACTAGATCAAGTATGTTTTATTCTTCTAATTATTATTATTATTTTATAATAATATATATTAATTAATTATTTCTTTTTTTGTTTATCAAGGTTACAGATATGATGATTGCTAATTCATCAAATTTAATAATAACTGTTAAACCAGCAAATCAACGTGCAACAGCACCACGACGTGGTTCATTTTCTCGTAATAGTCAACTTTCATCTGGCAGCCATCAATCAACTCAAAGTGTTGCAACAGCAAGTGCAAGTGATGAAGAAGCTGATGAAATTGTTGATTTAACTGGAGTAACGATACATGACGATGTAAGTACATCAACAACACATCATTTACATCCTTCACAAAATCATTTTAGTCATGATCAAACTGGTGTTTTACATCTTTAAGAAACATATCCATTTATTGACGTAATGTGCTTTTTTTTTATTTTATTTTTAAACACACATTTTAAATAATTATAAACAACGAACAAAATCATGATGAATGATAAATGTGCCTTGAATAAATTCATGAGTTAAACAATTAGACCAAAGCACAATGAAAATTCTAATATCACAAGGTGAAAGTTTAGAAATAATACAGTGAATTTTCACTAATGGTATTAAACTATTAAATAAATTATTATATGATCGCTATATTATAATTAAAAGTGGTAAAAAATAATTCATGTTAAATAATCAAAAAAAAAAAAAGCAGCAATAATAATGTTGAACAAAAAAATAATAGCTATTTTATAAAGACACACAGCTCATAAATAAAATTCTTGAAAAGAAAAATAAATTAATAAATAAGGCAACTGATTAGCAATAAAAAAAAAAAGATAATTAAAATTGATTGTAATCGATGAAAAAGTATTATGACTTTTAAAATAATATCAATTATTTTAACGAGAGAATAAGTACTTAAAAAAAAAAAAAAAATTGATAGAAAAATATTTCAAGTGTACTTAAAAAACTATTGTTAATTACATATCAATTTATTTTGACGTAAATATTTTTAAACTCCTGTTTTTTAGACAGTAATTTTAATCGAAAAAGACAAAATCAAGTAAATATTTTAAAAAAATTTTTAATAATTTTCAAGTATTTTTATTTTGGAAGATGTAAATAATTTTAATAATCATTTATTATTATCATCAAGTAGACAGCTATTTTTATCATAAATAATAATTGTAAATAGATAAAAAGATTTATTTTTTTTTTTTTAAATCAAATGAAAAAAGATAAATTTTAAATTTGTGAATTATTGATATTTTTACGTAATAATAAATCATTCCACATAATCTTCCGTAATAATTTTTTTTAGATTTAAATTCAGCTTACTGAATTTAGTATTTTAATTTTTTTAAAACAATGATGTTTTATTTTATTTTTGTCTCGAATTAAAACACGATAAATAAACACGCCTATTCGTGTATTTATTTTATAAATAAGATATTGTCTAATGTACTTAATGTTCAAGTTTTTGAATTTTAAAAACATTTTTTTTTTTTTTTTTTAAATAACCGTTATAGTTGTTGATACAAGGCAATTGACAAGTGTCTATAACATTTGACTGTCAATAAAGAGCATTAAATGATGATGAAAAAAAAAAATAAATGATTGCCTATATTATTAGTGTTGATAAATGACAATGATTGTTAATTGTTAATATATTAATATTTACATAAGCTCAACAAATGAAATAATAAAATAATGTAGAAAAAAAAATATATATTATTAATTGAATACAATAATAACAATAATAAAGAGTGCCTTTTTGTCTGTAAAAAGAAAAATATAATTGATCAAGTTTTATATTAAAATTAATGTTTATAAAAATGAAAAAGTTAATAAAGATTTTAACGGCTGTCAATAATAAAATATACAGAAATTAAAAAGAAATTATTTCATCATTTTATCACTTGTTTACATATATAATTTATAAATCTATTCGTATGACCAGAATTACCACTTTAGTATTACGAATAGTATTAAAAATATTATTCAGAAAAATAAATAATTAAATAAAGAATGTAAAGAAAACGAAAGAAAAAAAGACAATTTGAAATTTAAAAAATATTTTATTTACTTTAGAATAAAATTATGTGATTATTATTCATTAATAAAAAAATCTCAAATCATATGGCGAAATTAAAATTTATTAAGTAAAAAGTGCAGCTAAAATTGAACTTGTATGTAAAGTTTTAAAATTTTTATATGTAATGTATATAAAAAATAAAAAACAATAAGAAAACAATGTAATTTTTAATAACAGCTTATATAGAATAAAATTATTTTATTTTATGAAATTAATTATTTATTTTATTATATCCATTTCTTTTTTTTTTATATAAAAATATTAACAATTAATATTATTAAATTTTATATAATATTTTTTTTTGTAACCAAATTTTATTTACTCTGTTAATTAAAAGGAAAAGAAATTAATTGATGGTGGGTATAAAAATAATTAATGTACTTTTTTATTTTTAATATTTATTTGAATTTTATTATTTCGTCTTAAGAATTTCGACAAACACCTATTGGGTTGCCGCGCTTACAATAACCACTGCAACACTGGCTATTTTTGTAACAAGGATACCCAGTTCGATAGCATTTTTGCGATTCACCCATACCAGCAAACATCATGACAATAGCCAAGACAATGAAATTCAACTTCATTTTTTGATAAATAGATAATTCTTTAACTGAAAATAAATAAAATTATTGCTTTTATTATTTTATAAAAAAAAACAAAATTATCATTATAGATATAATTGTATAATATATACTTACGAATTTAATCAACGCTCCTTTGTATATCGATTACCGAATTTTATGATTTTCAAAAGCATTATAAACGGTATTTATAATAAAAAAAAAAAATTCAAACGTCGTAATAAGCCCAACAACAATTGTATCCAATAACACAAAATATTATTTTACTTTTTTCATGATAATTGAGTAAGGATAAAAATTGATAATTATATTCACTTGAAAAAACTGATAATTTATTCATATCTGATAAAATCCATATAAAAATATTTAGAATTTGATACATTTTTAAAAAAAATATGCAATTGTTTATTGAAATTTGATTAAAAATAATAATTATTATAATAATTATTATTATTAATAACTATTTAAAAAGCTCAATTAATTCTTTTTTAATTTTTATTCATGAAAGTTTATTCCACGTGCATATAATAAAAAAAAGAAACAATAAGAATACAATGTAGCTTTTATCAACAGCTTATCGAATAAAATTATTCTATTTTATGAAATTATCTATTTATTTTATTTTATCCTTTTTTTTTTTTTTTNTTTTTTTTTTTTTCTATGTAAAAATATAAAATAAATCATTAAATTTTATATAATATTTTACTTTGTAACCAAATTTTATTTTCTCTGTTAATTAAAAGGAAAAATAAATTAATTGATGGTAGTTGTAGAAATACTTTATGTATACTCTTTTTTTTTTTTATTTTTTCTTAATATTCATTGCAATTTTATAAGTTTTGTTTAACGTCGTTGACAGACACCTAGGCGCCAAGCACCATTGTTGTTGAAACAATTACGACTGCAACAATCTCTATTTCGTCTACACTGATTTGACCCATTTGGTAAACATCTTTGCGATTCACCCATGTCAGCAAACATTATCATGATAACACCAATGATAGCCATGACGATAAAATTTAACTTCATTTTTTGATAAATTAAAAATTCTTTCACTAAAAATAGATAAACATATTGTTTTTATTATTAAATATGAAAAAAAAATAAAATTATCATTATAATATACTTACAAATTTATTCAACGCTCCTTTGTATATCGATTATTGAATTTTATGATTTTTAAATTCATTACAAATGGTATTTATACAAAAAGAAAAAATTTAAACATCGCAATAAACCAAATGGAATAAACCCAATAACAATTGTATCATTTGTATCTAATAACAAGAAATATTATTTTATCGTTTTTATAATATTAGAGTAAAGATAAAAATTAATAATTGTTTATTTAAAATACTGATAATTTATTCATACATAGAGGTGAAATCAATCATAAACAAACGTCATATAAAAATATTTATAATTTGGTATCTTTTAAAAAAAATATGTCAATGTTTATTGAAATTTATTTGATAATAATAATAATACCATTATTAATAACTATTTGAAAAACTTAATTTTTATTCATTAAATAGTTTATTCTCGGTCGAATGAACTTAATTTTATAAATGAAAAAAATTAAAAAAAAATAATTATTAATGTCTTTTAAACTAAAACTTTTTAGTATTTTTTTTTGTTTTTTTTAATAAGTATTTACTTATTAACGACGCCCGCACTTCGTAAACATCTTTGCGATTCACCTATGCCAGCAAACACCAATAATAGCAATGACAAAAAAATTTAACTTCATTTTTTGATAAAAAGATTATTCTTTAGCTGAAAATGAAATAAAATTATTACTTTTATTATTTAATAAATTAATAATAATATACTTACGAAATTAATCAACGATCCTTTCTATATTGATTGCCAAATTTTATGATTTTTAAAAGCAGTACAAACGGTATTTATAGAAAAAAAAAATTTAAGCATCGTAATATTCGAAACGTAATATAAACCCAATAACAATTGTATCATTTCTATCTAATAACAAAAAATATTATTTTACCTGATTCGAGATAATAGAGTAAGGATAAAAATTGATAATTATTTATTTAAAAAAACTGATTATTTTTCATATATGTATAGAGGGGCAATCAATAATAAAAAAAAGCCATATAAAAATATTTGGAATTGAATATCTTTGAAAAAAAATATGCCAATGTTTATTCAAATTTATTTGATAATGATAATAACATTATTAATAAAGATTTAGAAAGTTTAACTTATTGTTTTTTAATTTTTATCCATGAAAGTTTATTGCAAGGCAAATAAATGTGATTTTATTGAGGAAAGAAAAAATGATTATTTATAATTAAAATTTTTTTAGGATTTTTTTTTAAAATATTTATTTCAATTTCATTATTTCATCTTAAGGTCTTCCTCGACAAAGACGTCGGCCCAATTTGTCAAACCCACAAAAACGACTGCAACATTCTTCATTTCGTCTACAACGAAACCGACTTATTAAACAACTTTGCGATTCACCCATGTCAGCAAACATCATTATGATAACACCATTATTATAGCCATGGATATAAAATTCAACTTCATTTTTTGATAATTAAAAAACTCTTTAACTAAAAATAAATCAAATTATTACTTATATTATTGAATAGAAAAAAAAAAAATTATCATTATACCTACATGTATAATATTGTATAGTATATACTTACGAATTTAATCAACGCTCCTTTGTATATCGATTATCGAATTTTATGATTTTCAAATGCATTACAAACGGTATTTATAATAAACGCAACAATGCCAATAACAATTGTATCATTTGTATTTAATAACAAAAAATATTATTTTAATTTTTTCATGATAATAGAGTAAGGATAAAAATTCATAATTATTCACTTGAAAAAACTGATAATTCATTCATACATACAGAGGTGAAATAAATCATAAACAAATGCCATATAAAAATATTTAGAATTGGGTATCTTTTTAAAAAAATATGCCAACTATTATTGAAATTTATTTGAAAATAATAATAATAACAATATTAATAATATTAAATATAAAATGTTTATTAATAATTGATAACTTTTAAAATAAAACTTTCTTTCTTTTTTCGTATATTTTTAATAATCACTATGAAACTGGAAAATAATTTTTATATAAATAATTTTAAAAATTTTTTTAATGTTGATTTAAAAGAAAATAATAATAAACAAATATAGTTTATATTTTTTTTTTTTTTATCTTAGTTTTTTTTGTATCTATAATTATTGTTAGCAGATTTTTTATTTTAGACTAATTTTGTAAATTGGTAAAAATAAATTATTTCAAACAACTATTGT